>CAMTDV010000002.1:33921207-34521207 GCA_947069175.1 Scalesia atractyloides | reverse complement strand
CCATTGGTGGAGAATGGAGGTGGAGGTTGGAGCCATAAATACAAAATTCAAAATTTATATTTTAGGATGGAGGTTGGAGCCAAAAACACAGCTTAAAAACGTGTGTTTTAGGGGGGTTTGGCTTTTTGTCACAAATGGTCCCTCAAGTTTGATAAGTATGTAATTGGGGCCCCAAAGTTAAGTCTTAGGGTGTTTTCCAGTGCTTTTTGTGTAGTTTCAAGTGTCTAAAAAGCATGCAAGTATCATAAACTTAAAAGTGATGGCAAGTATGTCCATGTATGTGAAATTATGTAAAAACAAGTATCGGTAGTGCCGCTCGTAACACATAGTTGATGGTTATCGCACGAAATGCAAGTATAGGCGATTTACGATCTATAACACATAATTGCAAGTATAATTAACATGTCGAAGGTGTTTACAAGTATAATATGATGTATAATAAGTATCAGAATCATTAATAGTTGGTTAATCACAAGTATTGCACGTATACGCGTTGAAAGTCGGTTATTTGCACGTATCATCACATAGTTTCGAATTAGGGTTTATTACATGTGATTACAAGTATAAATTGAACATAAAATGGAACATAATTGATATAAATATGACTTTCATTATGATCGGTGTCTCGAACTACAAGTTAAAAGTACGATACAAGTACAAGTTTCTGAAAATAGAAAGTTTCCAAAAATGGAAAGTACAACAAGACTTGATAAATATGAAAGCGTGGAAATGCAAAGTGTTACACAATGAGTCTGTTATCATTCTGGTCAAAAGATATATTAATTAGAAGGGAAAAGTATGAGATAAAAAATGGCGGGTTTGGCAAAGGGGTGTTACGGGAAGGGTATGTTTAAGATCAAGTTTTAAATGAAGTGGATGAAATGGTGACAGATGACAGAGGGAAGAATATCGAAGATATAGGTGGGAAGGGATCTGGAGAGTTGGCGAAAAGTGAAGATAAATCTAAAGGTGAACATCAGTAGGTGTTATTTGAGGTATGTATAGTAATGTTATTTGTTTAAAAATGCACATGTGCATGATTAATAACAAAAAAAGGTTGATGCACATTTTGCTAAAAAAATAATAGTGAACATAAAGCTAATGCACACGTGAAAAAAACATGGATTCACATGTGCAGAATGGGTTGTTGTTAACATTAAAGTCCATAATTATATTACTTATATAGAATGCAGATGTGCATAATTAAAATAAAAAATGCATAATGCATAACAAAAGTCTGTTGCACTTGTACATAATAGTTTTATTTTATTTATATTTGTTATTAATTATGTGTTTATAATCAGGAAGATATGGGTGTAATCTAAAGATTAATGGAGATACATTGAAGACAAAGGCATTGTTGGTTAAAAAGTTGGATGAAGTTTGGTCAAAATATCCGAAAAATGAAAAGGTTGCAGAGTTTATTAGGAATTATGATTAGACATTTAAAGGCGAACACAAAATGGTAAATCTGTTAATTAGTATGGATAATGTTGATAGCGATGTTTTGGGTGGTCATGAAGGGAAAGATGAAGCATGTGATGCAGAGCGAGTGGATGGAGCAGTAAAAGGTGATGAAGAGATAGACGTAGATAGAATAGTTGGTAATGCGATTAAACTGGCAGATACAGTTAAGGGTATTGTAGGGGAAAATCAAATAGAAATAAAAATGTGGATAACACAATACCGAGTTTTAAGTTGCTGTCACAAAGCTCATAGAGTTTGCCAGAATCAGAGATGATGAACCGTTGAACGACAGTAAAAAAGAGGTTGATTTGAATGAACCATTGAACGACGATGAAAAATTGGTCTAGCAATATCTCTTGACAACGATGGACGACAAATGAAGGTATTTATTAATGTTATAGTTTTATGTTATGATTTGTTGAAAATAAACATGACATGATAATTTAGAGTTACAAACTGTGTTGTAGGGCGGAAGGAAAGAAAAACAATGTGAATGATGAGGTTGTAGATATCGAACAGGAGATGAGGGAAGTTAAGTTGACTTTCAAGTAAGTTCACATATGCATTATTATTTTTTTGTTTGATACACATGTGCATACATGAATGGTGGTTTATGTGATGTTGTTATATAATTAAATTTACATATGCATTATTATGATTATTTTTTGTTTGATGCACATGTGCATACATGAGATAGTTTATGTGATAATTGTTATGTATTACATAATGTATTATTGTTTTATGCATATGTGCATATACGATATAATTGATGTGATATATGTTATGTATCATAACATATGAACACATGCATTATAATATTATAAAGATTGTATAAATATATGTAATATGTTTGATGCACATGTGCATATACAAAATAATTGATGTAATGTGTATGATGTGTGCAGCAACAATATATTTGAAACCTCGCACCGATTGACAACGGGAGCATATCTAATAAACACGCTGGAAGTGGGAAGGTGGATTTCATAGAACATGATAGATTGTTGGGCGGCACTTTTGAACTATATAGAGAAAAAGAACGATCCAGTAGGGAAAGGAAGTTATAGTGTTATATGACAACAATCGTAAGTGTATCATAATTTATGTTTATCAAACGTAATTAGGCTAAGTATATTTGTTTGTGACATGTATTAATCTAACGTGCCGCCAGAGTTTATGTTGAAAACGAAACAGACATAAAAAAGCGTTTGCAACACTAACGGCACATTTGAAAGAGGTGGTGGAATGTGATAATAAATTGCTGGAGTTAAAAGAGTTCAACATTATAATAATACCAATGATTGAAAACAATCATTTTTACCTAATATGCTTTGATTTAGACAACACAAAGGTTTAAGTAATTGATAATATGGTTAGTAACAGTGGGTTTTACAAGATAACGACAAGCACAAATTTTAGAGATATAGGGTCTCCGTGTAAAGTGGTATGTATAGAATTTATATTAAATGTTTTATTTGTGAATAAGGATATCAATTTATGATAATGGATAAATTTGGTGTTGTTATGTATTTTAGAAATAGTGCATCGCTGGATATTTGAAAGATGTTAAACATCTGATGGCATCACACATGGTGAAGGCAATGCTGACGAAGAAAAAGTTAGAATGGGCAACAAATGATAATTTCAACGACTGCGGTGTGTTCGCTACGCGACACATGGAAATGTATAGAGGGAGTGGTGTGAAGTTTTAATGCGGTTTTAGTACACGTAAAGATATTCAAGATATGCAATTGAAGAACAAGAGGATGAAGATAGCAACAAAACTGTTGTTGTCAGATGCAAAGTGTACAAAGGATATGTTATAAACCTCATAAAAGATACAGTACATGGATGACAGATAAAAGAGTTCAACAGATGTTAGACAAAGAGGCGTTGAAGCAAGAGGTATGTTGGAAAATGCTTAACAAATGGAAAAAGGAGCAAAAAGTATGAGGTTATTGAGGTTACGAACTAGTAATACGAATGTTATATGTGGGTGATTATGGACATGAAACTAGTATTTTTTTTGTTTTGACGTGTTGACTTTATATGTTTAGATGGTAACAAGTTGGTAGCTATTGTGATGTCGGTAATTTTGGTTGACATTGGTCTATTCTGATGTGGGTAGTTTTGGTTGACAGTAATTGATATTTGGAGTTTATATTGGTTGTTGTTTTATGCACATGTGCATTGAGATGGTTAAATTTAAAGAATGGTTATTCATGCATGTTAGTAAGATGTGAATGTATGTTAGTAATATATAATGTGTTAGAAATGGTTATGATTGTTAATATATGATATGCTATGTTGTTTAATGAATGAAATGTTGGGTATGCACATGTGCATAAATTGTTACAACGTACATTTTTGTAGTATATAATGTATCACATCTGGATATACATCATATGTTAAGTACACAAATGGCTATTTGATATATTCATTTTTTTTCATATTATTATCCATGTGGAGTCAAAAAGTAAACACGTATGCACATGTGCATTTTTTATGTCAGTACAGTAAGATTGTTAATGTATGTTAGGTGGGTAATGACTAAATTACAGTATGTTAGGTGGGTAATAATAAAATTACAAAGGATTACATATAATATGTAATTGATAACAAGGTATTATGATGGCAATCATAGATATATGAAAAACGCATAAATGGTTCATTCAAAAACATAGTAAAAGAAACAACTATTGATAGTCATAAATTGTTCATTTCAATATTCATAAGTTGTCATAGATAATAGATCAATCAATAATCACGAGTTGGATTGGTTGATTTACGACGTCTAGTTGAACGCCTAAGGGTTTGCTCAGGTTCTTGCATGTAGGCAGTGTCTTCAGGGGCATCGTTAAGAAAATACTCATCATAATACTCATTGGTGTCATCGAGATCAACATCATCAGAACCGGAATCAGGTGGGGCAGGAAGTCCAGCAGCGATAGCAGCAGCACGTTTAGCTGCTTGTGCAACATGTTTAGTAGCCTTGATTTTCTCGCAGTTGCGTGAATCATGGTCGAAAACATATTTGTTGCATTTATTGCATAAACCTGCCGCCTTATTTAGCTTATCGGCCTTCTTAGCTTATCTTTAATTTTTTGACCACTCGGGCCGATCCGTTGTTTTTTGGTCCCACAACCTTTGTTTCTAATACCTTTAGGAGGATCAACACTTGTGCATAAATCTGCAGGCATGTTTAATATATCACTGATGCTTGCAGTCTTTTGGTTTGATCGAGGCTGAGTTTCACAAGGGAACGTTTCAAATATGCGGTTTCTGATGCATTTGATTTCAGGAGATAACAAATGCAGATGATCGGGATTGCATTGTGTAACTAGATCTATTACCTCATTGTTAATCATAGCAAATTCATTGTTGTCGGAGGAGTACATGTTAGATATGCTATGCACAACTGATGGGAGCGCATCTCGTTTCCATCGTGGAATGATGTAGTGTGATGGGATTCTTCAATTTGGTTGTAATGGAATAACAGAATGCATGTCAGTTCAATTTGGTTGTAATGGAATATACAGAATGCATGTCAGCAAAGGTATCCATTGCGGGTGAATCCGAGGCATGTACAGCTTACTGTTTGTTCAGGTACATTGAGTGACACCTGCAAATGTGCATAAAAAATATAGTCAATAAAGTATATACACTAAGGCTAACGTGCACATGTGCATAGGTTATTTTAGGAAAAAAAGAATGGATTCAGGTACATTGAGTGACATCTGTACATGTGTATAAAAATTCAGTCAAACAAACAGTTATATTAAAGGTAATATGCACATTTACATAGGATGTAGTAAGAAAAAAATAATGGATGCATACATGAGAATATTATTCCTAATGCATATGTGAATGATGCAAATAATAATGGTAACATTTAAAACAGTAAGTCTGTAAATATTATATTGTATATATTGAATAGTAAATTAATACCTCGAATTCGTTGACGTAATCCATGTTCTGTTTACAATGACGAACAATGTAAATTTTCATATTGGGTAATCCAGTCCGTTCAATGGGCATGCAATGGAACACGCCCATATATTTTTCTTTTCGAACTTCAAGAAACATGGACCATGTGTACGTTTCAAATGCATGTGATTCTATACGAAGAACTGTAGTTAATCGGGGGTTCGACATGTTGCTTTTAGATTCCAGTTGTTGTTGTGTGTGCCGTTGAGCATCAATACTGGTGTCAAAACACATTAGGAATTGAACTACCATGTTGGTTTCAATTGACTTAACTTTAAAACATGCATTTGAGCTCTCGTATCTCGACGTAGTCTTCATCAAACAACACATAGGTATTTCTCTAAAGTAACATGGGACCCATTCATGTCGTATAGCAAACATTTCACATAGCCAATGATGATTTTTTAAATGATACTCATCCATTAATAAATGCCATCTTTCTTCTAATGTTTGTGATAATGAATAAATTCTACACCAATTTATGGATTGATGAACGAAGTTTGGTATTATCAAGGATGTCGTTTGATATCTGAGAAAAAAGATATATGAAACATAACAATCAAAATTGGAAATCGTATTATATAATTTAATTGTAAACGTGTTATATAATTTAATTGTAAACGTTTTAATATGAACATATAGTGTTTACCTTGGACGGAAGTTTTCTCATGATGTGCCATATACATAAACGATGAATGGATTATGTGAACACGGTGGACACAACTTGTTTCATTGCTGCATCTTGGTCAGTGAGTATAAATGTTGGTTGATTTTTTTTGTGGGCAACCAGGAAAAAAGTAACCATGTGTATGACTCAATAGTCTCATCATATAACATGCCGGCACCAAATATAACATAATTTTAGTGATGATGAACTCCAGTAAATGGCACAAAAATCATTTTGTACCTAAAAAAAGTGTTTGAAAAGTATTAATACAAAAAGTGTGTATGCATGTAATAGTTGCACGTGTGCATATCATTAATGTGTTATAATGTTAAATCATAATAGTTGCACATATGCATGCCGTTAATTTGTTATAATGTTAGTTATAATGTTAACAAATAAAAAATATGACACATGTTGGATAGTAGAATAACTTACTTGTTAGTGTCATAAGTAGCATCAAATGCGCGGACATCACCAAAGGCCTCGTAATTACGTAACATAATTACGTAACGTAATTACGTAACGATACAAAATCAACCCAAAAGAATGATCGTAGCTCGTTATCAACTATAACGTAATCTAAATAAAAGTCTTTGAGGTTGATAACTCGGGATTTCATGGTGTGTAAGATAATGTCTTCATCGCGTTCATCGATAAATAAACATATGTCTCAGGAACAATTTTTGAAATCTTCTCTAGTGCCACCAACATTGTGAGGCCCGCCTTTTAGTGATACTTGGATGTTATGTGCACATTTGGGCCGATCTTGTTAACGCTAACTTTGGGGATGAACTGGTGTTCTTCAAGTCCGAGTTTTCTATTTTTTTAAACATGTTAGCGTTATCGCTACTAATCATGCAATGGTTGTGCGTGGGATCAGATCATATATTTTGTATTGTTTAGTGTCACAATCATAACTCACTTGATACGCGAACGACGCCCAGAAACTATGTATCGGCTTCGTCGCGTTGTTTCTTGGATGGAGCATCTTGGACTGAGAGCATTGGGTTCGGATTCGGTGATTTTTTGTTGTCCTTCTCATGAGAATAATACATATATATCTATGTGTACGTATGTTCATAGTAGGATTGTCGGGAATTTTTTTTTGTTTTTTAGAAAATCTAGATTTTGTAGCATACGTATTATACATCATGACAACATCATCCCAATGGGTAAACGTACTGTTTATAATAGGAATGTATTGAACATCAACTTCAGGTATCAAATATGGGGTGCCATTGGGCGTAGAATGTATAGCAGCCATAACTGTTCCCCTGTAAATAATAAATAAAAAATGTTTAATGTTATAAGTATTGCATGTGTGTATGATAAGTAATATACGTATGAAAACAACAAGTTAGTTTTCTAATGTTTATTAATGATAACTATGTGGTAATATGTATTTTATTAACATATGTATGGTTATGTACATTGGATAAAAATTTATATATGTTGATTACTTTGTGATGTTTACAGATTATCATGGAATGTATACATAATGTAATTGTCAACATGATGCACATGTGAATAATGAATTATCAACAGAATGCACATGTGCATTATCAGTTAATATATAATGACATAATGTAATGCAATATCATTTACAACATAATGTAACTAACATAATGCACATGTGCATATATTTTAATGCAGTATTATTTACATAATGTAACTGTTAACATGGTGCAAATGTGCATATCATTTAATGAAGTATAAATTATAGAAAATAGACATGTAATACCTTTAGTATCAAAGCGAATGAATTGTAACTATTGAATAACTGTATTTGTAGGTGTTGTACTAGTCGAAGTAGTGTCACAAGATAAGATAATGAGTGATCAGAACATTAACATTATCAGAAAGGATAACATTGTCTGATGTTGACATAGAGTCAAGAGTCTGTATTTCAAAGCCATGAAGGTTATGTCGACTTTCAACTGTTTTAGACATAATTTTGTGACTTTCAATGGGATTGACAACAAATGGACCACCAAAGTCAGCATCAGATGTATGAGGATGATATCTAGAAAATGTTGGAGGAGGATCATTAGATGTATGAGGATCAACACGGGATGAATCAGAAGACGTCATATGTCGTCGTAATCAATGTGCCGACTGCCACCACCGTGAAATATGTGAACGCCGACTACCTCTATGTCATGAAAACCACTGTAAACGACTCTCCACGGCGTGAAATCACCGTGAATGCCTCTAATGGCTGCTTGATAACAGAGTGAAATGATGAAACCCTAAAACGCAGAATAGTAACAAAGAAAAGAAGGAACGCGCATGTTTGATAATAAACATATTATAATTACAAGATTGCCCCTTATATCTAGGGTTAGGATCGTGTGAGAAGCACTAGGCTAATTGAGAAACTTGAGAAGCATTCTGAAGAACACATTTTCCCTAAGCTTTTCATAATATACACATATGTATAGTTTAAAATCGACTATATATCATAATATAATATGTATATATAATCAATTTTAAACTATACATATGTGTATATTACGAAAAGCTTAGGAAAATGTGTGGTCCAGAATGCTTCTCAAGTTTCTCAAATATGATGGACTTCTCTTAAGATCCTTACCCTATATATATATATATATCTCCCCCTAACCCATATATATTACATATTTCTCTTTTTCATTAAAACAACTCTTATTTATGACTATTTTACACTTAATGAACTGTAAATGAATATTTACATATTTTTCTATTCTAATATCATCAATCAATTTACATATTTACCCAATTCCCATAGTACCACCCCAATTCTTTTACTTATTACTCTCGTCAAACAATACAAACAATACCATAATACTCATAATAAAAAAACACAAACTTTCATAAAATGCTCCTTACTTGTTCATAATCAATTCCGTTAAAAAACATAAAGTTTCAAATAATTTAAGAAGCACGAATACAATACCAAAAATTCCAAATCAACCGCTCAACTTTGAGTACTTACTATCATGTTTTTTTACTCTTTTCAGGTCTCGTTTTACTCGTTGAGGCTTGATGTTGAGTAGGATCTTCAAGTGCTGAGTTTTTGCATGCCTTTTCACGGTGTCCATACTCACCACAACGTTGACATTTTTTTTTTCGTTTTTAGGCTCGTCACCTAGTCTAATTCTGTTCTTTCTTGGTCTTCCAGGCGGACGTTTGATTGTAGGTGGGTGTATCTTTTCCTCATTTCTATATGCAACCATTGATCCTTTGTAGGCATTGGAGCAACTTCCAAAGCATAAGCTAATTTAAAAATCCATGTCCTAGTTAACATCCCTTGTAAAAATAATAAAAGTTGTTGCATGCACACACGGAACACCTTTCACCTGCCAAACCCGACATGTACATTTTCTCTCATCAAGTGAAACCTCCCAACGCCTGTCCTTTGTATTTCACCTCAGCTCGATTTTGACTTCTACAAATTTCATATGCACCCAATTTCTACATGCAACATTCAAAATATTAAAAAATCGTTCACCCAAAATATATTTCAAATATATGTTAAAAAATAAACATTATACAAACCATAGAGATTTTGTGGAGGTAAGTCTTAGTTTTAGGTACTAAGGTACCCTTCCATTTTTTGGAAAGCCTCCTTTAATTGTCAAATTGTACCATAATCTTTTCTCTAATGAATCGAGTAAGTCAAGGACTGGTTTATAACGCACCTCACCTATCCAAGCATTAAATGACTCCGAAATATTACTTGTAACATAGTTACACTTTGATGTCTCCCTAAGCCTACAACGACTTCATATCTTATTGTGATTCTCATTAAGATAAGTACGTACATTTTTATTTGCTCCAGCAATTTCATTTAATAGTCGATCATGCTCAATTACAATATAGGTTTTGCAGCTCACCATATATTTCTTATGAATAAATCACCACGAAAATGCTTTTTGAAATTACTAAATTAATGCCTAATGCACTCTCTAGGGTCAACATTAGGGTAAATTTGTGTAATTGCAATGTTTGCAGATCTGATGATATAACTAGTGCATTAGGTGTACCGATTGCTTTCTTATGTAACTTAAGAAACCATATCCATGAGTTTTTGTTTTCTGATTCAAGTATACAATAAGCCAGCGAAAAAATAGAATTATTACCATCAACACTATTAGCAGCGACTAGTACCCCATTAAACTTTCCTTTTAGATAGCATGCATCTAGAGAAATATAGGGACTCCAAAACCAACAAGAAACCCTTCCAACAAGCCAGTTTTGAAACAAAAAAAGTGTAAACTATGTTTCTTGTTACCTTTAGTCCCAAGGTCAACCTCAACAACGCTTCCGGGGCACGCCTTAATAGTTCCTCTTTATAACCAATCATCTTTGAGAATGACTCTTCCAAATTCCCGTACAAATCATTGTAAGCTTGTTCTTTATCCCGAAAGATTTTCATTACGGTAAATCAACATTGAAGTTTTTCTTAACCCACTTGTGGAGTTCTTTGATTGAGACATCCCATCGAATTTCATCTTATCTCGAACCACACTTGCAACCCATCCTTGTGGTATTCTTGCATTGTAAGTCGATACACCTTGCTGTGACATGTCAAGGTTCACTTTTCTCACTGAAGTATGCAAATTCATTCATTATTGCATAATGGGAAAACGCTCTTCTAAACTCTACCACATTTTCAAATGTGGAGTTAAGTTTAATAGTTCCATTTTTGTTGCTAAAAGTTACTTGTTCAGAACTCTTTCGTCCAACTTCATCTGCACTAATAGGTTACTGATTCATCCTACTTTGCCCAACTTTATAATCTTCTTCATCATGAGCATCATCTAATTCCCTGTGAAACATGTAAAATACTCATGAACATCATCCCGACTATTTGTACAACATACTTAAAGTGTATCAAAACAAACATTTACCTTTCTTGCACCGAACTTGTCTTCACATTATTATCCGTTGTCACATAAATGGTTAATTCTTTCTCAACTTCATACATACTGAGCATCAATTGAAACTTGTCATGAGAATCAACCTTAATAAATGATTGCTTAGTAGCGTATTTGTCAATATAAAAAAGTGCAAAAGATAGCCTTGTATCCGAATGATAATGAGTGGCAACTTCTTCAATCAAATCATCAAAGTCTATATGCTTGGTTTTCCATATCATCCTCCATCAAAAATCACCTGGAAAGAAAACGAATAATTCATATGCGTTGAAACAATTAAATAAGGTTGTTTTTGGCATTGAAACAATTAAATAAGGCTGAAGCATATCCTAAATCCTAAATTCTAAATAGATTGCAGCATTAACCAATATTATATGAAAGTTACTTGATTTTGCTTCACTTTCATACATTTTCTATACAAATATTGAATGCACGGTTGTAAACAATGTAACACCCTGTAAAATCGTGTCCATAAATAGTGACACGTGTTGTATTTTAAATATAGTCTATTTAAGACCAATAAGGACTAAAGGCGTTAACATGCTCAATCTGAGCCTCTGAGTGACGGTCCGATGTCAACATGCATAAATAAAGCCTCTGAGTGACTGATATGTCAACATGCTTAAATCAATAGCCTCTGAGTGACTGACAATGACAGTTGTTAAATTACGATCGACTGTCCAATAATATATGGACTACGTCCAAATTGTAATTTGTCTATGATGGTCCTATTAAGACCTAGGCCAAATATAGATATATTAAGCCTAAGGGTTGTGATGTTATTCACACTAGTATAAGCAATGGATTGTTATATCCAATATTGAAAGCCGATATAGTTGATTCGCCATGGCTAAATGAAGTTTTATTGGTATATAGAAACCAAGACTTAAAGATGGCTAACTCAAATGAAGCACAAAGTAGCCACATGAATGTTGAACCCAATAATGCTGAAAATAAAAACATTAATGATAATGATTTCCAAGCTCGCATTGATACGACTGTGGAAAGGGCCATGAGTAAGGCTATAGAAAAGCTAAGAGAGCCGAGTGCCACTCGCTCTAGACCCCTATCCATTCCACCATCTTCAGCTCATAGGGAGAGCTCTGTTCACTCTTCAAATGCGAAGAGTGAACCAAAGAAAATAGATCTTATTGAAAAGTCCCGTTCTGTTAACGACGGTGTACCTATAAGTACTTTGTCCCTTGTAAACCCCGAGACTTTAACGGGGAGAAAAGAGCTATAGAAGCCCTAAAATGGCTATACGAGATGGAAACGATAGTAGACATCAGCAACTGTGCTGATAAGGATGTGGTCAAGTACGTATCACAATCCTTCAAGGGCGATGCCCTAATATGGTGGAAGACCATGGTTCAATCAACAGGTAAGGTACACCTGTACAACTTGGCATGGTCCAAGTTTGTTGATTTGATAAAGGAAACTTACTGCCCACCTCATGAGGTGGAGAAGTTAGAGACAGACTTCTTGTCTCTTTCAATGAAAAACCTAGATTGTCGAAGTACGTTTCTGACTTTAGCTCCCTATCTAGGTTAGTTTCCTATTTGATCACCCTCGAATCCAAACGCATTGCACGTTTCATAAATGGTTAGCACCCGAAATAAAGGGCATGGTAAAGGCTGCTCAGCCTAGTACCTATAGGTCCGCCGTAGACCTATCTCTTTCCCTCACCCTAGATCTGGTAAGACAAAAGTCAGTTAGGACTGAAATTGATGGAAAGAGGAAGCAGGAGGATAATAACTCCCAAAGATTTAAGAAAAAAAGGAAATTTTGGGTTCAAGAAGAACCAGCACACGTATAACGACAAACCCCTGTGCAAAAATTGTAAATATATGCATTGGGGACAGTGTAGTATAAATCCACAAACCAAACCTTGTGGTATCTACAAGAGAAAAGGGCACAAGACCTTAGATTGCAAGGATCTTAAGGATGCAGTTTGCTCTAACTGCAATGAAAAATGGCATATTAACATACAATTGCCCCAAGAAACCCAAAAGTAACGGTAGAAAGCCTGGGGAGGTCAAGAAAGGGAATGACCGTACCTTTCAAATAAATGCAAGAGAAGCTATTAATGACGACAATGTCATAACAGGTACTTTCCCCATTAATGATATTTATGCTAGATTTCTTTTTGATTCGGGTGCAGATAGATCTTTTGTCGATCATAAGTTTAGTAAATTATTAAATGTACCCATAAGAACTCTAGATAAAACCTATGAGATAGAACTTGTGATGGAACGATAGAATCCAGATCTTCCATTCTTGATGGATGCTCTATATCCATTAAAAATCATTCCATCCTTATCTCTCTTCTGCCAATGAAATTGGCGGGGTTCGATGTTGTCTTAGGTATGGATTGGTTATCTCATAACCAAGCCCGCATTGCTTGCGATAAGAAGCTCATCAAAATTAAAACTCCATCTGATGAAATAGTCACCATCCCTGGAGACTCACACTATGGATTGCCGGATAAGGTGTCATTATTTAAGGCATCCAAGTGTATGAGAAAAGGTTGTGTCATCTACATGGCACAAGTTACCATAAATGAGCCTCAGCCAAACATGGAGGACCTACCAATCATCTCAGAATATCATGATGTTTTCCCTGAGGAATTACCAGGCCTACCTCCAGATAGGCAAGTGGAGTTCAAGATTGATATTATACCAGGATCTGCACCAGTAGCTAGAGCTCCATATAGGCTAGCACCAACAGAGATGAAGGAGAAAGACTTTATTCAGCCTAGTTCCTTGCCTTGGGGAGCTCCTATACTCTTTGTTAAGAAGAAAGACGGTTCGATGCGAATGTGCATCGATTACCGAGAGCTGAACAAGTTGACAATTAAGCATAGATATCCTCTGCCTAGGATCGATGATTTATTCGATCAACTTCAAGGGGATAGTTACTTTTCTAAGATTAATTTGAGATTAGGATATCATCAACTGAAGGTTAGAAGTGAAGATGTTCCTAAGACAGCCTTTAGGACCCGCTATGGTCATTATGAATTCTTAGTAATGCCTTTTGGGCTCACAAATGCACCAGCAACGTTCATGGATCTCATGAATAGAGTCTGCAAGCCATATCTGGATAAGTTTGTCATTGTCTTCATAGACGACATACTTATTTATTCTCTTAATCAAGATGATCACGAGAAACATCTTCGGTGCATCCTAGAATTATTAAGGCAGGAGAAACTTTCTGCAAATTTTTCTAAATGCGAATTTTAGCTTAGAGAAGTCCAATTCCTTGGTCATGTTGTAAGTGAGCGTGGTATCAAGTGGATCCTGCTAAAATTGAAGCCATCATTAATTGGGAAGTGCCCAAGTCCCTAACGGAGGTTCGTAGTTTCTTAGGATTGGTTGGATACTATAGGAGGTTCATTGAGAACTTTTCAAGAATAGCCACTCCTTTAACTTCCTTAACCCGTAAGAATGTTAAGTATAATTGGGGTCCAAAACAACAAGAATCTTTTGAGGTTCTCAAACACAAGTTGAGCAATGCTCCTATACTATCTCTACCCGAGGGTATTGAGAACTTTGTTGTCTATTGTGATGCTTCACACACCGGTATGGGTTGTGTGCTAATGCAAAACGGCAAAGTAATTGCCTATGCATCACGACAATTAAAAGTGCATGAAAAGAATTACACCACCCACGATTTGGAACTGGGTGCCGTTGTATTTGCACTAAAGTTATGGAGACATTACTTGTATGATACGATATGTGTTATATACACTGACCATAAAAGTCTCAGCACCTGTTCAATTAAAAGGAATTGAACATGCGACAACGTCGGCGGATGGAAACACTTAATGATTATGATTGCGAGATTCGCTACCATCCAGGCAAGGCAAATGTAGTTGCCGATGCCTTAAGTCGCAAGGAAAAGGTTAACCTATAAGGATTAACGCTAAGAGCATTGAGCTCAGAAATAGCTTGAATGAGAAACTATTAGAAACTGTTAGAGGCTAATATTCCTAATGAAGGATTAGGCGGATCTGTTGATCAATTAACGCCTGGAAAGGATGAAATCCTAAGATTTAATGATAGAATTTGGGTTCCGTTCTTTGGAGGACTTAGAGATCTAATCCTCCAGGAAGCGCATAATTCCAGATACTCTGTTCACCCGGGTGGTGACCGGATGTATCAAGACTTGAAAAAGAATTATTGGTGGATGGGTTTGAATAAATCCGTAGCCACTTATGTAGCTAAATGTCTGACGTGTTCGCAGTTAAGGCCGAACATCAGAAACCATCAGGACTTCTACAACAACTTGAGATTCCCACTTGGAAATGGGAAATGGTAACAATGGACTTGATTACCAAGTTACCTAAGACCAAATGTGGTAATGAAACTATTTGGGTCATTGTGGATAGGCATACTAAGTCAGCACATTTCTTGCCAATCAAGGAAACGTATAGTTCTGACAAATTGGCTAAGTTGTATGTGGACAAGATTGTGTCCCTACACGGTGTGCTAGTATCTATTGTATCCGATAGAGATACTAGATACACATCTCACTTTTGGAAAAGTTTCCAACAATTGTTAGGCACACGATTAAATTTTAGTACGGCTTACCATCCCAAACTGATGGTCAAAGTGAGCGTACTATTCAAACTTTGGAAGACATGCTTAGGGCATGTGTGATTGATTTAGGTGGAAGTTGGGATGACCACTTACCCCTTATAGAATTCTCCTACAATAACAGTTATAATGGGGGCAGAAGTTGGGAAGCCCAACTATCAGGACCAGAGATTGTCCTGGAGACCACGGAAAAGATTATGCAAATCCGTGATCGTCTCAAAGCTGCCAGGGATAGGTAGAAGAGCTATGCTGACAAGAGGCGTAAACCTCTTAAGTTCCAAGTAGGGGACAAGGTCATGCTAAAAGTATCACCCTGGAAAGGTGTGATGCGCTTCGGAAAGAAGGGCAAGTTGAGCCCAAGATATATTAGACCATTCGAGATGGTCGAATGTGTCGGCACTGTAGCTTATAAGCTTAGGTTTCCAGAGGAGCTTAGTGGAATCCATGATGTATTCCACATATATAATCTTAAGAAATGTCTAGCTGAGGAGTCGCTAGCAATGTCGCACGATGAGGTGCAAATTGATGAAAAACCTGAGGTTTGTTGAGAAACCAATTTCGATCGAGGATTGACAGGTTAAGAAGCTCCGAAGAAAGTTGATACCTATAATAAAGGTTAAGTGGGACGCTTTTAGAGGTCCGAGTATACATGGGAGGTTGAGTCCACTATGCGACAAAATTACCCCCCATCTTTTTGAATAAAATCTCGAGGTCGAGATTTCTTTTAAGGGGGTGAGGATGTAACACCTTTTAAAATCGTGTCCAATAATATAGTGACACGTGTTGTATTTTAAATAAAGTCTATTAAAGACCAATAAGGACTAAAGGCATCAACATGCTCAATCTGAGCCTCTGAGTGACGGTCTGATGTCAACATGCATAAATAACAGCCTCTGAGTGACTGATATATCAACATGCTTAAATCAATAGCCTCTTAGTGACTGATATGTCAACATGCTTGAAATTGGCCTCTGAGTGACTAGATACGTCAACATGCCCAACCTCTGAGTGACATCGGAATCAACATGCTTATAATAAGCCTCTGAGTGATCCTTGTGAAGTCCTAACTCTCATACGTGCCATTTGTTGGACGAGAGGGTTCAATTTTGTAAATATGTAAAAGTTAGATGATGGAGGGATTAAAAGTGTCAACATATTGATCTATACCTCTGAGTGACCTTTTAACGAACCGAGAGCTCGACAATGTCCGGGCATAATCCCGACTATACGGAGGGCTAAAGTGCCAAAAAGGTGTTTAAAAAGGTTTTTATAAGCTTTAACAAGTTAAGGGGTTAAAAGTGTCAAACTTGGAAACTGTCTTTTGGGGCACTCGCGGGGCGCGAGAGGCAAGGCCTGTGCCTCTCGCGGCCCGCCAGAGAGTGTCTGATGCAGAAAGTTTTGTTTGGTCTCCAAGCAAAGCTCCAAAACCATTTAAATTCGAAACCATGGACTTGTAATCAGCTATGCCACGTTTTGGGACACCTGTAAGCTACTTCTTACACCCCTAAACACCTGGCTTCACCTCCTTTGAGTTCTCCAACTTTAAATAGGTGTTCAAGTGCTTTATTCCAACTTGCACCTTTCTCATTAATTCACTCTTCTCCCTCCTTTGGAAGTTCCTAGCTGAAAGGAGCATCCAACTTAGTTCTCTTGCATTGTAGGAACCTCTTGTAAGTGTTCCTTGCTCTTGCATTTTCGTTTATAGGCTGTTATAGCCAAAAGTCAAGCGTTTTACGGAAAACGCTTTCACTTTCGGTTAAGACTATTATGGTCCAGCCATTGTTCGAAATGAACATGGCTATGTGATCCTAATAAGGTAGGTGTTAGTCCCTATAAAGGGCACCTCCTGAAGATCACGTTTGCTAGACCAATTGACGGGTCAAAGTTATGATATTAAAATGTCAAACATGCCATTTTTTGGAAAAAATCATAAATTGATCTTATATGTGTTATGAAACTTGTTTTGACACTTAAACAAGTTGGTAATAATTATTAGAACATGTAAGAACATGTTTGGCTCGTCAATTTCAGTTCTAGGGTCGGTTCGTAACCGAAAGTCGTGAAGTTTGACTTCTGCTTTGACTCTCGATTCTGACCCGATTTAGATTAGTTACCTACTGATCTAGAGTTGCATTATGATCGTAATATAATGTAGCATAACCCTCTGATTTTATATTACATGATCATAATCAAAATCTAAGTTTATGCACAAGTTCCATAATTATGCCATCTTTGACCAAAAGTGCCCTTTTTTATAAAACAAGGTTTTAAATGGTAATGAACTTGAAAATGAGTTTCTAGTGATTTAATATTATAAGTAGGATTATTTGGGATGATAAACCAAGTTATAAACTGAGTTTCCAAGCAGGTCCTTAAACTATGTCGATAAATGACGGTTTTAGTCCTTGTGACTAATAAAATGATTTTTAATAAATCTCTTCAAGGTAAATCATTTACCTACTGATATGTTATATTAAATAACATATTTAAAACATTTTAATCAGACCCTAATATCAATTTTCATAAACACCGCATAAAGACGTCATTTCACGACAAAAGCGTCGTTTTGGCACATAGTATGGTTTTAAACCATATTAATGGACCAAGACTTGTTACCTAATGATTTTATAACTTATTTTAGACATATTTACAGTAGGTACATGTTATAAACTCAGAATCCCAAATAATTTATAAACTATGTGTAAAATGACCAAAATGCCCCTTTGGTGCATAGTTTGGTCATAAAAGATAATTTACACATATAATTGACATCCTACTGATATTATATCATAAGAAAATTATTTTTCCAGAATTACTTATGATTATAATTATAAGTTTCTTTTATACGGTATATAATTACCGAAATGCCCTTATGAGTTATAATTTTGTTTTGAAACCATAACGGACATATAAGTTGATATCTTACTAATATTTCAACTTATCTAAAATATAATGGCATATAGAACTTTTCCTTGACTTATCCGGTTACCCCATATCGCTAATATGCGCATAGTTACGTATGTGTAACTATTTTACGGAAATTAACCGAAACGGGTTTAACCTTGTCATTTAAGTCTCAAAATACAGAATGTTAATAGTTTACACATATTAAACAAGTCAAGGTACTTGTTGGGATAAAACTACATTCTATCCAATCATCGTTTAATCTAGCGTCATACGTTTTACTCAAGCACGCTAGTCGGTCTAAGTCTACGACTTAAATAAGACCGTTAGTATTTAATTGGTTAGTTTATGCCATAATCCAGACTAGAGACTTGCCCGTAAATGCTATCTACACTTATTCCTTTTTGTGTACGGCTGAGTTATTAAAAATTAAAGACGACTAGCTCAGGTAAATACTCTCGACTTATTTCCCTAAACGGGCTTGGGTTACGGTAAATTATTACCGCTTGGTCGGAAATGGGATTCAATCGATCGCCGGTTCGGGGATAATATATGCGCATATTCTGTTTTAATCAGTTTTGTTTGATAATTTAAACATCGAGGGTTAACTATCGTGTCCTGGATATCCTCGGCTCATTACAATAGAAATGGCCACGACCTTGGCGCGGGTGTAGGCATACACCCGATAGACGCTCAATTATGCATTCTCAAAAGGTTGGGAGGAATTGACTCCTTCGTGAGTCCAAAGTGGTGTGTACGTTAATTGTGTCTCAGTCTCCGTACCGGGCCCCGTATGTATAATAAACATGTAAATCTGTTAACAAGGTTGGACGGTCAATTAACCCAAGTTATAAAAGATTTTGTGTTGATACACACTTAAAACATTGTTGAAATGTTTTCAAAATGAGTCAGTTGGGTGTATTTACCAGCGAAAGCTGATGTATTTTAAAAGACTAATCTGCAGGTACAATATGAAAATAGGCCGGAAGTGCTCGGTAGTGATAGAGGATTTTGCAAATCCTAAATCTGCCCAAAGTCTGTTTTGTATTCTTTCCATGTACAATTTATGATCCGCCTGTGGATCTTCTATTACAAGCTTGTATATTATTTTGTATTTTCAAACATTCGGTTTGTAATAGTAATTTTACTCCAAGACTTCCGATGTGCCATGTTTAATTGTGTTGATACAGTTTTGTGTCTGTCGCTTGTTCTTAATTACAGTTGTAATTGTACGGTCTTTGCTCAAGTGTCTGCATAGGTTTGGTCATGTCGAATAGATCGAGATATCCTTCAATCTTGATCTAGTATGACACCTTAGCTTGTCTATGTTAATCAGTTGCATGTGTGCATACTGATAAGTCTTGTAAATGTCATGTCTACACACGTTCTCCAAAAAGAAGAATTATGTGCGAACCAAGAGATTTCGTACGAAACACAGGTTTCATACAAATCAAGGAGATTTCATACGAAACACAAGCATTTCGTATGAAACAGTGACTCGTACCAATCCTGGAATGTGTCTCGTGTGAAATAGTGTGTTCCTTATGTCTGGATTCGTGTTTCGTACGAACTCTAGAAGGACACTATATAAGCAGACATGCACCTCTCAGTCAAGGTAACTAGTGGACTTGCGCATGAGAGTTAGCTAGCTAGTTGGTCTAAGTGAGCCTCTTAGTATTCTCTCTGAAGAAGAAGACACAAGAACACAGCAAGTTTGTTTGAGTCATTCGAGCATTATGTGTATATGTTTGTACTTGTTCTCAATCATTAATCAAGATAGTGAATCTTTGGTTACCCCGTGTTCTTTACTTTGCTTTGGTTGCATGCACACTTGGATTCTGCACTTGTGTGTATGTCATTTGAACAAGGAACTGGTTTAACACCATCCGCAGGTGGACCTAAAAGTGGTATCAGAGCTTTGGCTCTTTCCTTGTTCAAAACTGGGCTTAGTTGTGTCTGAGCTAGTTTGAAGATTTCTGAAGTGTTCTTGAGCCTCCAGTAGAAAACATAAGTTTTGGATAGATAACTAACTTAAAACTTGGTTAAAATCTGTTGCATGCAGAAAATTTTATGGTAAAGTTTTTCTGAAGAACACCCTTGAAGAAAAAATCTGCAAAAATTTGAATCTGATTAGTTTAGTAGGGTTGACATTTTCTAACTTAGATCTGGACTTGGACTGTGGATTGTTAAAATCTGTGTTTTAACTAAAAGTGGGTAAGACAACAGGTATTTTCGAAAAAGGCAGGTCTACATAAGAAAGGAAATTTCTCACCAAACCATTTCTGAAAAGATTCATCTGAAAAACACTGAACCAAAACAGTTTGTGCGACTGAAAAATTTCGTGCGAATCATAATGAAAAACATTTCTCAGATGTGACTATGCTAATGTTGGATGTTGAGGTTAAAAAAATAGAAAAAAAACCAAAAACAGAAGAAAAAATAAACTACACGAAACACCTGGCTCGCACGAAACATCAGTGTTTCGCATGAAACAGGTGTCTCGCACGAAACAAAAATTGTTTGTTTTTCGTGTTTTCAAAGCTTTGTGATTTTAAGAATTTGTCATATTTTAGACCTGTGAATTTTAAAAAGGTAATTATAATTGTGAAACTTTAAAACCTTTAAATTTTCATAAAACAAGAAAATATAATGAGTTCTAACCCGTGGGTTGGATTTGTTCAAGCTCAAATCAGGAGTCTTCGCAAAGCTCCGCAACATCATGGGTAAAATATTTGATGCCTCAACATAAAGCAATGATCTCTGCAAATCAATGGGCGTGTGTTGCGAATCAGAATCAAAGCATCCAAACACTGTTAATGAGCGAAAGTGAAACAGTGAGTAATAACCGACCACCGAAGTTAAATCACATGAACGATTATCCTTCATGGAAAAGTGACTTTCATACGTATTTTCTTGGTCAAAACACAGAATTGTGGACGTGTTTCACTACCCCCTACAATGAAGCACTTGAAGAAGCTGGATCAAATCCAACCACATTGGCCAATCTAGTCGAAAGTGACAAGAAAGCTTACGATCTAAAGAAAAAGGCATTTGCTATCCTCACACAAGCTCTGCATAAAGACATTTATCATCAGTTTGTGTATTGTACTACAACGAAAATTTGTGGGACACTTTGGAAGCAAGAGGTGAAGGTAACGCTGCTACTAGGAAGAGTCGGCACGATCTGCTCAAGAAAGAGTTTGAAGGTTTCATGTTCATGGAGAACAAAACCTTGAATGATATGACCACTCGGTTTTATCATCTTCTCGGTGATATGTACTCGTATAAAGTGTTAGCAGCACCACAAGAAATTGTGATGCGATTTGCTGATGCTTTACCACCAAAATGGGGTCAATTTATTGATCTTTTAAAACATACAAGTGTTTTGGACTCAATAAGTATTTATGAATTTGTGTAGAAACTGGAGAACAAGAATGAAGAAGAACTCCGGAAGACACAACGAGTCTCTGCTCCACAAAACCCTGAAATTTATTTTGGAGGTATAAGTGCAGGTACTAGCTCAAGTCAGCAACCGAAGCTGCAGACCGCATTTGTGTCAAACGTTAACTCTTTTCTACCCCAACCAGTTCAATCAAGTCAGTCTACAGGTTCGAGTAATCAAGCCTATGGACAGACTTTTGATCCGAAAGCCTTCCTTCCACAGCCAAGGGACTTAGCACATAAAGCTCCACAGCAAGCTCCTCAACAAGCTTTCTATGGAAGCAACAGTCAATCTGCAAATCCCAACACTGTCAAACTTGACGCGTCAAATCTCTCCAAAATCAACGTGGAAGTTGCACATGAACATGCAGAACTTCTAAATACCATGGTCAGTGCATATTGTGGTTTAGTTGCAGGTCAAATAGGGAACATCAATTTGACAAACGAAGACTACGAACAAATTGACCGAGATGAAATGGAGCTGATGGACATCAAGTGGGCATTTGCAAGCGCTATGAGAAGAGTGAAGGATTATATGAGAAGAACGGGGAGAACCAGTTTGGAAAGCAAGAAGGATACAAAATACGGCTTTGACAAAACCGCCGTCATTTGCTTCAACTGCGGAGAAAGAGGTCACTTTAAGCGGGAATGCACAAGACCCAGCAAGGAAGGAAATCACAACCCTTTCGAAATCAGTCTCAACCATCCAAAACAGCACAGTACAACAATGAAAGAAGACTAGTAGCTGTTGGCAACTCTAACAACACCAATAAATCAGGGACCTTCAAACACGCATAGAGCTTTGGTAGTTCAATCTGATGAAGGATGCGATTGGTCAGTACAGTTGGGAACTGAGAACAATGGAAGAACTGCATGCTATGTGAAGATCGTGGATCAAATCAAGCATGATCACAACATCAATACTCCAAATAACGATGATACATCTGGGGATGCTGGTAGTTCTGATGAAGAATGTTCAAGTTCAGATGGTTATGGATCTGATTCTGATGTGAAGAAAGGAAGTGATGCTGAGGTTGAAGAATTGCTGAGTGAAGCTGAGATGTTGAAATCTGAAAAGGCAGGTATGACGAGGAATGCAGAAGCTGCGGAAAAAGAGACAAAAGGCACTCTCTACAGATGGTGCAGCTTTTCCTATTCACACTACATTTATGGCAAATGTTGAAGGTTCTTCAAAACAGGTAAATTCTGACCCTCCTACTGTTTGCAATGACTGTGTTGAGTTGAAAATAAAATACCGTCAACAGTCATAATCAGAATTTAGTTGTTGAACTATCAAAATGCAAAGAGGCGAATTTGGCGCTAACTAGAAATGAAAAAGAATTCAAATCTGTAATAGAAACCCTTAAGAAAAGTGTTTCTGAATTGACAAAAACAGTTTTGAATAAACAGACAGGAATTAATAACTACATTAATCTCCTAGAAGAAACAAAGAAAGAGTTAGCCATCGCCAAATGCGAATATGATTCGACCAAACGCAAATTGGAAAGTTATTCTAACTCCCAATATCTGCTTGATCATATCATTGAAGTTCAAAATGTAAAAGGAGATGCTCAATGCATAGGGTATAATTCGTGTCCACCCCCAATGAAATACAACTATACCAAAATGCCTGATGAAGAGGAGATGCCTCGTTTTGAACCCTCTGTACCTTTGAATCCTAAGGAATTCGCAGCAGGGTTAGGGTTCAAACTAGGAAATTCCTCTCAAGAACCAAGCAAGCCAGAAAGTTCATCATCTGATGAAGAAGAGGATGATACATCAGATGATGAATCAAGAAATGATGATCAGGATCAGCCTCTTGATGAAAGGAAAAGAGTAGAATCGTCTGCTACTCCTAGTACTCAATCTATTGAGAATCAAGAGAATGTTCCTAAGAAAACTGTGAAGACAAGTGTGTCTACACGAGAAGTAGATAATATGTTGTATACTTTGGTTGGAGATAAGAAAATCTATTCAAACAAAGATTTTCCAATTAAAAATGTAAATCCAATCTCTATAGATCAGGTGTTTGAAAAGTCAAAAACCAAACCTTTAGAGAAGAAAAAGCCCACCAAAACACAACCATTATCCGCTTCAAAAGAAAAACAATGGAAACGAGTTGAAAAGCCTACAGTTTCTCAACCGAAGGTTGAAGCAAAAGGCTCTCGTTACCAGAAAAAGGCCAAAACCGTTAAATTTGTGAGTTCTAAAGGTACCGATAAAGTCAAAACTTTTCAAGGAAAATCTAATGTTGATTTTGTAAAGAAATTTAAGATTTTGAAAAAAAAAATAGTCAAAACAATTACACCCAACACACTGATGGATGTAATGAAAATGAACCCAGTACCTCAGGATCCACAAATTCAACATCAAGCCGAGAAACACGATCTCCTAGTTTTGTTGAAAGGAGAACATGTTTCAAATGTGGAGAATTTGGCCACATTATAAAGGATTGTCAAAATCCATCCAAATCAAAATGTATAGAGAAAACCCCTCATGAACCAACTTGCAAATGTAAATCTGTTTCTCCGACACAAGATAAACGAGTTATTAAAGATCAAAAGAGAAACAAAAACGTAAACAAGTAAAAGCAATTGAGAAAGCTTTAAAATCGGATTCTTCAAATAAGGATCAAAGATCTTCAAAGTCAACAAAACCAGACACTGTTAAAACTGTAAATAATAGTAAATCTGGTAATAAACAAGGATCTTGGAAACAGAAGACCGGTAATGGTTCAAAAGGAGTTTCTCAGTTTGTTAGTCATCAAGAAATTGAGATTACATTTCTCGATGATAAGGGGCGACCCAAGACCACTAAGGCTTGGGTCTCCATCTCAAACTAATCTTGTTTGTGCAATGTGCAGGGTGTTCCAGGAGGAACTGTAAACAGTCATTGGATTGTTGACAGTGGAGCATCAAGGCACATGACGGGCGACTTGCGGCTCCTATATGATGTGAAAGGCATAAGGGGTGGTTATGTTGCTTTTGCTGGTGACAAAGGTGGATACATCAATGGAGAAGGAATGGTCTCCAATGGTGTTGTGAGCTTTGATAAGATCAATTATGTGCGGCAAATTGATCACAATCTTCTTAGCGTTTCTCAAATCTGCGACAAGAAGTTCACGGAACATTTTGATGATGCCGGATGTTATGTGCTGAAGTCTGGATTCAAGATCCCCAAGGAATGGATTCTCCTGTCGGCTCCAAGAATAATGATTTGTATAATCTTGATATGAGCCAAGCTATTACAACATCTGCACAAGTCACATGTTTTGTCTCTAAAGGCACCGAGAAGGAATCAATCTCCTGGCACAGACATATGAGACACATTCATCTGAGAAAAATGAACTATTTGGTGAAGAACAATCTAGTGAATGGTGTACCAGTGAAGAACTTTCATCTTCAAGACGTTTGTGTATCATGCCAGAAAGGGAAGCAAGCAAGAAAGTCCCATCCCGTGAAGAAGATCAACACTGTGAATATGCCACTGGAACGTTTTCTCTCTTTGGACCTATGAAACACAAGACAACTTTTGGTGATTCTTATTGTCTGGTAGTTACTGATGACTATTCCAGATTTTCATGGGTAAACATGTTGGCACACAAGAGTGAAGTTCCTACTATCCTCAAGAACCTCCTGACTCTGCTAGAAAATTTGTACAATCTGAAGGTAAGGAGAATCAGAAGCGACAATGGCACGGAATTCAAGAATCAAGTTATGGATGAGTACTGTTCCTCAAAGGGTATTCTGCATGAGTACAATTCTCGATACACTCCACAACAAAATGGTGTCGCTGAGAGGAAGAATAGAACTTTTACTGAAACTGCAAGAACCATGCTAGTAGAATCAGAACATCCTGTTCAATTTTGGGGAGAAGCTGTTGCTACTGCGTGCTACACGATGAATAGAGTTCTGACGGTGAAGAGACATGGGAAGACATGTTTTGAGTTGTTACATAAAAGGAAACCGGATATTTCTTTCTTAGAACCTTTTGGAGCTCCATGCACTATGATCGACCCACATGGAAAGTTTGGTCCCAAGGCTATCGAAGGTTTCTTTCTTTGATATGCTACTCCAAATTTTCAGGTGTGGAATTTGTCTTTCGAAGAAGATTGAAGAATGGGGTGAAGTTAAGGTTCAGAGATATACAGAAGCAGTTAGAGCTCCGGTGCTCCTTGGATGTTTGACTATGATGGGTTGTTTGACTCCTTTAATCTGCCAACTTTTGATGATACAACAGCTGCTGCTCAGATGTTATTGGAAAGTGATACTGCAGTAGACTCGTCATTAGTTCGACCAATTATTGTTAACCCTCTAGTGTCGACTTCGGCTAACAATCTTATTCAAAATGAGGAATTTGAAGACGCTGCGGATTATAAAGTTTCATCAGAAGAAGATGAGTTTCATGATGCAAATGAAGCTGCCTCTGGTGTTGTTCCTGGATTTTCAAATGATACGTCAAATATTCAACCTCAAGGAATGACTAAAGGTCTGGCATCTACAACGTCATCAAATCCAGCTCTCGATGTAACTGTTGATCTGAATATCAACAATTTGGGTATCAATTCTCGAGTTCCTGATGTGTCAGAAACTCATATTCATAATATCCATCCTCAGCAGAATATTATTGGAGATGTCCAGAGTGCTGTGTAGACTCGTAATCAGCTTCGAAACAACCAGAATGCTGGATTGTATTCGGAAATCAGGGAATCTGGTGGTCTGAATGATTGGTCTTTTGCCTGCTATGTGTGCCAAGTAGAACCAAAATCTTGGAAGGAGGCAATGAAAGAAGACTCGTGGGTTGAAGCCATGCAGGAAGAACTTCAGCAATTTCAGAAGTTAGGCGTCTAGAAATTGATTGACATGCCTGACAGCTACAAGAAGATTGGTACACGATGGGTGTACAAGTGCAAGAAAGATGACCGAGGTGTTGTTGTGAGAAACAAAGCGCGATTGGTTGTTCAAGGCTTTAATCAGGTCGAAGGGATCGATTACAATGAAGTTTATGCAGCGGTTGCACGAGTTGAGGCCATAAGAATCTTTTTGGCATATGCGTCCTTCAAGAAGTTCACTGTTTATCAGATGGATGTGAAGAGTGCATTTCTTCATGGTGTGGTAGAAGAGGAAGTATATGTTGAGCAACCGCCAGGTTTTGAAGATCCTCTCCATCCTGACAAGCTTTGGCTGCTCAACAAGGCGTTATATGGTCTTCATCAAGGTCCGAGAGCTTGTATGAAACGTTGTCTACCTATCTGTTGAAGAATGGTTTTCGACGAGGCCTGATCAACTGTACTCTCTTCATCAAGGAACAGGATGAGGATTTGCAGTTAGTATAGGCTTATGTTGATGATATTATATTTGGGTCTACTAACACTCGAATGTGCAAAGAATTCGAACAGGTTATGCAAGAGAAGTTCGAGATGAGCGTTATGGGAGAAATGAATTTCTTTTTAGGTTTGCAGGTTCAGCAATCAAAGGAAGGGATTTTTATCCATCAAACCAAGTACGTCGGAGATATTCTCAAGCGATTTCAGATGGATGACTCAAAGCCTTTGGGAACTCCATTAGCTCAAAAATGGGATTACTCCAGACGGAATGGGTGAACATGTAGAAGCATCTCTCTATCGTGCTATGATCGGATCTCTCATGTAGCTTACTGCTTCAAGACCCGACATGATGTACCCAACATGCCTTTTGGCACGCTATCAGTCTAGTCTTAAAGTTTCTCACTTGATGGCTGTGAAAATGGGTCTTTCGTTATTTAAAGGGTCGTCCTGACACTGGTCTATGGTACCCTAGGGATGATAACTTTGATCTAACAGCATTCAGTGATTCTGATCATGGCGGATGCAAAATCGATGCAAAGTCAACAACAAGGATGTCAGTTCTTTGGAAATCGCCTAGTCACATGGCAATGCAAAAAACAGACTTGTGTAGCTACATCAACATGTGAGGCTGAGTATATTCAGCTTCTAGTTGCTGCTCTCAAGTTCTACGGATTCAACAGCAAATGCGCGACTACGGTTTTGAATTTCTTACTACTCCTATTTTTGTTGATAATAATGCTGCTTTACAGATCACTCGGAATCCTGTACAGCATTCAAAAACAAAACACATTGAGATTAAGTATCATTTCATACGAGATTGTTATGAAAAGAGACTTATCGATGTTGTTAAAATCCACACTGATCACCTACGTGCCGACCTTTTTACCAAAGCCTTTGATAAATCACGTTTTGATTATCTACTTTTGGTCAATGGGATCAAGGTGAAACCCGAGTAACTCAACCATGGCTAACTATTTTTGTATATACTTTTCTAAAAATCTAAAACTACAAAAAGATTTTTCAGTTTTATATTTTAGGGGGAGTAAATTTCAAGAAAATACAAAAATATGTCTTTTATTTACCTTCTTTGTTTAATGGGGAGAAAAATTCAGAAAAATATACAAACAATAGAAAAATCAAAATGAGTTTCTTGGCTAAACTGAAGATGATGAAATTCACCGGTAAATCTGTCAGAAATGGTTAAAAGCATAAAAAGTAGATTGATAAGTAGCTTTTCTAATGATGTATCGGTAGGCTCACAATCAGACTAAAATGTGCAGGTTGATATAAACCTAACAGACAGAACGCCAGGTGGGAACCATTCATTAGCATATGGTCTTGGTACCAAAATTTCGTTTGATAGAGTGCCAAGTTTCTGAGGTATACGGTCTTTATGCTGGCTTATCATCTGGGTATCATGGTTGAATCTTTTGCCGAAAAATAATGGTGACGCAAGTCTAGAACTTCCATGATACCATGCATACGTGTACATACTGCATTCGACCTTCAAATAAGTGATAAAATATCACATCCCCAAAATAAGTGATAAAATATCACAGCTTTATGCAGGAGCTAAGTTCGTCTCTTTATCGGTACGATGGTACTAACCTGTTCACTGACTTACTCTTGTGCGCTGCATGCATATGAAAATCAAGTTCCTCATCAACAAGTGATTAAATCACAAAGGGCTTGTTTTCAATCAAAATAAGTGAGTATCTCATATCATTCATATACGTCAAAACAGATGATAAAGCAGTATACTCACCGGTAAGATTTTCTCTCGTGCATGTCTTGATACGGGAATGTGTCGTGATGTGGTTGAACACCGGCTAGCAAGTATAATCCATACCTTAATCATATCTCCTAATCATGATTACATCTGATAAGTCTGAGGTTACGTGGACAACAATACCGATAATCATAGTTAAATACTTATCTGTTTAATTTTGAAAACCTAATACCGTCTTTGACAAAGATTTAAATGCTGGTATGATTCCTTTACCTTGAAACTCGAAAAAGATTGTAGTTTATCTATATATTTTAATTTTATGTCCAGTTTACTTAGTTGCTTATGTAATTACTTTTTGAAAGTTAGCCAAAGTTGATACTCGAAAATTTTCTACCAAGATACGTAAGAAAACCATTTGTTTAATATCGCAACTTCATAAAGTAATATCTTACAACAAGTAATCCATCAAAGAAATCCAAAATCTGAAATTCATTTGAGTGTGTGTATCTCATACGAATGAACCTAGTCATTTGATTTGACTTGGTCACTTGTTTTTCTCAAATCTGCTGCTGGAATTCATAACGAGTGTGTGTATCTCGTTCAGGGAATACAATCATACGAAGAATTTATGATAAGTTTTTCATGTGTGTTCCCTGAGAAAGTTGTGTTCTAATATTATTTGTCTATTGAGTACAGATTGATACAAAAGAACATAAACAAAGACCAGCAACGAAGAAATCTGACAAGTCAGAAGAGGAAACAAGAAAGATTTGAAGTTTCTTAGAAGTTCGAAGATCTGATGCTCTAATCATTGGATAGCAGATCTATAGCAGATCTTCAAGGGGAGTTTGTTGATACTCCAAACCATTCAATGTGAAGACCAAATTAAGACCAAAGACCGAAGAACAAGCAACATCCAAGGGGGCGTTTGTTGATACAGTTTTGTGTCTGTCGCTTGTTCTTAATTACAGTTGTAATTGTACGGTATTTGCTCAAGTGTCTGCATAGGTTTGGTCACGTCGAATAGATCGAGATATCCTTCTATCTTGATCTAGTATGACATCTTAGCTTGTCTGTGTTAATCAGTTGCATGTGTGCATACTGATAAGCCTTGTAAACGTCATGTCTACACACGTTCTCCAAAAAGAAGAATTCTGTGCGAACCAAGAGATTTCGTACGAAACACAGGTTTCATACAAATCAAGGAGATTTCGTACGAAACACAAGCATTTCGTATGAAACAGTGACTCGAACCAATCCTGGAATGTGTCTCGTGTGAAATAGTGTGTTCCTTATGTCTGGATTCGTGTTTCGTACGAACTCTAGAAGGACACTATATAAGCAGACATGCACCTATCAGTCAAGGTAACTAGTGGACTTGCGCATTAGAGTTAGCTAGCTAGTTGGTCTAAGTGAGCCTCTCAGTATTCTCTCTGAAGAAGAAGACACAAGAACACAACAAGTTTGTTTGAGTCATACGAGCATTATGTGTATATGTTTGTACTTGTTCTCAATCATTAATCAAGATAGTGAATCTTTGGTTACCCCATGTTCTTTACTTTGCTTTGTTGCATGCACACTTGGATTCCGCACTTGTGTGTATGTCATTTGAACAAGGAACTGGTTTAACACCATCCGCAGGTGGACCTACAAATTGACTATGATGATTATCAATTGACGTCATGATACTCCCCACCTGGGCCCACCGGTGTATGGATTTCGGGTTGGAAATCCGGGGTGTGACAGGGCTGGGATCAGAGCCAATGTTTGAGAGATTAAACACTAGCCTTTTGTGTTTAGTCTCAAACTTACACGAGCACATTCCTTAGACTTCCGAGTCTAGGCATTGACCTAGGATTACTCATTACATTATTAAGTTATTTGTATGTTTTTTAATTGATTTTTAACAGGAAAATGCCGCCACGTGTGAGAGGACAAAGTGGAAGAGGAAAAGGTCCAATGAGAGGAGGACCATCAAGGCGTATTCCCCCTCCACCCCATAATTCTGATGCTTACCAAGAATCAGGAGATTTGTCTCTTTGGCAATCTGCGAGACGTTCCGTCGCTAATAGACATTCACCTTCACATTCCCAAAATTCTTACCACTCACACCAATCTTACCATTCTCACCATTCACGTTCTCATCACTCCTACCATGAGGAATTTAACCCCAAACATTATTTTAATACACCTCCAGCCGATCAAAATCAGTTGGACGAGCCACATCCTATGGACGAGGACTCTGACCCGGAGATACCACCGTCAGGATCAAATGTACATCCCATTGAAATTTCGCGCGATTCAAACTCCTACGCCGGATCGCCCTACCAAGATCCCAATGAGTGGGACCAATATTGGAATCAATTTACTTTTTCCCACACTCCTTCTCATCACTCTCAACCACCCCCTGTTCAAGAAGATGTCCACATGGAACCGGTGGACCAACCTCAACCACCACCTGAACCACTAAAGAGGAAACGTGGAGCACGTATGTCGGTACGTGCAGGACAAAGGTCGGGATCACTGCCACCTTTGCCTAACTCCTACCTCATGATTCGAGAGGACCCACAAATGGGTGGGCCTTCTAACACCTCACCTATGGTTGAACCAACACCAATACCCACACCTACAGTTCAACCACCACCATTGGGTTATACTAACCCAATCCCTACATATCCAGACACGTCTGGATATGATCCTTTTAACCCGTCTACCCCGGTAGACTATCAAGCACGGTCGCAAGACCCATACATGCAGGCGGTTATGCACAACGCACTTTACCGATCTCCTTTTCCACCTACTTATCCACCAACTGGATATCCAAATTATGGGTACCAGTATCCGGTTATGCCAAAACCCCAACCACAACCTCCACCACCACTTGAAGCCATCAATGAGGCCTTAGAAAGAATGAAAGAGATGCAGCAACAAGCAGAGAAAACGGAGAAGAAGACAGATAAGTTCTTCAAGAAACTCTCCAAGATAGTCAAGGGAAAGAAAGACGAGTGAAGTCTTTTCTATTATATGTAGTCCCTGCGTGGACATTGTTATTCCTTTAGTCCCTGCGTAGATATTTTGTTTCTTTTAGTCCTTGCATGGACAATCAGTTTCAAGTATTATAATTTCTTATGATTTAATGAAGTACTTTGGAATTATATATATATATATGTAAATCATACTTTTGTAAACGAGCGTCTCGATTTTATTCGACATTTATGCTCTGCTATACAATTCCAAAAGATCTTATTGGATTGATTATGCCAAGTGGCGTAGACCACATATTGGCCAAGAAATGATAGTTAAGTACGAAGGGGACTTCTATCAGGATGGTTAAGGGAAGTTATCCTTCTATCCAGAGGTAAGGGACTAGGTCCAAACCTCCAAGGTCATTAAGGTCGAAGGTGACCGGGACCATTAATCAATCATTAAGGTACTCTTATGTAACATTAAGAAGTGTTCATACTCTAGATAGTGTGACTTGAGGAACCACACTAGCCGTCAGGCCAATGTGCCCAATTAATTGTCCAACGGGACAGGCTGATAAGCCACATACATCTGATATGATATAGGCCAATTTGCCCAATTAATTGTCCAACGGGACAGGCTGATATGCCATATACATCTGATATGATGTAGGCCAATGTGCCCAGTTAATTGTCCAACGGGACAGACTGATATGCCATATACATCTGATATGATGTAGGCCAATATGCCCAATTAATTGTCCAACGGGACAGGCTGATATGCCATATACATCTGATATAATGTAGGCCAATATGCCCAATTAATTGTCCAACGGGACAGACTGATATGCCACATACATCTAATATGATGTAGGCCAAGGTGCTCAATTTATGTCCAATGTGACAGGCTGATATGCCATATGTATTATGACCTAAGTGACCGGCCAATGTGCCCAATTATCATGTCCATTAGGGGACAAGCCTATGAGCTATATAATTGTCAATAATGATAATGACAGTTGTGACATTACGATCCACTGTCCGATAATATATGGACTACGTCCAAATTGTAATTTGCCTATGATGGTCCTATTAAGACCTAGGCCAAATATAGATATATTAATCCTAAGGGTTATAATGTTATTCACACTAGTATAAGCAATGGATTGTTATATCAATATTGAAAGCCGATATGGTTGATACGCCATGGCTAAACGAAGTTTTATTGGTATATAGAAACCAAGACAGAAAGATGGCTAACTCAAATGAAGCACAAAGTAGCCACAGGAATGTTGAACCCAGCAATGCTGAAAATAAAAACATTAATGATAATGATTTCCAAGCTCGCATTGATGCGGCTGTGGAAAGGGCCATGAGTAAGGCCATAGAAAAGCTAAGAGAGTCGAGTGCCACTCGCTCTAGACCCCTATCCATTCCACCATCTTCAGTTCATAGGGAGAGCTCTGTTCACTCTTCAAATGCGAAGAATGAACCAAAGAAAATAGATTTTATTAAAAAGTCCCGTTCTGTTAAGGACGGATGTACCTATAAGTACTTTGTCTCTTGTAAACCCCGAGACCTTAACGGAGAGAAAGGAGCTGTAGAAGCCCTAAAATGGCTAGACAGATGGAGACGATAGTAGACATCAGCAACTGTGCTCATAAGGATGTGGTCAAGTACGTATCACAATCCTTCAAGGCGATGCCCTAATATGGTGGAAGGCCATGGTTCAATCAACAGGTAAGGTACACCTGTATAACTTGGGATGGTCCAAGTTTGTTGATTTGATAAAGGAAACTTACTGCCCACCTCATGAGGTGGAGAAGTTAGAGACAGACTTCTTGTCTCTTTCAATGAAAAACCTAGATTGTCGGAAGTACGTTTCTGACTTTAACTCCCTATCTAGGTTAGTTTCCTATTTGATCACCCCCACATCCAAACGCATTGCACGGTTCATAAATGGGTTGGCACCCGAAATAAAGGGCATGATAAAGGCTGCTCAGCCTAGTACCTTTAGGTCCGCCGTAGACCTATCTCTTTCCCTCATCCTAGATCTGGTAAGACAAAAGTCAGTTAGGACTGAAACTGACGAAAGAGGAAGCGGGAGGATAATAACTCCCAAAGATTTAAGAAAAAAGGAAATTTTGGGTTCAAGAAGAACTAGCACGCGCCTAACGACAAACCCCTGTGCAAAAATTGTAAATATAGGCATTGGGGACAGTGTAGTATAAATCCACAACCAAACCTTGTGGTATCTACAAGAGAAAAGGGCACAAGACCTTAGATTGCAAGGATCTTAAGGATGCAGTTTGCTATAACTACAATGAAAAAGGGCATATAACATACAATTGCCCCAAGAAACCCAAAAGTAACGATACAAAGCCTGGGGAGGCCAAGAAAGGGAATGCCGTGCCTTTCAAATAAATGCAAGAGAAGCTGTTAATGACGACAATGTCATAACAGGTACTTTCCCCATTAATGATATTTATGCTAGAGTTCTTTTTGATTCGGGTGCAGATAGATCTTTTGTCGATCATAAGTTTAGTAAATTGTTAAATGTACCCATAAGAACTCTAGATAAAACCTATGAGATAGAACTTGTTGATAGAACGATAGAATCCATATCTTCCATTCGTGATGGATGCTCTATATCCATTAAAAATCATTCCATACCTATCTCTCTTCTACCAATGAAATTGGCGAGGTTCGATGTTGTCTTAGGTATGGATTGGTTATCTCATAACCAAGCCCGCATTGCCTGCGATAAGAAGCTCATCGAAATTAAAACCCCATCTGATGAAATAGTCACCATCCCTGGAGACTCACACTATGGATTGCCGGACAAGGTGTCATTATTTAAGGCATCCAAGTGTATGGAAAAGGTTGTGTCATCTACATGGCACAAGTTACCATAAATGAGCCTAAGCCAAACATGGGGGACCTACCAGTCATCTCAGAATATCATGATGTTGTCCCTGAGGAATTACCAAGCCTACCTCCAGATAGGAAGTGGAGTTCAAGATTGATAGTTATACCAGGATCTGCACCAGTAGCTAGAGCTCCATATAGGCTAGCACCAACAGAGATGAAGGAATTAAGAACGCAGCTAGACGAACTTTTGGAGAAAGGCTATTCAGCCTAGTTCCTCATCTTGGGGAGCTCCTATACTCTTTGTTAAGAAGAAAGACGGTTCGATGCGAATGTGCATCAATTACCGAGAGCTGAACAAGTTGACAATTAAGAATAGATATCCTCTGCCCAGGATCGATGATTTATTCGACTAACTTCAAGGGGCTAGTTACTTTTCTAAGATCGATTTGAGATCAGAATATCATCAACTGAAGGTTAGAAGTGAAGATGTTCCTAAGACAGCCTTCAGGACCCGCTATGGTCATTATGAATTCTTAGTAATGCCTTTTGGGCTCACAAATGAACTAGCAACGTTCATGGATCTCATGAATAGAGTCTGCAAGCCATATCTGGATAAGTTTGTCATTGTCTTCATAGACGACATACTTATTTATTCTCGTAATCAAGATGATCACGAGAAACATCTTCGGTGCATCCTAGAATTATTAAGGCAGGAGAAACTTTATGGAAAGTTCTCTAAATGCGAGTTTTGGCTTAGAGAAGTCCAATTCCTTGGTCATGTTGTAAGTGAGTGTGGTATCCAAGTGGATCCCGCTAAAATTGAAGCCATCATGAATTGGAAAGTGCCCAAGACCCGAACGGAGGTTCGTAGTTTCTTAGGATTGGCTGGATACTATAGGAGGTTCATTAAGAACTTTTCAAGAATAGCCACTCCTTTAACTTCCTTAACATGTAAGAATGTAAGTATAATTGGGGTCCAAAAGAACAAGAATCTTTTGAGGTTCTCAAACACAAGTTGAGCAATGCTCCTGTACTATCTCTACCCGAGGGTATTGAGAACTTTGTTGTCTATTGTGATGCTTCACACACCGGTATGGGCTGTGTGCTAATGCAAAACGGCAAAGCAATTGCCTATGCATCACGACAATTAAAATTGCATGAAAAGAATTGCACCACCCAAGATTTGGAACTGGATGCCGTTGTATTTGCACTAAAGTTATGGAGACATTAGTTGTATGGTACGAAATGTGTTATATACACTGACCATAAAAGTCTCCAGCACCTGTTCAATCAAAAGGAATTGAACATGCGACAACGTCGGCGGATGGAAACACTTAATGATTATGATTGCGAGATTCGCTACCATCCAGGCAAGGCAAATGTAGTTGCCAATGCCTTAAGTCACAAGGAAAATGTTAAACCTATAAGGATTAACGCTAAGAGCATTGAGCTCAGAAATAGCTTGAATGAGAAACTATTACATGCGCAAAAGCAAGCCCTGTTAAAGGATAATATTCCTAATGAAGGATTGGGCGGATATGTTGATCAATTAACGTCTGGAAAGGATGGAATCCTAAGATTTAATGATAGAATTTGGGTTCCGATCTTTGGAGGACTTAGAGATCTAATCCTCCAGGAAGCACATAATTCCAGATACTCTATTCACCCGGGTGGTGACAAGATGTATCAAGACATGAAAATGGGTTTGAAGAAATCCATAGCCACTTATGTAGCTAAATGTCTGACGTGTTCGCAAGTTAAGGCCAAACATCAGAAACCGTCAGGACTTCTACAACAGCTTGAGATTCCCACTTGGAAATGGGAAATGGTAACAATGGACCTGATTACCAAATTACCTAAGACCAAATGTGGTAATGACACTATTTGGGTCATTGTGGATATGCTGACTAAGTCAGCACATTTCTTGCCAATCAAGGAAACGTATAGTTCTAACAAATTGGCTAAGTTGTATGTGGACAAGATTGTGTCCCTACACGGTGTGCCAGTATCTATTGTATCCGATACAGATACCAGATACACATCTCACTTTTTGGAAAAGTTTCCAACAATCGTTAGGCACACGATTAAATTTTAGTACGGCTTACCATCCGCAAACTGATGGTCAAAGTGAGCGTACTATTCAAACTTTCGAAGACATCCTTAGGGCATGTGTGATTGAGTTAGGTGGAAGTTGGGATGACCACTTACGCCTTATAGAATTCCCCTACAATAACAGTTATCATACGAGCATCAAGGCTGCTCCTTTTGAGGCCTTGTATGGGAGAAAATGTAGAACGCCCGTGTGTTGGGCAGAAGTTGGGGAAGCTCAACTATAAGGACTAGAGATTGTCCTAGAGACCACGGAAAAGATTATGCAAATCCGTGATCGTCTCAAAGATTCCAGGGATAGGCAGAAGAGCTATGCTGACAAGAGGCGTAAACCTCTTAAGTTCCAAGTAGGGGACAAGGTCATGCTAAAAGTTTCACCCTGGAAAGGTGTGATGCGCTTCGGAAAGAAGGGCAAGTTGAGCCCAAGCTATATTGGACCATTTAAGATAGTCGCTAGCAATCTCTGGATCCACGATCGAAATTGGTTTCTCAACAAACCTCAGGTTTTCATCAATTTGCACCTCATCGTATGGATCGACAGGTTAAGAAGTTCCGAAGAAAGTTGATACCTATAGTAAAGGTTAAGTGGGACGCTGTTAGAGGTCCCGAGTATACATGGGAGGTTGAGTCCACTATGCAACAAAAGTACCCCATCTTTTTGAATAAAATCTCGAGGTCGAGATTTCTTTTAAGGGGGTGAGGATGTAACACCCTGTAAAATCGTGTCCAATAATATAGTAACACGTGTTGTATTTTAAATAAAGTCTATTAAAGACCAATAAGGACTAAAGGCGTCAACATGCTCAATCTGAGCCTCTGAGTGACGGTCCGATGTCAACATGCATAAATAACAGCCTCTGAGTGACTGATATGTCAACATGCTTAAATCAATAGCCTCTTAGTGACTGATATGTCAACATGCTTAAAATTTGGCCTATGAATGACTAGATACGTCAACATGCCCAGCCTCTGAGTGACATCGGAATCAACATGCTTATAATAAGCCTCTGAGTGATCCTTTGTGAAGTCCTAACTCTCATACGTGCCATTTGTTGGACGAGAGGGTTCAATTTGTAAATATGTGAAAGTTGGATGATGGAGGGATTAAAAGTGTCAACATGTTAATCTACACCTCTGAGTGACCTTTTAACGAACCGAGAGCTCGACAATGTCCGGGCATAATCCCGAGTATGCCAAGTATTGGCTACGGAGGGCTAAAAGTGCCAAAAAGGTATTTAAAAAGGTTTTTATAAGCTTTAATAAGTTAAGGGGTTAAAAGTGTCAAACTTGGAAACTGTCTTTGGGGCGCTCGCGGGCACGAGAGGCGAGGCCTGTGCCTCTCGCGGCCCGCCAGAGAGTGTCTGCTGTAGAAAGTTTTGTTTGGTCTCTAAGCAAAGCTCCAAAACCATTTAAATTCGAAACCATGGACTTGTAATCAGCTATGCCACGTTTTTGGGCACTTGTAAGCTTCTTCTTACACCCCTAAACACCTGGCTTCACCTCCTTTGAGTTCTCCAACTATAAATAGGTGTTCAAGTGCTTCATTCTAACTTGCACCTTTCTCATTAATTCACTCTTCTCCCTCCTCTGGAAGTTCCTAGCTGAAAGGAGCATCCAACTTAGTTCTCTTGCATTGTAGGAACCACTTGTAAGTGTTCCTTGCTCTTGCATTTTCGTTTATAGGCTTTTATAGCCAAAAGGCAAGCGTTTTACGGAAAATGCTTTGACTTTCGGTTAAGACCATTATGTTCCAACCATTGTTCGGAATGAACATGGCTAAGGGATCGTAATAAGGTAGGTGTTAGTCCCTATAAAGGGCACATCCTGAAGATCACGTTTGCTAGACCAATTGACGGGTCAAAGTTATGATATTAAAAAGTCAAACATGCCATTTTTCGGAAAAATCATAAATTTATCTTATATATGTTATGAAACCTGTTTTGACACTTAAACAAGTTGGTAATAATTATTAGAACATGTAAGAACATGTTCGGCTCGTCAATTTCAGTTCTAGGGTCGGTTCGTAACTGAAAGTCGTGAAGTTTGACTTCTGCTTTGACTCTCGATTCTGACCCGATTTAGATTAGCTACCTACTGATCTAAGTTGCATTATGATCGTAATATAATGTAGCATAACCCTCTGAGTTTATTACATGATCATAATCAAAATCCAAGTTTATGCACAAGTTCCATAATTATGCCATCTTTGACCAAAATGCCCTTTTCTTATAAAACAAGGTTTTAAATGGTAATGAACTTGAAAATGAGTTTATACTGATGTAATATTATAAGTAGAATTATTTAGGATGATAAACCAAGTTATAAACTGAGTTTCCAAGCAGGTCCTTAAACTATGTCGATAAATGACGGTTTTAGTCCTTGTGACTCATAAAATGATTTTTAATCAATCTCTTCAAGGTAAATCATTTACCTACTGATAAGTTATATTAAATATCATATTTAAAACATCTTAATGAGACCCTAATGTCAGTTTTCATAAACACCGTATAAAGACGTCATTTCACGATATAAGCGCTGTTTTGGCGCATACTATGGTTTTAAATCATATTAATGGACTAAGACTTGTTACCTACTGCTTTTATAACTTATTTTATTGTCCGCAAGACTAATTCGGAAGGTTCGGATGTCAGGATAAGAATAAAACAATGTTGAACATCCTAAAATAATGTGAGAATAGCAAAAATGCACAAAAGACATCGTTTCCGGTCATTCGTCAATCAGTGAACAATTCGACCGGAAAGTGGTCGATTATCGAAACGACGAATATTTTAGTAACCGATAGCCTCATCCGGGCGTCTAGTGAACTAGTTAAGTATTATTTGGAACTCGGAATCCATTCAACTAACATGAGGTCACGGAAACACAACTTTCAGAAATGTTCGACGGCGGAACATAAAAGTGCCGATATCGATCGATCGGTCGGACGAAAGACAAATCGGCCATCCTAACTTATCATATATTCGTCTAGCGAACTAGTCATGAATATTTTTGGATTGGAAATGCACTAAATAGACACCATATTAGTTGTGGTAGTCGAAAACAAAGGCTTCCGGTAATAAAAATATAATTCCCTTTATTAGCGAATATTTCGACGATGAGCGATCTAGCGAGATATCCGTCATCCGAAACTTATTTTAGAGGATCATATGGATTGAATGCCATGTAAATACACCCTAAACACAAGTCTGAGGCTTAAGATGCTAGAAGATTAACCCTAATCACTATACATATCCTAATTACCTAAATATCTACATTTTCAACATGTGTAAAATGAAAGTGAAGATTATATGTTTATATGATTCTTAGATTGCATGTTGAAGTTGTTTATGTTGATATTATGATATAAAAGTGAGATGATCTTGTGTCATTTAGTATAAAAGTGAAGATTTAAACATGTTAAGGTTTAAATCTAAACAAGATCATCAACTACATCATCCATGAAAAATACTACAACTTAAAAATAACTTTTATGCATATGAATGATTTTTATAAGAAGTAAACATATGTATTAAAGTTGTAATCACCTTAAAAATGTGTATTAATCAAGGGGTTAAGTGCATGAACTTGTTTAAACAACATGCTAAAGTGCTGATTTGAAAAGGCTAATAAATATTAAAAACCCACTTGATTTACTAGGATTTTAAACCATAAAAGTCATGGATGATGATATGTTGATTAGGTAAAATAAATATTAGATGGTTTGTTGATGATGATTATGAACTTAAACAGGTTTTGAATACGTTTTTGAAACGTGGAAAACGCCATAGTTTAGGGGAAACTATGGCGAAATTTTCTAAAAATCTAATCGCGATTAAAGCAATGATTAGTGGGACTAAACGCGATTAGTAACTTAAATCGTCATTAAGGGGACTCTAATGACAAAGGTTAGCTTTAAATAACCAAGTGTTTAAACAAGCTACAAATATATATATATATATATATATATATAAGTAAAAATAAATGCTTTTACAAATATATATTTTTACTTGGAAAATAATACAAGTATTTGTATGAATATTTGTTATCAATAAATTGTATGTGTACTTATATGTATTGTATGTGTATGTATTAGAAACTTAGGGTATTCACAATAAAAATACCAGATCTTATACAAGATACTAACACTTAATCAATATACTAAGTGTTGGTAACATAATAAACATATTCTCACAATGCGTCAAAACAATAAATCGGACAATCAAAGCAATGCGAACAATAGGCCAACATTCAAGATTACACTGTCGCGTCGACGACCAACGGGTGAATCGCCGGCACGAAAGGTCGTCGCGACAATGGGTGATACTCGACGAAAATGAACATAAAACGGACGACGCCGACGACGAGTCTAACTATATTTAGACGTTCAACATATATATATATATATATGTTATCGAAAAGAAAAATCCGGAAAGTTAAGTATACAAAAAGTTAGAAAAATTATAAGTAAATACTTATAAGATAAATGGGCGTATAAATATATACATTTGGGCTAGGCCCAAATTGTGAAAATCATATGTTAGGCCCAAATTTCATAATATTATTGAGGTGGCCCAAAACGCAATAAAAGCCCAAGGATATAAAATACATGGGCTAGGCCCGGTGACAAGAAAACATGGGCTAGGCCCAAAAGTCATAAAATTACATGGGCTAGGCCAGGTGACAAGAAAACATGGGCTAGGCCCAAGGACATAAATTACATGGGCTAGGCCCGGTGACAAGAAAACATGGACTAGACCCAATGACATGTGAAGGGCAAGACCTAGTTCACACATGGTTCGAAAACAATAATATATATATATATATATATATATATTTAAGAAATATATATAACAATATTAGTCGAACAAACTAACTACCAACACTATGATAACATTCTAAGTTGTTCAATCATAACAAAGAAACACATAATAAGAATTCAAGATGAACAACGAGTACAAGGTCCATTGAGACCTGGGTTTCTAATGAAACCAATACGCATGTAGGTTACATACGTTGCGGACACCAAACGATAAGTAGTACGACTTAAAGGAACGTAAAAACTGTGAGTTCATGTCCCTCCTTTCACTTATTTTAAGTTTTGTTTTAAACTATCGACGGGAAATACATGTCATGTCAAAACATTATGTTAGCTATGAGTTAGCAGATAACAAATCACTGTGCGTAAGTAGAAATAACAGTAGTAACCATTAATCACTTAGTGACCAAGGTGCAAAAGGTATAGATCTATCGAGTTTGAGACCCGCTCCACTCCTGGTATGTTAACCGATTAGGAGTGCTTTTGTGATCCCAACATGACAAAGAAGTCTCTGTTTGGTTACTTACTTATGGCACAAGTATGTCAGGGTGTTCGCTACACACTGATAGATCCTTAATTAACTCATTGATGCTGATAACTTACTTTGATTACAATACAGGTTTTCAAGGATGACATTTTGATACGAAAACATTATACTACATGAACTCGCCAACTTTATGTTGACTTTTTAAAATTACATGTGTTTCAGGACGCATGACTTGAGCTGGTGATGGGATCCGGGTATGGGATTTTGTTAAGACAACGATGTGCTACCTTTTTGGAGGGTTTGCCTTTTATATCCCAACCGCGTTTGGGTATACAGAGGTCAAAGCCTCAACATGACTTTGTGATAAAAACATCTTATTTTGGAATATGTGTTTTAAACAATGTTCGTAATGGTAATCTGATACTGATAGCAGTGTGGTTTCACTTTTGAAGGATGTAAATGTTTAATGAAACTTATAAATGGCATGACATCGTTGTTGTTAATACTGTTTACTAAATTGGATGCAATGATTACGTAATAGTCACACACTTGCGCTTCCGCTACGACCAGGGTGTGACAGTTCATTCCATAATACGCCAATCTTTCCATGCATTTTCGTGAAGGAACTCTTGAAGCCTTCAACACTGACTTCAACCTATTATCACGAACTGCATATTCAACTACAAGTTTGATGTTTTGCCCTTCAAGCTTTGTTTTTTCTTTTCCAGCTGCTCATTCTTCTTCTTCAACTCATTTATTTGAGCGGTTTTAGCCATATTTGCAGCTTTTAACTTGTTAATATCCAATCTGTAGTCAATTATCAAAATTTTGATTGTTGTTCCTGAAAGCTGACTGCCTAATAGTCTGAACAACTACTTTAGTCAACTGTTGGCTCAATATATCAATCTTTTGACCATTAGATAGTTCTTTAGCAGTTCTCTTCCTTGGTTAAGCAGATGATCCTTCTCCATGGATTGTGGTTGATGTACTAGTGGTGGTTGTGCTGTTTGTACTGGTTGTTCTACTGGTGGTGTTTCTAGAATGAGTGGCTATTGAGTTGCGGTTTATCAGGGATTGTATCATGAGGAGCTTCAATGTCTTCAACAGTAAGGCCAAGTTGTTCATCAATTGTGGCTTCAACCATTGGTTCAGATGGTTCTGTTCTTGGTATTTCAGCAGTTATGGTTTTACTTTTCTTTGCCATTCTGGATGGTTCGGATGTTCTAGCAAGTCTTTTTGTTCTTTTCTATTCCTTAGCCACTTCTATCGGTGGCACATAATCAACGCCAACCTCAACACCGGTAGGCTTCTTGATCTTTCAAAATCTTGTAGCGCCACGTTCATCAACATACTTTTCAAGACCTTCTTGTGTGAGATTCTCATTATAAGAATCATCTTTATCATCACCACAATCGCCTTCATCATCACACTTTCCTTCATCATCTTTATCCTCATCACCCTTATCTTCAACAAAAGCAACCTGACCTCCCCGAATAGCTTTAACGTCATATATGAGCCTTATGTCGACTGTCATGTGTCTGGATGCTCCACTATCAACAATCCAAAGACTATTAATAGTTCCTCCTGGAATACCCTGCACATGCATTTAAACAAACAGTTTGAGAGGGGGACCTAAGCCTTTGTAGTCTTGGGTCATTCATTATCATCGATGAATGTAATTTAAATATCTTGAAGATTAGAAAGAGATGGTGCTCCTCCTGAATCAATTACCTCTTTTGGTTTCCACATCTGTTGACTTGTACCACTTTTAGCGTTAAACGCTTTTGATTCATTTGGTTTAGTTTTAACAGATGGCTGTGAAACAACCTCAGGTTTTAACACCTTTTCAACTTCTTTTTTTATGTTTTTTTATGTTTCAGTTCTCTTTCTTTTTCAAGTTGAGAATCTTGTTTTGGTGAAACAGATCGGGGATGGTAAGTTTTTCCACAGGGGCAATAAACTTGTGTTTTTATCTTTGTTGAGATATAGACAATTCGCTACAATGGGTCCATACTCATTGCACTAAAAAATGATCCCCGCTCTACAAACCTCGGAGCATCATGATAATGATAAACTGATGATGAACTTTGTGACCTTCGAGGTATTGTGTATAATTGTTTTGATTATTTCTTTGCAAAATCTTGACTTGTTTAACATAATATGTATGGAATTGTGTCCAAACTTTCAAGCGTATCTGTACCCTTAGAGTTCACAAAGTTCACATTTTGAACCTTTTTCTGGTTTTGAGCTCTTTTATTTTTGAACCTTTTAGTTTTGAGCTCTCGTGTCATATCACTTTTCAGGGTTAGCATGATTTTTCTTTTGTTGATAGTTCTAAACTGGAAGTTTTTTATTTCCATGTTGTCTCCTAATTTCAGCTTTAGGGATAGGAGCACATTGCGTTACCACAACTTTTGGGCTCAACTCTCCCCAAAACTTACTAGTTGAGTCTTCAAAAACTTTATCAATCAAAGATTGATTCACGTTACTAAGATATAAATGAAAAGCTAAAAAAACCCTCTTTTCAAGTCTAGCATTTCTAAGATGACATTGTTGGTAATTTATACACAAATACACAGCAGGCCAAACGACAAGGCTAAGGTCCAAATGACATGCTGTGTCATTTGGACACTTTGCTAAACGGCATCTTATGTCATTTGAGATACCAAACGACAAAAAATCCAAACAACACATATTGTTTAAGTTTTACACATATCGTTTGGAATCCAATGTTGTCCAAGTCAAACGATAGGAGGATGTCGTTTGACTTTGGTCAACGTACATAAAATCAAACATAACACAAACTCAAAGGTTTAAACGAAGACCGAAACATATACATTAAGACTAATTAAAAACTACAGGAAAAAGTGCGTCAATAAACCCCCCCTTGGATGCCGCTTGTAATTCTTCGGTCTTTAGTTCTTCGGGTCTTCTAAGTATTGTTGATGTGCAAACGTCCATTTACTTCGGAAGTTGATTTCGTAACATTGGCATATTCAAACAACCTTCTGAAACTTTAACACTTGAACTTCATCGGTGTCTTCATAGAATACCTGGTTGTCGAATAGCATCTAGATGTCCTTCTTCAACATATTCAAGATCCACATACAATCGAGGATCCAAAAGTTTTGTGTATCATAACGAAATATGATCACTGCTTCACCTATCTCAGAATCACAATACCACAGCTTCATGTTCCTACAAAAGTCTTGAGGCATCTTCATTAAAGAAATCTTCTTTATTACTCGTGGAGCCTTGTACTTTAACTTGTAATGACTAGTGTTTGTTTTAGGATCCAATGTAAATCGAAGCTGAATCAAATGCGGGAACTGAGACTTGTATAATTCATTCTTCCAACCATTGCACTTCTCAAACTTGATCCTTTTCTCGAATAGGTTCACCCCAAAGTCATTCGAACGGTTGATTACTCTGATTCAGGCGAGAACTGATATATCATAATGTGGTAGTCAAAGGATGCTTTGCAGTGAATAGACGTATTGGATTTGATGTTCACATCTGATAGCCACACATATCAATTCTTTGACAAACATCCAACTCAAAATATTACCCTTTGATCGATCCTTCTCTAAATCTAAATACAAAGCCTGTGTCGGAGGAGGTGGTGGTATAGGATAGCTTTTGACAAACGTTGCCATCCACTCTTTATGCTTGATGTATTGCAAAAATACATTTAGTTCCGTGTATAGTTTGTATAGTTTTCGAGTCCAATTGTGTCGCTTTTAGTTAGATTATGTGTATTACTGAGTCGGTTGTGATTTGCAGCTTTCGAGATAGAAAAGGAGCTGAAACGGGTGAAAAACGAGCTAAGTTAGGAAAAAACAGAGCCCCGGAATGTTCACGGTTGATTGAACAGTTAAATGTTGGAAAAATCCAGGAAAAATACCATGTCGTGTCGCACAACAGGGAATGGGAAGCCCTCTCGCGTGACACGAGAGGTGAATGTTGATGATATTTACTTTAGGTGTCTTGCGCGAGGCGAGACGAAGGCTGATACCTCTTGCGCGTAGCGAGGGGCTTAAAATCGCAGAAAGTCTTGTTTTTGGTCATGATTTATATGTTATAAACTAAATTGAAGTCTCATTAATCATTATCAAAATTTGGGGATGGATTTGTTGAACAAAAAGGCGAAAATTGGACTTCTTGAGAGATTTTTGAAGAACGAGAAGCATCGGTGGAAGGTTCAAAGCCACGGGACCGAGTTTACTTGAGTTTTGCCATTCAGGTTCCCTTGTTTCTTTGTTTATCTAATTTCAACTATGTTTTGTGACTTTGTTAATACAATTGTTCTTGTTTTTACAACCATGATTGGCTAAACAATTAACACTGCCTAGGTCATTGATGAATATGAATGAAAGATTGGATTTTTGTTGGTTTTGAACCATTTTTCTGATTTAACCAATAAGAAAAGACTTGGTTTCTATGATTCGATGTATATGCATATCTATACTTATGTGATTGCATGATTCTTAACTTCACATGTTTCCTTGTTGGATGTCTTTCAGTTATATGTTCATGTTAGATCAATTATTGTGTGTTTTTTATTAGTTTATGGTTTGCTAGACGTAGTATCCATAGAAGTTATAGTTGTGAATTGAGTAAGTCTAGGTGTTCAACTAATCCTAATATTCGTGAGATGAGAGATTATCGGTCTGTCTAGATTGTTAATTGTTAGGGTTAGAGACTTTGTGAGAAGATCGCCTTAGTTTACCTTCCAATACTTGCTTATAGAACTGAATCAGGATTCCATAGTTACCTTGACTTTCCCGCTGTGAGGTAGATTGTCGCTTAGGGTACTTTATTAGTAAAGTTGGAAAGCCCGTGAGGGAATCCACTATAACCGGTAATGTAACAGTTTTAAGTTTCCTTAGGTTTCTTCTCGAGAAGGGCAAGGGTCTTTTAGGTTATCCTTTAGGTTTAGTATCTTAAGATCCTGGTTCCACAACAGTTTCATCACCAATAGAAAGCCAATCAATCATGTTTAGGATTCTGACCTAGGTAGTGTCTTTATCATCATCTGAATCAATCCAAAATCCCAGTTCGTGTCTTAGTTTGGTTATTAGTTAGTTTTTAATTAATTTTAATTAGGTCATTAGTAAAACCCCCTCAAAACATAAAAAAAAAAATTAAATTAGTCATGTAGATAAGTCAACTAAGTCTAGTTAATGTAATTAATAGAGTCTCATGGGTTCAACACTCAGACTTACTTAGCTATTCTAGAGTTGAGCGGTTCACTTGTCGGTTAGTAGTTTTATTTCAGAGAGTCTAGAGTATAACTTAGTGCCTAGTCTAGGGGAGTTTAGTTAATATTTGTTAAACTACTTTTAGCACATCAAGTTTTTGGCGCCCTTGCGGGACACTCTTTGAAAATTGCGTTATTAGCTTTGATAAGACTTATCTGCTAAATCTGTGCTATGTGTCTTGTTGTTTTTATTTGAGTCATTTAGTCAAGTCAATTCTCTTACATTTCTTGTGTGTGATTTGCTGTATATGCCACATCTTCACTTGCGAGGACCACCACCAAGTGATCATAACGCGCCAGTTGTCTTCAAACCTGTTAGGATATGAGTTTGACACTATTATGAAAGTTCTAAAAATGAAAGATGAAAGATGATAAATCAGATGTAAATGCAACGGAATGATAAACTTTAATTCATAACAGCCGAGAGATTGTGTTTCATTATCATGCTCTTAGTGATTGTAATCACATGCATATAAATCACAATCTCCCCTCAGCCTAAGATCACTGATTTGTTCGTACAAAATGTAAAGAAGAATGATAGATTGATAATTGATGAAAAATGATCAAATAGAACAGTACAGGCACTGTTCTATTTATTCTAGAATCCTAACCACTGAGCATCTTATGATGATGTTAGCATGAAAGCGACATTTAACAAAATTAACAAACTAACAAGATCTGCTAAGCTAACCACTTCTATAACTAAACATTACAAAGTCTGATAGTAAAACACTGATGAGACATCCTCTGTTGGTCTTCAGCAGAGCTTTGCCTTGGCAGACCTTTAGCTTTAGTCTTCAGCAGAGCTTTGCCTTAGTAGACCTTTAGCAGAGCTTTGTCTTCAACAGAGTCTTGCTATGACAGACCTTTGACATTTAGTCTTCAGCAGAGCTTGACTCAGGCAGATGTTATATTATTTTTAGGATCAGAGGTTGTAGTATATTTTGGCTTTCTATCATCTGTTCTTTTGTAAGGTTCAATTCAAACAATCTCCCCCTAGAAAAGATGATGCCAAAACAGAAACTTTATTATTGATCGTTATTCCTCATCAATGATTCTTTTATTTGTCCTTTAAACTTAAGTTCAAAGTCCAAGGCAATCATATCATCTACATCCCTTTCAAGTTCAAGATTCAGCATGTAACACCCTGACCATGTAAAACAACAAACCGCGACGGAAACATCAGGGAGTCATGTCACAGAGCTATTGTTTCACAACACATCGTACATAAAGTTTTTAATTATTGAATTTAGTTGTTTATATTATCTTGGGATAATGAAATCAAAAACATAACAATTGTCTTGCAAATTTTAAAGTCACTAAGGCCGAAGTCTGCCCTATTTGAAGCATGCTCAAAATCAAACATTAGGTCCTTAAACATATGTGAAAATAAAACGTCAGCATAAAAATGCCTGCGAGTAACATAGGTTTTGTGATGAAGATTCATGGCTTTAAAAGTTAAAAGAAATGTTCAACTATTACAAAAGTAGCCACGATCCTTTACAAAAATGTTTCTTTTATGAAATCATATGAAAATAAAATGATTTAAAAGAAATGATGCATGGTTTACTTAATAACCAAAATAACTCGTGCCTTGTATAAAATATGTCATGTCTTGTATTTTGTTTGAAGTGGTTTAGATAATTCTACGTTATGTAATATAATGAAAGCACTTATATATAAGAAGTACCACCATGCTTTTATCATATTACACACGTCTTGTCGTTTAAATCACTTACCATGAGCCAACAAATGAGATGTTTTGTTTAAACCAATGTCATGTATAAACCAATCCCTTGTATAAACCAAATAGCTTTTATAAATAAATGTCTATGTATAAACCAATATCTTGTATGGCAAACAAAAGTCTTGTTTAAACCATAAAATAAATGTCTTGTATAAAATAAGGAAATGTCTTGTCTCGTCAAAATGTATTGTATAAAACATGTGTTTTGAATAAACAAAGGTCTTGTTTAAACAAAAACTCTTGTCTTATAAATCAATTGCTTTTATTGTTGGCGAATACATTCAAGCCTTGTTGACTGTTAGATAAACCCTTATAAACACAAAGATTTATCAAATGTTCATCGTGTCACACCCCGATAAATCCATCACATCAGAGTTGGGCGTGAACTAAACTGATATCTTCATTGCACAGCGTAAGTGTTTGAAAATGCTAAGACTTCTTAAGAGAACGCCCGCTAAGTACTCGAATCCACATGGGTTCTCCTACTCCAACCGTGCCATAATTTTAAAATATAACCTGAGAAAGAAACATGCGAAAAAAATCAACATAAAGTTGGCGAGTTCATAGTTTGTTCGAAAAGATTTAAAATAAATCTTTTTGATAACCGGTTTAAATATGTTTGAGAACACGTAATAAAACCATTTTCATTGGCATGATTAACTGAAAACTTTGTATACGTAAAACTTGTATAACTGTCAACGTTCGCGTTGCGTTAACATTTGAGAGTTCGTACATAAAATTTGGTGGTATGTAAACGTCAGTGAACTTGATGATCATTAATTTTTGCAAGGACATCAATATGTGTGACGACATAGGAAGTACTCAACCCTAGACGATTTCTTCCGATCCACCCGGCTGGGACAACAAAAGCACTACATGCGGCCACACAAGGACCCATGAGTGGGGCTCGTTACACCCGATAGATCTACCACTCTTGTTCCTCGGTCTTATAAAATATTAATGGCACTTAAGAGCGACCCTATTCGCACATGATCTAATATTTCATTCCATACCTAAACCATACCATCGAAAACATGTATCTCCCCCGAGAGTTATAAACCGAAAAATTTAAGAGAAAAGGGGGACATGAACTCATGGAGTTTTTATGCCTCGCACAAATGAGAATGGGCCTAGCCCGTTTAAGTCTAAAAGCAGGACCAACCAGTCCTCTTATTTGTATGCAGGACAACCCAGTCCCGTTGTAACAAGGACAATCCGTCCCTAGTCATGAAACTCATGCACGTTTCGAAAATACGCGTGTATTTGTAAAACCGATAGGTTGAGTATAAACTTTCGTAAACCATTTGAGTTTATTGAAATCCATTCGCAACATGGTTTAGAAATATGAACTTTCGTTCATCGAAATGTTGTGTACTTTTGCAAAACTTGCATATCTTTTCACCCCGAAAACATTTGCAAAAATGTAAAAATCGTAAAAAGTGGGGTTATGAACTCACCTTGATATCCTTGTGCAAAGCTAGCTTAATGTGATTCCATAATGTCATCTCCACAACATGGCTTGCTAACATGCAATCTAAGACATTCAAAAACGGAATAACTTATAAGTTTCTAGATATAACGTAGCTAAACTACGTGTCACCGAGCTCTACTGAATCGTTAACCATACGATTCTATGAAAGTGTTGTTACTTGATGGAAACGATAACGTTATACTCGTTTAATCCCATTCATTATCTGTGATAATTGATAAGTTTCGGAAACAGTTAGTTCCCGAGAGATTTAGAATATATATACATATATATATAAAAATATAAATATACTTATAGAATCGTATTAGTCGTTCCGAATGGTCGTGCGTGTACGCAAATAAGTGTTTGTATAAAAATAATGTACGTCGTAAACTTGTAATAAATATTTGTACGGTTTCCAAGTAGCCGTCGTGTACGTAGGTAAATGTAACTATATATACATATACACATAAACGTTGCGTTGTCACGATAGTAGTCTCGCGTCTTGTAGATAATTATCGAAATAATTTATATACTAGTTCGTTTGTTATAATCAAGTCTCGTTTGTTTTTTTTATCAAAATGGTTTGGACGATTAGGTAAGTGAAGATCGTATGGTGATGCGTCGAATTACATTTAGACGTTTGAAGTAAGTATAAACAATTGTATTCATTTTATAAAAGTATACGAATTTATAACATTTGAAATAAATATAAACAATTTATATTTATTTTATAAAAGTATACGAATTTACGACGTTTGAAATATATATAAACAATTTATACTTATTTTACAATAGTATACGACTTTACGATGTTTGAAATAAATATAAACAATTTATATTTATTTTATAAAGTATAAAAAGTCTCGACATTCGAATATATATAATTATGTTCGTTTTATACGATTTCTGAATTCTAAATGTCTTAAATATATGATTCCCGAATTTCGTCATTTGAACTAAATACACACATTATATTTATCTTTGTAAAAGTGTTCGGAAATCTTCGCGTTTTCGAAATAAATATAAACATTGTATTTATTCTATAAAAATATTCAGATGAGTTATCGATGTTTCAAATCTAGTTTCCGAATTCCGACGTTTGAAGTAATATAAATAATTATATTTAGTTTATAATCGACTACCAAATTTTGTTATATTGTAACCATGCTTATTGAGAGTTATCGGCTCGATTTTGAAAGTTTTAATAGTGTTGGCAACATAAATACATCTCAATATTTATTTTATAACAATCGCTTTGAATCGGTAGTTTTGCCTTTAAATACAACGCGTTTCGCATTATGTACTTTGACAAAAAAAGGGCAGAGTTTCCTCTGTTTTTGGATCCCAACAACACAAGTTGTCGATTTAATTATCAAAACGCAATAGCCAATATAACAATATATATAACTTCTCGTCGTGTTCAAAAATAAACTTTCATCAAATATAAGTCCGAATTATTTATTTATATATATCGTAACGTCGCGTCGATTCGGTTTTAACTAATAATTATCCGCGAGTAACGTACGTCGGTTCGATTGTTATTTTTTTAAACTTTGACGATATAAAATTGTTAGTGGGTCGGGTGGAGCTCGGTTTCGGAATTATTAACACTAATATTTATATAAAATAATATAATTAAAATTTCGCGTCGTAATTAATTTTTACCAAGTCCTTTGTTGACTTGTTGACCCGACAGTTGACTAGGTTTGCCAGTTGACTTGTGTTGACCGCAGTTGACCGAGTTGACCGAACTCGAACCAAACTTGAACCGAATCACATCTTAAATCAAGCATCGACCGAACCCAAAATCTGAATCGAAGCGGTCTGTTGACTGTTTGACCATCCTTGACTGAGTTAACCCGTGTTGACTGAGTCAACTCGGTGTTGACTGAGTCGAATCGACCGTAATCTAACCGAGCCAACTTGACTGAACCGAGATCCAATCTTGAACAAATCCACACTTGAACCGCGGATCTGCACCAAAAGATGTTGAGTCGAACAAAAACCCGAACCATCCAAAACTGAAAAAATCTAAACTGAACTGTACCCGATCTCGAATCAAATATCCCCACTATCGCCGCCGCCGTCGCCGTCGTCTAGCAGGAGCCAGCGCCACACTCCGATACCGGGATGAAGTTCTGCCGAGGCCCAACCCACTTAAACCTGACCCGATCCAAAAACAACCACCATGATCGCCGCCGTATGACCGGCTTGGAGCCGCCGCTGTCGGCCACCACCGCACTTCGAAAACTCCACCACCACTGCCGCCGTGGTCTCGTCCCGCCGCGCCGCTGCCTCTCCTTCTCTTTCATCGCTCTCTCTCTCACCACTGCTCTCTCTCTCTCTCTTGCTCTTGCCTGTGTGCGGGTGTGTGTATGAGGGTGGAAGAGAGGGGTGTCGCAGGTTGTAGGTGTGTGGACTGTCGGGAAGGTGATTGGCACTAGCCGGAGGTCACAAAAATCCGGCGAGCAGGTTCTGAGGAAAGAGGCAGAGTCTTGCAAGGGGGGCTAGGGTTTCAAATGAGTGAAAGTGGGGACATAGGGGTATTTATAGCTAGGGTTTGACAAATGGGTCGGGCTCAAGGCCCGTTAATGTGTCTAAGCCCAAACATTATCTACGGCCCGTTTTTGAAACCCGAACGTTGTATAGTGCCGCAATTTATTTATTCGGACTCGAAAGCGTTTAAAGTTATATCAGAGGTCGGTGTTTGACGTGTTAATCCGTTGGTTGCGTAAAAATCGCGTAAATTGCTACGGTCGTCATTTTTATCCGTTTTTTCGATCCGATTTCTACCGCAAGTACTAGAATTCGAAAGCGAAGTTAAATATGTCATAATATGTAAATTTTTAGACGTAACTCTAGCCCGTGGCTTCTGTTTCGTTGTCGGTGCGTCCCGGTTTTCGCGTAACTTCCGCGTTGTGTTTTGTGACATCCGACAATCCAAGTATATCGCATAATTATAGATGTATGATAAATACAAGTACAAAATTTGTATTTTAGGCGTTGTCAGTATTTGTTCGGCATCAGTTCGCTTAAAGTTCAATTTTGCGTTAAAGTTCTCGATTATCGCCGAATCACGTAACGTGAATCAAGTAGACGTTCCTAGGCTTTCCAAAGGCCTGATCGAGTTAATTTACGTCTAATTATGTTATTTATGATGGTACTACTATTCATTACACGCGTAATTATAACCGAAAAATACCGGTTGTCACATTCTCCCCTTGTTATAAAAATTTCGTCCTCGAAATTTAAACTATGTTATCTCCTTAGATTTTTGTCATGCGTAGGTATGTATAAATAATACCAAGGTAAATGACCATGTAATTGCATCGAGACTTGTCTGAATTATATGAATACAATGACTTACTACAACAATATGAACCCACTGGTTCAACTGAATATGTTGTCAGAAATCGATGCCAAGTGAACAAAACGTAGTGATATAATCACTAATGTGACTGAGTTTACATGGGTCAAACAAATGAGAATCTCGACAATAAATTCCAAGACGTTCACAATCTGTAAATGAATTTCACAAACAATAGGAATTTCTACCAACGGAAACTAGCGTTGGTTGTTGGATCGGCGAGACTTAGAATCAACAAGCTCAATTGAAATAGAAGCATGAAGGTGATTTGCTAACTTTTCGAACAATAAGTTAACACTATTGAATTGAGAGGATACACCGAATTACAACCGAAGTTAGTGTATCATTGTCTTGATACGTAGTTGTATTAAGACCACTTTTAATGGTTAGCCCAAGCTACAAGTTTATACCGACACCACAAGGTGTCGTAGTGATCGTAATAATTCAATGATAGCGGTGACCGAACAAATTCACCGTGTTTGTAATCAGATGGAAAGTTTATCGAAGTAAATCTGAATGTCTATCCCAAATATATCTCAAAGGATTTTCAACTGAAGATGAAAGAAAAAATTAAATGTAATTTTCGGTCGATAGTGGAAGAACAATAAATATCCCAAATTCTAGACCGATGGTGAAAGAACCGTTACGAGGTACACTGAAATAGACCATAAATTTATGTACCCTTTTCTTAACAAACGATTGTATTAAGAATATTTTAAGAAAATGATCCAACAAGGTGGATTTAATAATAAATAAATAATTAAGTAATTAAATCCGTACATGAGTTGTGAAAGCCATGTTAGCGCAAGCTTCAACTAGTGAAACGCCATCACAAGGTGTCGTATGTAACACCCCGACCATGTAAAACAACGAACCGCGGCGGAAAAGTCGGGGAGTCATGTCACAGAACTATTGTTTCACAACTCATGGAATTTTAAATTTTGTTTTATTAAGTTAAATGTTTACATTGTCTTAGGATAAACAAGAACAACACACAAATAAACTGTCTTTCATGTTTTAAGTCACTAAGGCCCACGTCCACTCCTACGTGAAACATGCATCCTGTTATCAAGCATAGACTCCTGAAACATATGTGAAAAGAGAGTCAGCATAAAAATACAGGCGAGTACATAGGTTTTGTGAGTGTGTCAAATTCGTGGCTTTGTATACATATTGCAACACCTCGTCCGACTACAAGGGTCGTTAAGTGAAAACCTCATATCAAAAGTGTTTGATATTGCAATACAATTAACCAACTAAAAGAAGTTGGTTAGAGTTGTGAAAACCTTGTAGCCAAGAATCTTGACCAAAACGTTTCTTTTGTAAGATAAACTTGTAATAGATTGATTCAAAAGAAAACTTAGTATGGTTTATATCTTTAAATGAAAATCATTGCGGGACATTATTCAAAACCATTTGTCCGTGTTATAAACCATTTGTCTGTATTATAAATCAATCTTCCGTGTCATAAACCAATTGTCCATGTCATAAACAAGTCGTCCTGATTGTAATTGTGAAAACTTTTGATCGTTCTTTAATGAACACATTGAAACCTGTGTTGACTATACCACCAAAGGGTATCTTTAATAGACCACCAAAGGGTCTCTTTAACTAGACTAACAAATCAATAAATGATTTGTTAATCTGAAATAGTTTCTGTCATTACCCCAAACTTCCACCAAATCCAGTGAACAGTCTGATAATGGGATTGTCAGTCCTATGGTACCATAACATACTACTGGTCGACTCGGCCAAATCTAATGAATGTCATTCATGTTATGGATAACGCATCAACAAGTTGTTCACATTATTGAAATCGTATTGTTTTATATATAAACCATAGACATTGTTTTTGAAAACTTGAAAATGATTTAGCACATATGAGTCTCCCCAAAACATTTGCAAAACGTAAAAGAGAGTAACTATGTACTCACTTTGAAAATCAATTTTGTATACATAAACCATGTATATTGTTTTGAAATTTTGAAAATAATTATGGGCACATATGAATCATCCCAAAACATTTGAAAAGGTAAAAGAGGGGGGGCTATGTACTCACTTTGAAAATCATTTTGTATATATAAACCATGTATATTGTTTTGAAATCTTGAAAATAATTATAGGCACATATGAATCACCCCAAAACATTTGAAAATGTAAAAGAGGGGGCTATGTACTCACTTGGGATTGCGAAAGTGTTCTTGATCAACGAAGAAACAAAGCTAAAACATGTCCTAATGTGTTAGATAAATATGTTAGCGTGTCAGGAATACAAACGAGAGATAAGATAGAATGACGTCTTATAAATCAAACGAGTGTTGGAACTCATGTGACATGGTTTACCAAACTTAGCAATCTGATTTGGAAAGGATCCTAAGTCCTTTTGACCCATTATGACTCGTTAACGTAGTTTATGCTACTTTAATGGGTCATTAGCGTAAACGCGTGATCGTCCTATGATAAGTCTTAAATGCCCAAACATGTTTGAAAATGTTATAACATCAGTTTATATGTTAAAAATTTTGTTACATGTGTTTAAAATGGATTTATGCGCAAAAGGGCATTTTGGTCATCATTTTTTTAAGAACATAGAAGTAACTTTTCATAACACTAACCAAACGACGTGACCATAAGGTATAACCTCAGTAGCTTTTTCCCTATACAACTATGATCACAAATATGTGTTTGGTCGGATCATAAGATCGACCAAACGGGTAAGATTTGGAAGTCAAAGCGGTGGTTAAGACCGCTCGACTTACGATCCTAAATAAGCACTAAACTAGAAGTGACGAGTTATACATGTCAAAATATGTCTAACTAAGTTTATAAAACTGATTTGGTATCAAAACTTGGTGTTTTGATACCCGAAAATAGTTTCGTCGTAAAATGCACATCATGCGCATTTTTTACCGAAACTTTGACTCGTCACTTCGACTAGTAAACGTGGTAATCAGAAGGTGAAATCGTTAGGGATTATAACCTTCATTATTACGATCACGTTTCAAAGTTCAATTAAACTTTGACTTGACCAAATATGGTCAGAACCAAAAGTCAATCAGGAAGCCAAACTGTTTGACTTTTAGCTCAAAATAGCTAAAAAAAGTGAAAGAACTAGGAAGAGTACTTACTCGTGTAGAAGAACACTTTTGGAACTCAAGATAGGAGGCTTCCAAAGGCTGGAAACAAGCTCCAAGAAGGATAGTAAGAAGAACTTTACACTTTGCTTTGAAGTGGTGTGAAAAAAAAATGGAAGAATCATGTGGGATTTATAGTATTTTAGGATTAAGGAGGTAATGACAAGTGTCCTCAAGTGTGGATTAGTGTCCTAACATATGTTAACACCATATTAAGTGTGTAAAAGTGAGTGCTAGGTGTTAAAAATTAGAGATAGGTGACAAACTTGGTGAAGAAGCAAAAATATTTATTATTTTTTTGACATTTTTGGCCCTTGGACTTGTATTTTCACTTGTTTACCATTTTTAACCTCTTTAACCTAATATTTAGGTTATATAAAGGTGTTAAGACATGTGTAACTTGGATTAAACCCGAAAATGTCATGGATGTTGGTTCGTTCGGCTGTACGGTTACGCGTTTCGCAAAAATGCGTAAAACGCTTTAACGAACACGAAAATGATCAAAATTGTTCAACGATTGACATTTTTGCATTCTCATCAATAAAATACTAGATTTTATTGAATACAAAAATATTTGGAAATAAAACCCAGGGTTTCATTGAATACGAAATTGTTTGTAATTGTGCAATAACTAAAAAGGCACAAATGTCACAGTCTCCCCTACTTTTGGAAATTCCGTCCTGATTTTAATTAGCGGAAACTTTTTGAAACAGATGTGGATATTCCGCTTTCATCTGATCCTCTCATTCCCAAGTAAATTCTGGGCCACGTTTGGATTCACAGCGAACTTTAACTATCAGTATTCGTCTACGCTTGAGTTTCTTGACTTCACGGTCCAATATCTCCACAGGTTTCTCGACAAAGTGCATAGTGTAATCAACGTGATTTTCATTGTGGGGAATGTGGAGGTTTGTATCGGCTAAAAACTTTTTCAAATTGGACACTTGGAATGTTGGGTGAATATTCCCAAATTCAGGAGGTAGCTCAAGTCAGTAGGCCACCTTTCCGACTCTCTCAACGATCTTGAATGGTCCAATATATCATGGTGCAAGTTTTCCTTTCGTTTCCAAATCTAATCACACATTTCCAAGGGGATACCTTGACAAGGACATGATCACGAACTTGGAATTCCAAGGGCTTGCGTCGTTTATCCGCATAACTCTTTTGACGGCTTCTAGCTGTCAGAAGGTTATCACGTATTTTCTTGACTATGTCTGTTGTGTCGTGAATGAGTTTAGGCCCAGTGTGCTGAGCTTCATCGACCTCATTCCAGCAGATAGGTGAATGACATTTTCGACCGTATAGAGCTTCGAAAGGCGCCATATTGATGCTGGTGTGATAACTGTTGTTGTAGGAGAATTCGACCAATGGTAGATGCGATTCCCAACTACCACCAAAGTCGATCACACATGCTCTAAGCATATCCTCCAGTGTTTGAATTGTCCTTTTAGATTGTCCATCCATTTGAGGATGATAAGCAGTGCTTAGATTGAGTTTGGTTCTCATGGAAGATTGCATGGTCTTCCAAAAGTGAGATGAGAATCGAGCATCTCGATCGGATATGATGTTCAAAGGAACACCATGACGAGATACAATCTCATCAACGTAGATCTTGGCGAGTTTGTCAGCAGATATATCCTCACGAATTGCCAAAAAGTGTATTAACTTTGTTAGACGATCAATGATTACCCAAATGGCATCATGACCTCTAGGTGTGCGCGGTAGTTTAGTGATGAGATCCATCGCAATGTTTCCCCCACTTCCATACCGGTATTTGTAGTTGCTCAAGTAAACTAGATGGGCGTTGATGTTCTGCCTTAACTTTAAGACAAGTTAGGCATTTAGACACATATTAGGCAACGTCCTTCTTCATACCCGGACACCAATACTGGGTACATAGATCCTTATACATTTTATTTGCACCAGGATGGATTGAATAACGAGACTTATGAGCTTCGTCCATCAATAAGGTGCGGAGATTGTCTTGACTAGGAATCCACAAATGTTTCTTGTAGTAGAGTAATCTGTTGTCTTTTGTTTAGAGTTGAAGTTCGAGATTTTGTAGCAGCTCATTTTTCAACAAGCTTTGCGTCACACATGTATGTTGAGCTCGAAGGATACATGTCTGGATATTAGATTGAACTCGAACACAATGAAGTTTGACACGTTCCTTACGACTTAGGGCACCAGCCACAACATTCGCCTTACCAGGATGGTAGCGAATCTCGTAGTCATAGTCATTCAGAAGTTCGACCCAACGTCGTTATCTCATGTTTAGCTTCTTTTGATTGAATATGTGTTGGAGACTTTTGTGGTCAGTGAAAACCACACATTTCATACCGTAAAGGTAGTGTCTCCAAATTTTGAGAGCAAAAACTACGGCTCCTAACTCAAGATCATGAGTTGTGTAGTTCTTCTCATGGATTTTCAACTGTCTTGATGCATAGGCTGTGACTTTGTCTCTTTGCATGAGAACACAACCAAGGCCTAGGTTTGATGCATCACAATAGACAATGAAATCATCGTTTCCGTCGGGTAAAGATAAAACAGGAGCATTATAGAGTTTTTATTTCAGTGTTTGAAAGGCTTCCTCTTGTTTGGGTCCCCACTCGAAAGGTTTATTCTTCTGAGTCAAAGTGGTGAGGGGAACCGCGATCTTTGAAAAGTTCGCGATGAATCGTCGATAGTATCCAGCAAGACCAAGAAATGAACGAACTTCGGTAGGAGTAGTAGGTGTACTCCAATCCATAATCGCACTGATTTGGCGAGATCTACATGTATACCTTGTTTGTTAACAATGTGTCCCAAAAAATGAACTTCCTTAAGCCAAAATTCACATTTGGAGAATTTGGCGTAAAGTTGGTCTTTCTTCAGGAGTTCCATCGTTAAACGGAGATGTTGTTCGTGATCGGCTCGAGACTTAGAATAAATGAGGATGTCGTCAATGAAAACAAAAATGAACTTGTCTAAATAAGGTTTACAAACCCTATTCATTAAGTCCATGAAGACGGCAGGAGCATTCGTCAAACCAACAGGCATGACAGTGAACTTGTAATGGCCATATCGAGTGCGAAAAGCAGTCTTGGGAATATCTTCTTCGAGTACACGAAGTTGATGATAACCAGAACGCAGATCAATCTTTGAAAAGTAGGTCGCACCTTGTAGTTGATCAAAGAGATCATCAATGCGAGGTAGGGGATATCATTTTTTATTGTGAGTTTGTTGAGCTCACGATAATCGATACACATACGGAAGGATCCATCCTTCTTTTTAACGAATAGGACGGGAGCGCTCCAAGGTGAAAAGCTCGGACGAATGAATCCCTTGTCTGAAAGTTCTTGGAGTTGCTTTGATACCTCTTGCATTTCAAACGGTGCAAGACGGTAAGGATATTTAGCAATTGGGTTGGCACCAGGTAAATGGTCAATACGAAACTCAACTTGACGAATTAGGGGTAAACCAGGTAGCTCTTCAGGAAACACCTCAGGATATTCCCGAACAATGGGGATGTCATGAACTGTTTTGCCCTTGCCTTTTTCCTCTACAATAGGTACCAAAAAGGCTACATAATTATTTCGTAGGTATTTTTGGGCCTTGGTACAGGTCATGAGTTTTAGGCTACTAGAAGGTTTCTCTCCGTGAACTTCTAAGGTTCCGCCAGATGAAAGAGGTATACGAACAACCTTGTCGAAACAGATCACCTCAACATGGTGTTTGGTAAACCAATCCATTCCTATGATGATGTCAAAACTCCCGAGTTGCATTGGTGTGAGGTCAATGGGAAAAAAGGTGGTTATCCAAGTTCAATTGGCAACTACGAATGACATAGTCGAGCACAAGGGGTTCACCACTAGCTATTTCCACTGTTAAGGGTTTTCCTAGTTTAGTTCTAGGCATCGAAAGCAAAGGTTCAAAGGCTAGTGATATAAAGCTTCTATCGGCACCCGAATTGAAAAGAATAGAAGCAGGATGATTGTTAACAAGGAACGTACCGTTAATGACTTTGTTATTAGCACGAGCCTTGTTGGCATTGATGTTGAATGCGCGTCCATGGGCTAGATTTGCATTCGCGTTCACCAATTTTCGGCAATTGTTTCTAAAGTGACCCATCTCGCCACAGTTCTAGCAAGAACTAGGTGGGAACGGAGGTCTAGCAGGGTTGGCTTGGGGTTGAACAAGGTTCTGAACAGCTTGCTTTGGGGCCAAACGACAAACATTGGCTATGTGACCGAATCTTCCACATGATGTGCATTGGCGACACTGTATGTGAGCTTGATGGTGACCATTGCACCGTTTGCACAACGGTGCACTACCAGCATAACGTTTCCTCGCAGGAGGTTGTGCTGGCTGGTTTTGAGTGTTCTGGTTGGGTTGTGCAACAACTGCAAAGTTCTATGAAGCCTTACGCTTCTTCGACTTCTTGGAAGACTTAGCTTTGTTCTCCTTTGTTTTCTCTTGAGTGGTTTTAGCTGCCTGTTTCTTATCGCCCTTGCGAAACAGTTTCCCCTTCTTGACCTGAGACTCAGTCAGGGTAGCAACTAATTTGATAGCATGTCGAACAGTGGTAGGGTTGCTACCAGTAACAATGTCCTGAACGGGGTCAGGCAGGCCATCGATGTACCTCTTGATTGCTTTATCCAACGGGGTGACCATGGCGGGACACAACAAGCTCAATTCTTCGTAAAGTGTAGGCACGATGCTCTCCACTATCTTGTTTAAGATTGTAGAATTCATCTTCCAGTGCCTGTTGTTCATGACGTGGGCAGAATTCCCTCATCATTAGAGCTCGACGCTCTTCCCACGTTTGTGCCGTTGCCACATCGGTACCCCTATCTCTCATCACACCATTCCACCACGTAAGTGCTCTTTTCTGGAATACACTCGATGCAAACTCGGCTTTTCGCTCATTCGGGCATTGAACATGACGAAATGTGCTTTCGAGACTCTCAAACCACTGCAGGAGTCCAGTACCTCCTTCGGACCAAGTAAACTTGAGTGGTTTAGCCGAGTTAAATTGTTTATAGTTGCACGGTGTGGGTGCATTGTTGTTGTTAGTATTGTTATTGTTTGCTTGGTTTATCTGGGTCACTAGGTTTGGGAGTATAGCAGCAATTTGCTGAGCGATCATAGCTGCCATTTTGGCATTTTGAGTTGTATTACTCAAGGAGGCATTCTAGAAGAAAACATGAGGGAAAATATGTGTGATTGACATTGGATAATGAAGAGAGATGTTAAAAATATCGATGAAATATAAGGATGGTGGTCATTCGTTCGTTACTTAAAAACAAACAAACGACACACGCTGACTAATCAAAGTAAATGAGTCTTTATAATGTATCGCGAAGACATGCTTTAGCCTATAAGTGGACACTCACCCCAAGAGTTCCCAGGTAAGAGTGTCTGGTCCGAAAATGCGGATTTGTACGAACACTCTAGCCTTAGACAGAAAACTCAGGGTACAGGCATCCACCCTTCCAGATTGCACATGTTCACATTAATAAAACACAAACTTTGACGGGATTTTGAAAACTTGCAAGGCTTTAAGCCCAAACAAATCATCTAAGGATAGATGATTGATTTTCAAAACGAATTTTGTAACTTGTGTATTTGTTTTGGTAATCACCTAAGGATAGGTGATGGTATTGTTTAATAATCTAAATGCAAGATAACTCGCGTTAGGGTCCTAGGAAGGTTATAGTCTAGGTCAAAGCATTACTAATAACCTAATTCCCTATAACCATAAGCTCAGATACCAATCTTTCTGTAACACCCCGACCGCGTAAAACAACGAACCGCGGCAGAAACGTCGGGAGTCATGTCACAGAACTATTGTTTCACAACTCATGGAATTTAAAATTTTGTTTTATTAAGTTAAATGTTTACATTGTCTTGGGAAACAAGAACAACACATAAATAAACTGTCTTTCATGTTCTAAGTCACTAAGGCCCACGTCCATTCCTACATGACGCATGCATCATATTATCAAGCATTGACTCCTAAAACATATGTGAAAAGAGAGTCAGCATAAAGATGCCAGCGGGTACATAGGTTTTGTGAATGTGTCAAATTCGTGGCTTTGTATACATATTGCAACACATCGTCCGACTACAAGAGTCGTTAAGTGAAAACCTCGTATCAAAATTGTTTGATCTTGCAATACAATTAACCAACTAAAACAAGTTGGTTAGAGTTGTGAATATCTTGTAGCCATGAATCTTGACCAAAACGTTTCTTTTGTAAGATAAACTTGTAATAGATTGATTCAAAAGAAAACTTCGTATGGTTTATATCTTTATATGAAAATCAATGCAGGACGTTGTTCAAAACCATTTGTCCGTGTTATAAATCAATCGTTCGTATCATAAACCAATTGTCCATGTCATAAACAAATCGTCCATGTTTTTAATTGTGAAAACTTTTGTTCGTTCTTCAATGAACACATTTAAACCGGTGTTGACTATACCACCAAAGGGTATCTTTAATAGACCACCAAAGGGTCTCTTTAACTAGACTAACAAATCAACAAATGATTTGTTAATCAGAAACAGTTTCTGTCATTACCCAAACTTCCACCAAATCCAGTGAACAGTCCGATAATGGGAGTGTCAGTCCTATGGTACCGTAACATACTACTGGTCGGCTCGGCCAAAGCTAATGAATGTCATTCGTGTTATGGATAAAACATCAACAAGTTGTTCACATTATTGAAATCATCTTGTTTTATATATAAACCATAGACATTGTTTTTGAAAACTTGAAAATGATTTAGCACATATGAGTCACCCCAAAACATTTGCAAAACGTAAAAGAGGGGAACTATGTACTCACTTTGAAAATCATTTTTGTATACATAAACCATGTATATTGTTTTGAAAATAATTATAGGCACATATGAATCACCCCAAAACATTTGAAAACGTAAAATAGGGGGCTATGTACTCACTTTGAAAATCATTTTGTATATATAAACCATGTATATTGTTTTGAAATCTTGAAAATAATTATAGGCACATATGAATCACCCCAAAACATTTGAAAATGTAAAAGAGGGGGCTATGTACTCACTTGGGATTGCGAAAGTGTTCTTGATCAACGGAATAAACAAAGGTCAAACGTGTCCTAATGTGTCAGATAAATATGTTAGCATGTCAGGAATACAAACGGGAGATCGGATAGAATGAAGTCTTATACACCAAATGAGTATTGGAACTCATGTGATATGGTACCAAACTTAACATTCTGATTTGGAAAGGATCCTAAGTGCTTTTGACCCATTATGACTCGTTAAGGTAGTTTATGCTACTTTACCGGGTCATTCGAGTAAACGCGTGATCGTCCTATGATAAGTCTTAAATGCTCAAACATGTTTGAAAATGTTATAACATCAGTTTATATGTTAAAAATTTGGTTACATGTGTATAAAATGGATTTATGCGCAAAAGGGCATTTTGGACATCTTTTTTTAAGTACATAGAAGTTACTTATCATAACACTAACCAAACGACGTGACCATAAGGTATAACCTCAGTAGGTTATTCCCTATACAACTATGGTCACAAATATGTGTTTGGACGGATCCTAAGATCGACCAAACGAGTCGGATTCGAAAGTCAAAGCGGTGCTCAAGACTGCTCGACTTACGACCCTAAATAAGCACTAAACTAGAGTGATGAGTTAGACCTGTCAAAATATGTCTAACTAAGTTTATAAAACTGATTTGGTATCAAAAATTGGTATTTTGATACCCGAAAATAGTTTTGTCGTAAAATGCACATCATGCGCATTTTTTACCGAAACTTTGACTAGTCATTTCGACCAGTAAACGTGGTAATCAGAAGGTGAAATCGTTAGGGATTATAACCTTCATTATTACGATCACGTTTCAAAGTTCAATTGAACTTTGACTTGACCAAATATGGTCATAACCAAAAGTCAATCAGGAAGCCAAACTGTACTTTTAGCTCAAAATAGCTAAAAAAAGTGAAAGAACTAGGAAGAGTACTTACTCGTGTAGAAGAACAGTTTTGGAACTCAAGATAGGAGGCTTCCAAAGGCTGGAAACAAGCTCCAAGAAGGATAGTAAGAAGAACTTTACACTTTGCTTTGAAGTGTTTTGAAGTGGTGTGAAAAAAATGGAAGAATCATGGGGTATTTATAGTATTTTAGGATTAAGGAGGGGATGACAAGTGCCCTCAAGTGTGGGTTAGTGTCCTAACATGTGTCAACACCATATTAAGAGTGGCAAAGTAAGTGCTAGGTGTCAAAAATTGGAGATAGGTGACAAACTTGGTGAAGAAGCAAAAATATTTATTATTTTTTAACATTTTTGGCCCTTGGACTTGTGTTTTAACTTGTTTGCTATTTTTAACCCCTTTAACCTAATATTTAGGTTATATAAAGGTTTTAAGACATGTGTAACTTGGATTATGCCTGAAAATGTCATGGATGTCGGTTTGTTCGGCTGTACGGTTACGCATTTCAAAAAAATGCGTAAAACGCTTTAATGAACACGGAAATGATCGAAATTGTGCAACGATGACATTTTTGCATTCTCATCAATAAAATACTAGATTTTATTGAATACAAAAATATTTGGAAATAAAACCCAGGGTTTCATTGAGTACGAAATTGTTTGTAATTGTGCAATGACTGAAAAGGCACAAATGTCACATCGTAACCAACAAATGACTTAATAAGGGTGCAGACTTAACCAGTATACTATGGTTCGAAACAAATGAAATGCTTGTTGACATTACTTTGAATATGACAACCTCAATCCATTATATGAAATCCTTGAATTGAATTTTGTATACAGTGAGCAAGTTCAAACAGTTGAACTCGGTTTGACACAATCCAACAATAAATACATGATTCGACCAAGAAGTTTTGATATGGTTACTACGAAAACCCATGTATACAACTTGGAACGAAAATGGAATTTCAAGGAATTCGTTGACTCGATATCAAGGAGTCAATACTTGCAATAAGGCAGGTCATCTAGATCACAAAGCAAAAATTTTTGAGTATAGCGAACCAACTTTTGAATTATTGATGAAATGACCATTCGAAGTGAAGACCCGGTTGGTCTCCGCGTATCAGGTTAACCACATGCGTAGCCAACAAAGCATGCGTATCGTATAAATTTGTCAAGAAATGATGCAAGTAGGTGTTCGCTAACAAGAAAGAAATTCCTGTGATACAATGACCATTATGAGGAGTAGAGGTGTGCAAATCTACTCATTATATGCAAAGTTGAAATTTCAACAAAAGAAATTTGAGGATTTTACCTTGAATTTCCCGTGATGATCGGTTGTTTCATGACATTACCACAGAATGTCGAATATGGCATAATCGCCATTAATGAAGTAGGGGAATATGAGGATAGGTGACATCTTTTGCAGCGCCATTATTGTGATTACCATTATAATAAGTAACGATTGTTATGAAACCTCGTTTGGACGTACTTCAACATGGTGCGACATCTTTTGCAGCGCCAATTATTGTGATTACCATTATAATAAGTAACGATTGTTATGAAACCTCATTTGGACGTACTTCAACATGGTGCGTGTCGCTTACAGGACCACGTGACAAATTGCCGCATTCTTTCGGTAGTTCTCCCGCTGACAGGATTAGCATCGTTGTCGTAATGTCGTGCTTTTTCAAGGTCGTGCCATAATTTTAAAATATAACCTGAGAAAGAAACATGCGAAAAAATCAACATAAAGTTAGCGAGTTCATAGTTTGTTTGGAAAGATTTAAAATAAATCTTTTTGATAACCTGTTTACATATGTTTGAGAATACGTAATAAAACCATTTTCATTGGCATGACTAACTGAAAACTTTGTATACGTAAAGCCTGTATAACTGTCAACGTTCGGTTGTGTTAACATTTGAGAGTTCGTATATAAAATTTGGTGGTATGTAAAGCGTCAATGAACTTGATGATAATTAATGTCTTGCAAGGACATTAATATGTGTGACGACATAGGAAGTACTCAACCCTAGACGATTTCTTCCGGTCCACCTGGCTGGGACAACAAAAGCACTACATGCGGCCACACAAGGACCCATGAGTGGGGCTCGCTACACCCGATAGATCTACCACTCTTGTTCCTCAGTCTTATAAAAGATTAATGGCACTTAAGAGAGACCCTATTTGCACACGATCTAATATATAATTCCATAGCTAAACCATACCATCGAAAACATGTATTTCCCCACGAGAGTTATAAACCGAAAACATTTAAGAGAAAAGGAGATCATGAACTCACAGAGTTTTTGTGCCTCGCACAAATTAGAATGGGCCTAGCTGTTTGAGTCTAAAAGCAGGACCAACCAGTCCTCTTATTTGTATGCAGGACAACCCAGTCCTATTGTGACTAGGACAAACCCGTCCCTAGTCATGAAACTCATGCACGTTTCGAAAATACGTGTGTATTTGTAAGACCGGTAGGTTGAGTATAAACTTTCGTAAACAATTTGAGTTTATTGAAATCCATTCGCAACATGGTTTAGAAATATGAACTTTCGTTCATCGAAATGTTGTGTACTTTTGCAAAACCTGCATGTCTTTCCACCCCTGAAAACATTTGCAAAAATATAAAAATCGTAAAAAGTGGGGTTATGAACTCACCTTGATATCCTTGTGCAAAGCTAGCTTAATATGATTCCATAATGTCATCTCCACAACGTGCTTGCTAGCATGCAATCAAAGACATTCCTAAAACGGAATAACTTACAAGTTTCTAGATATAACGTAGCTAAACTACGTGTCACCGAGCTCTACCGAATCGTTAACCATACGAATCTATGAAAGTGTTGTTACTTGATGGAAACGATAACGTTATACTCGTTTAATCCGATTTATTATCTGTGATAATTGCTAAGTTTCGGAAACACTTAGTTCCCGAGAGATTTAGAATATATATACATATTTATATAAAAATATAAATATACTTATAGAATCGTATTAGTCGTTCCTAATGGTCGCGCGTGTACGCAAATAAGTGTTTGTATAAAAATAATACACGTCGTAAACTTGTAATAGATATTTGTAAGGTTTCCAAGTAGTCGTCGTGTACGTAGGTAAATGTACATATAACATAAATGTTGCATCGTCGCGATAGTAGTCTCACGTCTTGTAGATAATTATCGAAATAATTTATATAGTAGTTCGTTTGTTATAATCGAGTCTCGTTTGTTTTTTATCAAAATGGTTCGAGCGATTAGGAAAGTGAAGATCGTACGGTGATCGTCGAATTACATTTAGACGTTGAAGTAAGTATAAACGATTATATTCATTTTATAAAAGTATACGAATTTACGACGTTTGAAAAAATATAAACAATTTATATTTATTTTATAAAGTATACGAGTTTACACGTTTGAAATATATATAAACAATTTATATTTATTTTATAATAGTATACGAATTTACGACGTTTGAAATCAATATAAACAATTTATATTTATTTTATAAAAGTATTAAAAGTCTCGACATTCGAATATATATAATTATGTTCGTTTTATACGATTTCCGAATTCTAGATGTCTTAAATATATGATTCCCGAATTTCGTTGGTTGAACTAAATACACACATTATATTTATCTTTGTAAAAGTGTTCGGAAATCTTCGCGTTTTTGAAATAAATATAAACATTGTATTTATCGTATAAAAATATTCGGATGAGTTATCGATGTTTGAAATCTAGTTTCCGAATTCCGACATTTGAAGTAATATAAAAATTTATATTTAGTTTATAATCGACTACCGAATTTTGTTATATTGTAACCACGCTCGTTGAGAGTTATCACTCGATTTTGAAAGTTTTAATAGTGTCGGCAACATAAATACATCTCAATATTTATTTTATAACAATCGCTTTGAATCGGATGTTTTGTCTTTGAAATACAACGCGTTTCGCATTATGTATTTTAACGAAAAATGGGCAGAGTTTCCTCTGTTTTTGGACGATCCCGACAACACAAGTTGTCGATTTAGTTATCAAAACGCAATAGCTAATATAACAATATATATATAATTTCTCGTCATGTTCGAATATAAACTTTCATCAAATATAAGTCCGAATTATTTATTTATATATATCGTAACGTCGCGTCGAATTGGTTTAACTAATAATTATCCGCGAGTAACGTATGTCGGTTCGATTGTTATTTTTTTAAACTTTGACGATATAAAATTGTTAGCGGGTCAGGTTGAGCTCAATTTCCGAATAATTAACACTAATATTTATATAAAATAATATAATTAAAATTTTGTGTCGTAATTAATTTTTACCAAGTCCTTCGTTGACTTGTTGACCCAACAGTTGACCGGGTTTGACCAGTTGAGATGTTGACTTGCGTTGACCACAGTTGACCGAGTTGACTGAAATCGAACCGAACTTGAACCGAACCACATCTTAAATCAAGCATCGACCGAACCCAAAATTTGAACCCAAGCGGTCTGTTGACTGTTTGACCATCCGTGACTGAGTTGACCCGTGTTGACTGAGTCAACTCGGTGTTGACTGAGCTGCCTCTCCTTCTCTTTCATCGCTCTCTCTCTCACCGCTGCTCTCTCTCTCTTGCTCTTGCCTGTGTGCGGGTGTGTGTATGAGGGTGGAAGAGAGGGGTGTCGCAGGTTGTAGGTGTGTGTGGACTGTCGGGAAGGTGATTGGCACTAGCCGGAGGTCACAAAAATCCGGCGAGCAGGTTCTGAGGAAAAGAGGCAGAGAGTCTTGCAAGGGGGGCTAGGGTTTCAAATGAGTGAAAGTGGGTAAATAGGGGTATTTATAGCTAGGGTTTGACAAATGGGTCGGGCTCAAGGCCCGTTAATGTGTCTAAGCCCAAACATTCTCTACGGCCCGTTTTTGAAACCCGAACGTTGAATAGTGCCGCAATTTATTTATTCGACTCGAAAGCATTTAAAATTATATCGGAGGTCGGTGTTTGACGTGTTAATCCGTTGGTTGCGTAAAAATCACGTAAGTCCTACGGTCGTCATTTTTATCCGTTTTTCGATCCGATTTCTACGGTGAGTACTAGAATTCGAAAGCGAAGTTAAATATGTCATAATATGTAAATTTTAGATGTAACTCTTGTCCGTGGCTTCCGTTTCATTTTTGGTGTGTCCCGGTTTTTCGCGTAACTTCTGCGTTGTGCTTTGCGACATCCAACAATCCAAGTATATCACATAATTATAGATGTATGATAAATACAAGTACAAAATTTTTATATTTAGGCATTGTCAATATTTGTTTGGCATCAGTTCGCTTAAAGTTCGCGTTAAGGTTCTCGATTATCGCCAAATCACGTAATGTGAATCAAGTAGACGTTCCTAGGCTTTCCAAAGGCCTGATCGAGTTAATTTATGTCTAATTGCGTTATTTATTATGGTATTACTGTTCGTTACACGCGTAATTATAACTGAAAAATACCGGCTGTCACACATCGGATCTTGTGATTCCCTAAAGTCACTTCTAAACAAACCTAGGAAGCGGGAACGAGATTGTCAATCCTATGGTACCATTACATACTATCAGTCGGTGTGATCAATGTTAATGAATGTATTATTGTGTATTCAACGCACCAATATGTCTTGAACAATGTAAGCATGTCATGAAAATGTATTGAAATCATGTACTTGGCATACTAAGTTAATATACCAATAAAAAATGTCTTGAAATCATGTACTAGGTATGCTAAGTCAACATACAAAGTAAAAGTGTCTTTAATCATGTACTAGGTATGCTAAGTCAACATACGAAGCAAAATGTCTGTGAAGTCATGTACTAGGTATGCTAAGTCAACATACAAAGCAAAAATGTTTTTGAAGTCATGTACTAGGTATGCTAAGTCAACATATGAAGCAAAATGTCTTTGAAATCATGTACTAGGTATGCTAAGTCAACATACAAAGCAAAATTGTCTTTGAAATCATGTATTATATGTACTAGATAAGCAAAACATGTATAATGTCATGAAAACAAGAAAGTAGTGATAGGCACATATGACTCACCCAAAACATTTTAAAACTTAAAAGATGGAGGTATGTAATCACTTTGAAAATCATTTTGTATATATAAACCTTGTATATCGTTTTGAAATCTTGAAAATAAATATAGGCACATATGAATCACCCCAAAAAATTCAGAAAATGTAAAAGAGGGGAACTATGTACTCACTTGAGATTGGGTAAATGTCTTGTTCAAATGATCAAACAAAGCTCAAGGATTGAAGAGTTCAAGTGTGTCCTAATGTACCAGAATACTATGTTAGTGTGTCGAGACTTTAATAAGAGGATTAGATAGAATGAAGTCTTATAAACCAAACGAGTGTTGGGACTCATATGATATGGTTAATAATACCTTGCATTCTGATTTGGAAGAGTTTCTAAGTGTTTTGACCCATTACGACTTGTTAAAATGGTTTACGCCACTTTAACGGGTCGCAAGCGTAACTATAGGTTTGGATGGTTAAATAAGTTCTATGTTGAGTCTTATATGTCAAAACAAATTTGATTAAGTTTTAATATCAGTTTAGACGTCAAAACTATGGTCTTACATGTTTTAAAACCATTTTATGCGCCCTAAGGGTGTTTTCGGCATTTTAAAAGTACATAAAATCGACTCATCATATAACTAACCAAACTATATGACTATAAGGTATAATCTCAGAGGGTTTTCCCTAATTTACTATGGTCATAAAAATGCGCTTGGTCGAATCGTAAGATTGACCAAACGGGTCATATTGAAAGTCAAAGTGGTAGTAAAACTGCTCGACTTACGACTAAGAAATAAGCACTAAACTAGAAATGACGAGTTAGACATGTTTGAACATGTCTAATAATATTATAAAACTAATTTGGTGTCAAAACCGTATGTTTTAATACCCAAAAACATTTTTGTCATAAAATGCATTTATATATATATACAATATTTTAACTCTGTAAAAATTTGACTCGTCACTCGCCTACTAAACGTGGTAATTAGAAGGTACAATCGCAAGGGATTAATACCTTCGTTATTACGATCACATTGTAAAGTTCAATTTGAACTTTGTGACCAAAATGGTCAGAACTGAAAGTCAAACAGGAAGCCAAACTGTTTGACTTTTAGCTCAAAATAGCTAAATAATGAAAGAACTAGGAAGAGTACTTACTTGTGTTGAAGAATACTTTTAGAACTCAAGATAGAAGGCTTCCAAAGGCTGGAAACAAGCTCTAAGAAGGATAGAAAGAAGAACTTCACACTTTGCTTTTAAGTGTTTTGAAGTGTTGTGAAAAAAATGGATGAATTAAATGGTATTTATAGTGTTTTAGGATCAAGGAAGTGATGACAAGTGTTAACAAGTATGGACTAGTGTCCTAACATGTGTCAACACAAAATTAAGTATAACAAAATGAGTGCAAGGTGTCAAAAATTGGAGATAGGTGGCAAACTTGGTGATAAAGCAAACCTTTTTTGACAATTTTGGTCCTTGGACTTGTATTTTCAAGTTTTGTCATTTTTAACCCTTCTTAACCTAATATTTAGGTTATATAAAGGTGTTAAGGCATGTGTAACTTGGATTTTGTCTGGAAATGTCATGGATGTCGGTTCGTTCGATTGTACGGTTACGCGTTTTGTAAATAAAGTATAACACTTTATCAAACATGAAAATGACCGAATTTGTGTAATGATTGACATTTTTGCATTTTTACCAATAAAATGCAAGATTTTATTGAATAAAAATTTCCAGGATTGTAAAATGATTGATAAATATACATTCTCGCAAATAAAATAGAAGATTTTATCAAATACGAAAACGTTTCGGAATTGTTCAATGACTAAAAATGTACAAATGTCACATAACAAGTCTTGGAGATCAATTGCATCCAGACCATACACATCCTCCATTTTTATCTTTTGAACTCTACCATCTAACATGAGCAGTGTCCAATTCATAGGTGTCTATGGAAGACTTCCATTTTAGAATTTTTGAGTCAGATGGTTTTCTTGGGAGTAGGGTTATATGTGATGAGTTGGGTGAGATAGGTCTACTTACAAGTGTAGAAAGTGTGGCTCTAAGCCATTTGCAGCATCTGTGTGGTACAAAATTTGATTCTTTATCCCCTCTTTTCTTAGTTCTTCATGCATCCTTTTATCCTCTTCTTCCATCTGCTTTTGTCTTTTTGCTTGATTTAAGGCAATGGTGGGTAAGCCAGAGGTTGAACTTGATCTTAAGGAGCATGGGTCTATTTAGGAGCAGTGGTTGGTTGAGAATAGATTGGCTTTCTTGGGATAGAAGGATCTTTCTTACTTAGCTTTTCCAATCTTCTGTAGGTATCGATCACCTTAGACTCTAACCATCTAGCAATTTGCCTTATTGTTCCATATAGAGCATCAACAAGTTCGGTTTTCATTCTTTTAATCTTTAGAGCATGGTCTTGGGTTTCAAGTTTAGCCTTTTACCAAGTAGGAGGAGTAGGATTCTTTGAAGGATCCTTGAGCATTGTATAAATTCTTTCAATTTCTTCTTTTAGCTTATTTGTCGACCAGTCTTTAAATTGAGCCCTTGTTGCTTTGTAAGGCATGAACTTCATAATATGGTCAAGATAATCTTGCTTTAGTTCTGGATCATCAGAAGTTGGATTTTCATACATAGACTTACTCAACTCCTTAGACTATTCTTCAATGTTTCTCACTTTGCTCAGTTGAAATTGCAAGGAGATTTGTAAAGCACTGTCATCTATATCTTTTGATTTGTCTTTTGCAATGGACTCAACTTGTCTAGTCTTTAACTAAAGATATTCATCAAGATTCTTAGGCATTCGATACCCCAGCAAGGATGGAAATTCTCTCTATTTTGGATCCTCTATCTTGTAGAAAGCTTCTATGTCTCCTTTAACAACAAAAAGTTCCAAAGGGTATAGTGCACCCTTGGAAGGAATGAAGATGATAAGTGCATGGGTGGAACTAGGGCCTGGATGTGGCAGTGATGAGAATGGTTGTGAAATTGTGATGATGCAGGGAGTGGTGATTAGCTCTCTTCATCATCATCATCAACAACAAAAGTTTTCCTTTTGCTTGGAATTTAATTTTTGGAGATGGTGGATGCGTAGGAATTCGAAGTGGTGTGGATATGATTTCGGTTAATGTTGGAAATGTGAGTGGGATAGTGGTTTAAGGAACATCTGTTGTTCCAGCATCTGCTGTCACAACATTTGCCCTAACATCTGTTGGGGTTATGGTGACAGAGGATACAATGATAATAGTTTCAGCAGTGGTTGTAGAAGAGATGGGAGTTGGTTGTCTTGCTTTTCTTGCAGACTTTCTTTGTCTTGAATACCAACATCTTCTTTTTCCAACTACTTAGCTTTTTCTTCTTTGACGAGCCTCAAAGCTTTAGCTTCAAGTGTATCTTGTCTCTGCTTCTTTTCATTAGCAATCCATTCAGCTTCTTTGTTTAGGGTCTCATCAATTCCTTTTCTCAAAGTAGCTTCGGATGCTTCAGCAGTGAGTGCGGTGGTTGCTGGCTATTGTTGCACCTTTGATTTAACATTTGAATCTGGCTGCAACTTTCTCATGTGATCTTTCTTCCCCTTTTTGGCATCATCTTCTATGTCATCTTGAAGAATGATGACCGGGGTAGAGCCAGTAGTTTTTAGCAAGTGGTCTTTGATGGCTTTAACGTCGGCTTGTGTATCTTTATATCGAGCCTCGACCATATTGCGGATCAACTTCATATGGGTTTCATGCTGAATATCTGCTAATTGTCTCTAAGATAGGATGATTGGTTGAACAACCTTCCATAGCTCTTCAGCATTTTGTGTTGGAGATGGTTAAGGTTGAGAATTTTTGAGTATTTATTTCATCATGGATTTGATTTCAGCAATAGGTAATTCCATGGTATTGATTCTTTCCGTCAATTCTTGATATTTTAATTTATCACCTAAATGAATAGGATCATCTAAATTCCTACCAGAGGTAATTGTATTTGTATCATCAACATGAGGAATCTCAATGTTTTCATAACCAAATGCCCCTTGTTCTTGGTACTATGGACTTCCAACTGGTTCAGAGGATACTATTGTAGCCTCAGCAGTTGTTGCCTTCAAGGAAGTCCTATGTATGTAACCACTGTCCAACTGAGCCACTGTTGTAGCAACAGTTGTAGTAGTGGCTTTACTTGAACTACCACCAAGAGTTACATGTAACTCATGGGGTGTAACCTCCTCAACTATTTCTAGGTTGGCTAATTGAGTTTTCTCAGATTCAATCAATGCTGGAGTTGAACTCTCATGATGGTTGATTGAGAAGGACTACTTGTAATCTGAGTTTTTTCAATAGCTTGAAACAGAGGTAAAAATGTGGAAGGAATTGGAGAGGTGGTAATGGAGTAGAAAGAGACATAACCCTGGGAGAGGGGCTCGAGAACAAATGTTCAATTGAATCATCTGCCTCATAGTGTGGTGTCGCTGTACTTATAACTTGTTCCTTTTGTGAGGAAGCAAGAGGAGCTTGTGATGGTGGAGATCTTTGGACCAACTGATGTGAGGAAGTAGCAGTAGTGGTTGTAAGTGACTTTGGTGCTGTCACAGGTAAAACATCTAGGGTCTCATCTTCCAGAGTTACCTTTTTGGGGTGTTTGGTGGGCTTCTTGGATTCAGTGGGTTTCTTTTTGGGGTTTTTCTGGTGGAGGTTGCACAACACTAGTTGTAGTGCCATGTTCACTAGTAGCAGTGGGCTCAGCAACAGAGGAAGGAGCAGAAGTTGTGGAAGTAGTCAAAACATGCTCAGTCTCTGTTGCTTTTGTTTTCAACACCTTTGGTTTTTGTGTTGAGAGTCTAGTAAAAGTTTCATGTTTAAGGCTGCCAACTTCACAGATGACACCTTGTTGAAAATTAGTTTCAGAAGCTTTTTTTTGCAAATAGAAACTCAACAACCTTGGGTGTATCAGAAAAGCTTTACCGTTTTAATATTATTAAAATTTGTAACCAAATCAGAAAACAATACTGAGAAAAGTTAAATTTTGATTTGGTTAAAATAGCATAACCCAGGTACTAAATATTTAAAGGTATTTCGTTAAAAATAGTTGTTTTGGCTGACAAACATAATAAAAGTGTGTGGAAAAAGAATTTACTGTTAGCGGGAAATTCAGGTTTAAAAATGGTAATACCTGATAATTGACCTTAATATCCTCGCTCAATGAATTCAACGTGTAAATCTTTCTTTGGGAAAGAAGTGGGGTCATCGAGGTCGTTAAGAGCAAATGTAGTAGAGATAGTAGATGGAGAAATCTGAACAAGTGACTGCCCAATCTTGGACGTAATAGCAAAAGGCTTTTTGTTTTGAATCTGAACTTCAGTGTTTGCCCAAAATTGTCTAAGAGTGTCTAGATAAATTGGAGCTTTAACTAGTACACATCTTTGTATGATGATGTTTGTAGAACATCAATCATGGAGTGAAACGTAGTGTTATTATTGGTTTTGTCGAATATTAGAAGGTAGTTGTGGGGAGTTTTTATGATGAGATTCATGGTGAAAGAGTGATTATTGAGGGTTTGGAAGGAGATGAGAGTAATGGAGATTTTGAAGGAGAGGTTTCGAAATCAAACCCAAGTAGAACTCTGTTTGGATGACACATGGTTTATAAAGTGAAAAGTGAATGCTGATGTTGCAGCGGTTTCCAAAAGATCTGATGGCTATCCTCTATCCACATGCAACCTCTGTTAGTAATGGATGATAGCTGTTTGGAAACCATTGTTGGATACCAGTAGTGGTTCTGAACAAATGAATGATCAGTGGTGATTTTACACCATCAGAGGATAGATTATCAGTGGATTGGAAAACAGTTATTTCACCAACAGAGGATACACTTTCAGCAACGGATAGATTTTCATGCCAAGTAGAGGTTTGGAGAAACAGTGGTTATGAGCAGACTTTAGAGATTTATTGAAAATTTTCAATTTTAGCTACTTTTAAGGATGAATTTTTGACTTTCTAAAAATATTTTGTTGCTATTTACACATAGAAAACAAAAATTTGTTTTCATTCCATGTTAATAATACCATTCCTAGAGATTAGACTTTCAAAGGTAGATGTATGCAATACTTTTGTTAGAACATCTGCCAGTTGATCTTTAGTTGGAACATGATGCATAGAAATCAACTCTTTTTTATAGCAATCTCTCACAAAGTGATGTCTGATGTCAATGTGCTTTATGGTAGAATGAGATACTACATTCTTAATGATGTTTTCAGTTGCTTGACTATCTAACATGAGAGGAGTCTTTAATGGAGTCACATCAAAATCCAATATTTGGTTTTGAAGCCATAGGAGTTGAGCAGTGCAGCTTGCAGCAGCAATATACTCAGCCTCTGCTGTGGATGTTGATACTGCAACTTGTTTTTTTTGCTTTGCCAAGACACTAAGCAATTGCCTAGGAATTGACATCCTCCTGAAGTTAACTTCCATATGGTGTGACATCCAGCAAAATCATTGTCTGAATAACTTGAAAGCTCAATATTTCCATTAGCTGGATACCAGATACCAAGTGTGGGAGCACCTTTTATGTATCTGAATATCCTTTTTACAGCAATGAAATTGGACTTTCGAGGTGCTGACTTGGATCTGGCACAAACAAATGTCGCAAACATGATGTCTGGCCTTGAGATAGTTAGGTACAATAAAGAACCTATCATGCTTCTATAAAGAGTTTGATCAACCAAGTCATCTTTGTCATCTACAGTGACTAGCTTTAAGGTTGCCATGAGTGTGCTACATGGTTTACAATCATTCACACCAAATTTTTTAAGTAGTTCTTTGACATACTTACTTTGGTGAATGAATGTACCATTTGCAATTGTTTTACTTGGAGACCAAGAAAATATTGGAGCTCACCCATTGCACTCATTTCAAACTCTATTGCCATGAGTTGTTTGAACTCTTCACACATGGTAGTGCATGTGGATCAAAAAATGATGTCATCCACATAGATTTGGACAAGCATCAAATCCTTTCCTCTCCATTTCAAAAGTAAAGTTTTGTCAATTTTACCCCTTGTAAAACCAATGGATAAGAGAAAGGTGGAAAGAGTTTCTTACCAGGCTCTTGGTGCTTGTTTCAAGCCATACAAAGCTTTCTTAAGCTTGTAGACATGATCAGGAAAAAATGCATCTTCAAAACCAGGAGGTTGACAAACATATACCTCTTCTTTGATCTTACCATATAAGAATGCACTTTTGATATCTATTTGAAACACCTTGATGTTGTGGGTGGCATCAAAGGCTAAGAACAGTATGATGGCTTCTAATCTTACTACAGCAGCAAAAGTTTCATCATAGTCAATGCCTTCTTCTTGTCTGTAGCCTTGAACCATAAGCCTAGCTTTATTCTTGACAACAATACCCCTTTCATCAGTTTTGTTTTTAAAGACACATTTTGTTTCAGTTGGACATACATCCTTTAGCAATGGTATAAGTTCCCATACTTGTTGTCTTTTAAACTAAAGGAGCTCTTCTTGCATGGCTTCTACCCCACTGTTGTCTTTTAGTGCTTCTTGGTACTTGACGGGTTGTGTGAGAGATAGGAAACCAGCAAAAAGACAAGTGTTTTGGGATTGACTTCTAGTGAGCACCCCTTCATTTATGTTGCCAATGATTAGGTCAGATGGATGGTTTTTAAGGTAGATTAGATACCCCTTATATGGAATAATGGCATTTTGAAGTGAAGGCTCCAGATAACAATCATCTAAGCTAACATCTGTTGACAATTTTGATGAGCCAACATATGTTTGGAATGGAGGTGGAGGTATAGGTGGGAAAGGTGTAAAGACATGATAACTTTTATCCACAGTGGTTGGACTTTTATCAACAGAGGTTATATTTGATGAGATAGCAGAGGATTGAGGATCAGCAGTGGTTGATCCAACAGTGGCAGAGTTTTCACAGTTGTCAATAACATCTGCTACTCTGGTGGTGGATGTGGCTTTATACTGTGGAATCACAATGTCTTATCCATAGTCTTGTTGGGGAGACTGTGGTGTACCTGCATGGCCAATCTTAACAGACGCAGCTTCAAATGTGAATTTGCCTAAATAAAAAAGTTCAACAGGATTTGCTGTGATTTTTAGTGAGTAAGTTTATTGAACTTAACATTCAAGGTCTCTTCCACACACTGAGTCCTTGAATTAAAGCTCTGTAGGCTTTAGTAGTGGTTGAGGATCCTAGAAAATAACCACAATCTATTTTGGCTACAAATTTTGAAATTGAATCTTTTAGATTTAAAATGAAGCATGGGCAGCCAAAGATTTAAAGTATGAGATCAGTTGTTTGATCTTGAATAGAGTTTTATAAGCAGTGGATTGATGCCTGGGGTTGATCAAAACTCAGTTTTGAACATAACAAGTAGTGTTTACAGCCTCTACCCAAAAGGACAAGGGTAAACCAGAATATGTAAGCATGGTTCTAGCAGCTTCAATTAAAGTTCTGTTTTTTCTTTCAACCACCCCATTTTGTTCTGGTGTTCTTGGAATACTGTACTGCGTTACAATTCCTTTTGACACACAAAACTCATCCAACTTCCTTATTTTTAAACTCTGTGCCATTTTCACTCCTGAAGACTTTTATTGGTAGGCCGAATTGCTTTTCAACTTGTTTCACAAATCCCTACCAGATACCTGTAGTCTCATCTTTGGAGTGTAAAAATTAAGTCCATGTAAACCTTGAAAAATCATCAACTATGACAAGATAATATTTCTTTTTTACTTAGACTCATGATATTTTATAGGGCCAAGTCCATGTTTAACAATTGTAAGCATTGACTTGTTTTGGACTCACCAATGGGTTTGTAAGAACTTTTATGTTGTTTTCCTTTTAAACAGGAAACCCAATGTTCTTCTCTAGTGAAAAAGTTTTGTGGTAAGCCTCTTACAAGGCCTTGTTTAGAGAGTGTGGTGATAGTTTTCAGATTTGTGTGTCCAAGTCTTCTGTGCCATAGTTCTGTCTCTTTGTTAGAGGCAGCTAGAACAGACAAGCATCAGTCATTGGATTATCATTGAACATATCAACCACATACACATTGCCACTCCTATGAGCAACAAGTTGTGCTTTGCTCTCTCAGCTATGATTGGATCAATCTTCTTAACCACTTCTGGCCCAACAATCTAACAAGTTTTCTGGGTGAATAATGACCCATAACCCTTATCACTCATTTGTGAAACAAAAAGAAGATTAAATTTCAGATTGTCAATAAGATTGACATTTTCAAATTTGAGTTTCCCAACCTGAACTTTTCCTGACCCAAGCACCTTCCCTTTTGAATAATTACCAAAGGATATATCACCCCCTCCACGAGCCATGAAATCTTTGAGAAGGGCTCTACATTTGGAAGAATGGTCAGTGGTTTGAACAGATCTTTGTAACATCTATTGAGACCCATCTCTGACCAAATGATAGTAACCATGAGGATGCCTATTTACTCTTGGTTTTGAGGGCCTTTTGTAACCCTCATAATTAAGAGGTACCTTTTGATAAATAGGTTGAACATGTCCTCTTGGAAACTGATTTGCAGGTGGTGCATCTGTTACCTGCACCTCTCTGGGAGCAGAGGTTTTGTGTAGTGATTTGGTAACAAATGTTTGAATAGGCACTTTCCTTTTGCAGTACTAGTCTTTGAACTCTCCAGTGTTTTTGATTTAAACTCATTGTTTGTCACATCAAAGTTTCTGAGATAACAGTTTTATGATTTTTTTTCTTTCACAAATTTTGCATTTAGGAGAATCAACGATCTCTCTTGTTTTGTTGATGTCATAAGCTTTTAGAAGAAACAGTTTTAGTAACATGGTTCTTCATTTCATAAAAATCACATAACAAGTTTTTGATTTTTCTTTCTTTTTCCCTTTTTAGATTTTTTATCAACGGATGTTGTAACATCTACTGGTTGTAACATCTGCTGGTAAATCTGTTATGGGAATGATTCTTGCCTTTGGTGGTTTGACACCTTCAATGGTTGAAAAATCCATTCGCTTGAAATTTTCAAGAATGTCACATTCATCAAACCATCTGGGTTTAAATTGATATTTCTCAATCTCCTTAAAAGTTGAGGATCCCTCATGCCTTTCTAAAACAATTTTATTTCCATTTTTATCAGTGACTTTAATTTCTTGACCAGCCAAGATTGTTGGAACAATTTCAACCATACCAGAATCATTTTCAGTATCATTTTCAGAAACTTGGTCACTTTTCTTGAATCCTATGCCAAATTTTATGTTACTTTGACCTGGTTTTCTAGCAAAATCTCATAACTTTAAGGATTCCAACCATTTTTCACAAGTGATTTGGATGGATTCCAACTCCTTTTTGCAAGCCTGATATTTTTCCGTCATAGTTTGGAGTTGATCCTTGGTTATGTTAGCTTCATGTTTTAAGCTACTGATTTCAGAATATTTTTCAAACAATTTAGTTTTTAGCTCTTTTAAAGCTTTTCAAACTGCAATTTTTCATTCACCTCTTTTATGTTATCAAAAGCTATGATGCATTTATCTGAACATAGATCTTTTAAGACCCGAGGAGATACCTTAGTAGCAGCCATCATGGCGCAATCACATTCACCTTCACAAACACTAGCATCCCATGGGTTGGACAGAGATTTCAAATCTTCATCAACACATTCTTTTATAACAACTGTTTCATCATGAACAGTAGACACAACATATTTAGACTCCACTTCCTTAAATTCAACACCCTCAACTATAGACTCTAATACCATAAAGCAAAATTCATTTTGTTTCTTTTCAGTGTCAGCAGTTAGAGCAAAGTTTTCATCAGTTAGAACCTCAGACAAGCTACTCCAATCAACAAAGCCCTAAGTAAAGAAACTTTGTTGATTAACCTCTACCTAAGCAGTGGTTTGAGTAACTTGTTGTGCAGGTTGCATTTGAACCTGAGGAGCGGTGCTTGAACATATTGAATTTGAGGAACAGTGGTTTGAACATGTTGCACAGGAACAGTGGTAGCAGGGTGTGCAAAATGAGCATGTGTTTCGCATATGAGGAGCAGGGGCATATTGGGAATAATGGACAGTGTATTGAGGTCTAGGGCTAGGATGCGTGATAATTGGTCCAGTCGATTGAGACCGACATTCTCTAGCAAAGTGTCCTAGCCTATTACATTTATAACACTTATCTTTGACTTATCCAGCCCAGTTTTTGTCCCCCCATGCAACCCTGGAAACTTTCTACCAGTTCTCTTGTAATATTTGTTAGCCTTATAAAGCCAATTGGTGCAAAATGTCCATCTCTTCCGAATGAAGGATCAAAATGTTGAAGGTCATTCAATTCAAAGCATAAGTTATCAGAAGTTTAGCTTTCCCCATTAGTAGCAAATGCATAATTAGGTGTGTCAGGGTCAGAGTTGAAATTACCACCAAAATTTATATCAATGAAATGATCATAACTCTGATCCTTACTACTGCCAGTGACTTCTTCTTGGCCAAACAGTGTTGTATTACCGAATGCATTGTCATTAGCCACTTTGCAAGACTCTTGTAGCTTCTTTTTCTGGTTCAGTCCTCTCTTATCAGTGAGGAGCTTACCATGAAGCTGAGTAAGACTCGTTTCTTTGAACCCAACTAAATTTCTAGTTACAAAAACTATAGTGTCCCTCTTGTCTGGTAATGATCTAAGAAAACGACTACTTAAAGTCGAATTTACAAGTGTAACATTTATTAGTTTAAGCTCGCTAATGAGACAACTAAATCTTTCAAACTGTTGGGTTAGTGACTCTCCTTTTACATGACAAAATGTTTCATATTGTTGATTCAGAACCTCTCTGTTGTTTTCAATCACATCCTCAGTCCCACCGAATTGCTCTTTCAAAGCATCCATAATTACTTTGCACTGTTGCAATGCAACAGGCCAGCATAGATATCGTTTGGCAATGTAGAGGCCACGATGCTAAATGCCTTTGCATCTAGGTCGCTTTTTTGGAAATCTTGCTCGGAATAATTTTTAGGATTCTTTGGTTCTTGGACTTTAGGGTCCTTTGTACTCGATATCATTGGAACATGAGGTCCAAAAATGATCGACTTTCAGCAACCGGTGTTTTGCTGAGCAAGGACATGACCCATCCGTCTTTGCCAGATATTATACTCAGATCTGATAAGGATCGATGGTTTAAACATGTTGCCAATGTTATGAGGATCATGTGAAGTGTGTGACATTCTGATTGTTTACAAATAGTTTTTATTTAACAACTTTGACAATGTAATTAAACTATGTTTTCAATAAAAACAAACAAACCGAATTAGCAGTGAGAGCTGATCTATTCAAATCAAATTGATTGATAATCAAATTTGATTGACCAAACTCTGATACCAATGGTTAGGATCTGAATTTGACACTGTTATGAAAGTTCTAAAAATGAAAGATGAAAGACGATAAATCAGATGTAAATGCAGTGGAATGATGAACTTTAATTCATAACAGCCGAGAGATTGTTTTTCATTATCATGCTTTTAGTGATTGTAATCACATGCATCGAAATCAAAATCTCCCCCTCAGCCTAAGATCATTGATTTGTTTGTACAGAATATAAAGAAGAATGATAGATTGATAATTGATGAAAGTGATCAAATAGAATAGTACATGCACTGTTCTATTTATACTAGAATACTAACCACTGAGCATCTTATGATGATGTCAGCATGAAAGAGACTTTTAAAAAAATTAACAAACTAACAACATCTGCTAAGCTAACCATTGCTATAATTAAACATTACAAATATTGATAGTAAAACACTGATGAGACATCCTCTGTTGGCCTTCAGCAGAGCTTTTCGTTGGCAGACCTTTAGCTTTAGTCTTCAGCAGAGCTTTGCCTTGGCAGACCTTTAGCTTTAGCCTTTAGTAGAGCTTTGTCTTCAATAGAATCTTGCTATGGCAGACCTTTAACATTTAGTCTTCAGCAGAGCTTAACTCAGGCAGATGTTATATTATTATTAGGATCAGAGGTTGTAGTATATTTTGGCTTTCTATCATATGTTCTTTTGTAAGGTTCAATTCCAACAAAACCAAAGGTTAGTACATCTTCTTCTAGCTCGCCCCTTTCTGACTCTACTCCACACTCTGAAACACTCGCTTCTGATTATACCCCCTCTCCTTCACCACCTACAAGTCCTAAACTAGAACCACTTCCTCAAATGGCCGTCCATCGTATCATTCACCAATAATCCATGGAGGGATCCACCGGAGTGAACTCTCCCATCACCTGCCCACCCATCACCAATGAAAACTCATGGCAAATCCCCTCATACATCATGACCGCCATTTCTAACTCATGCAAGTTCCATGATAGTGATGATGCGGATGCATCCGCTTACGTCGCCCGTCTCACCTGTATCTATGGTACTTTCAAGTTGCAAGGTGCTACGGATGGCTCCATCTTCCTCCAACTTTTCCCATTCTTGTGTAGAAATTCTACAACGGGCTCACTTATGAGACTAAGGCTCGTATCGACACATCTATAGGAGGTCACCTCATGGGAAAGGAAAGTGTGGCCGATTGCAATGATCTTTTAGAAAGTTTTGTCCAATCTGAGTATGAGCAGCGGTCAGCTAACAGGAATTCCATTCCTGCTACTAGTGCACCCTCATCTAAATGAGGTATACACCAAGTTACCTTGGAAGTTAGCATTGCTGCTGCTCTTGAAAACCTGACGAGAAAGATGAAATAGATAAAAGCCAAAGTTGATAAATGTGAGATTTGTCGGGGGGTGGTCATGGTACCTTAGAATGTCCATTGATGAATCAGGAACACGTAGAGTTTGTAGGAAGTCAAAACCGAGGTCCCACCAATCCTTTCAATAACTATAACTCGGGTTGGAGAAACAACAATAACTCCAACAGGAGATCTTTCGGTAATCCACCTGGTTTCCAGTCGAATCAAAATCATAACTAAGGGCATGGCCAGTTCACCAGTGGGAATTCAGGTTGTAACAAAGGTGGTGGTAGTAGGAGTAAGTTGGATAAATAGAGGAGTTGTTAACTCAATTAGTTGTTAAAGATGCCACAACTCAGAAAACCCTTGCAGAACACGACATTTTATTTGAAAAATCAACAATCCGCATTCTTAGATCTTCAGTGGTCTGTGGGTGACATTGCTAGGTGGTTAGATGAACGAGCACCTAGCCAGTTCTTGGGTAGTACTCAAACTAACCCGGCCGCCCAACTGAACGCAGTCACCACTCGTAGTGGTAGGGGTCAGGAGAGATAGATAGGTCGGCAGTTGAAGAAGAGGAAGAGGAATGGTAGATGAAGAGATAAAGATGGAAACTCTTAGGAAGGTGCAAACTAGGCTAGACCCAACAATTAGCACATAAAACAGCAAGTCTCAGTAAGAGAAGAGCGTAGGGAAGAAAGCAATTAAGAGTAGGTCGTCCCCTTTGATAGATCATTCCCGTGTTGTATATCCTACTCGCCTTAAGCATCAAAAATATGCTAAGGAATATGGACACTTCATTGATATTTTCAAATAGCTCACAATCAATCTTCCATTCATCGAGGCCCTCCAACATATGCCCAAATATGCCAAGTTTTTGAAGTATCTACTGAAACGAAATGATAGAATGGGGAGCTTTCGAACATTTCTCTTACTACGTGATGTTCTGCGGTGGTTCTTAATAAGCTACCAAAGAAATTAACACATCCTGGAATTTTCATAATCTCGTGTATGTTTGGTAGTGACACTTTTAGCCACGCATTGGACGATCTAGGTGCTAGCATCAACTTGATGCCATACTCTCTCTACTAGAAGCTAGACCTAGGCGATCTTATTTCGACGCACATGTCGTGATCCTTTGCTGACCGATCGGTCAAATATCCACGGCGTATTGTGGAGAAGTTGTAGGTCAAAGTTGACAAATTTGTTTTTCCCATGGATTTTGTGATTCTTGACATGGAGGCTGATGTCTACGTGCCACTTATCTTAGGTAATCCATTCTTACGTATTGTAAAGGCATCCATCAATGTCTTTAACGGGAAAATCACTCTTAGTGTTTGAGATGAAATGTCACATTTGAGGTCGTTAAATCTATGTGAAATCTGGGTGGTCAGGGTGACTTTTGTGGTCCATGCGATCCCATTTACTTCATAAATTCTTTCATCTCACCCGCGAACCGATGTCTTGACTACATCTGTTGAGCCGATTTGGCTGGAGAGGACATAGAAGAGGAGCCAGATTCATACAAGGATGAGACACCATTGTTTCCCTAGGCCACGAAGAATAGTGAGATTTGTGAGGAGAGTTATTAACCTTTGTTAGAAATGCCACCACTGTTAGATCTTAAGGTCTTACCCTCCCACTTAGAGTATGCCTACTTAGGAGAAAATGCTAGTTTACTCGTAATAATTTCATCTAATTGACATAGGAGGAGAAGTCTCGGTTACTTGTTGTGTTGAAGTCACACAAGGAAGCCATTGCATGGAGACTGTTAGATATCGAGGCATCAACTCCACCTATTGCACGCACCATATACTTATGGAGGATGAATATAAGCCCGTGGTACAGCCCCAAAGGCATTTGAATCCAAACATGCAAGAAGTTGTGAAGAAGGAAGTTCTGAAACATATGGATACCAGTTTGATATATCCCATCTTAGATTCCCAATGGGTGAGCCTAATTCAAGTCATCCCTAAGAAGGGAGGGATGACAATTGTGATGACTGAGAAAAACGAGCTCGTCCCTTCTCGTATGGTCACTAGTTAGCATGTTTGTATCTATTACAGAAAACTCAACGATGCCACCAGGAAATACAATTTCCCTTACCCATTTATCTATCAGATGTTGGAGCGTCGTGCGGGGCAGCAATGTCACACCCCAAACCATAGCAGAATGGTATGGGGCATGATGATTGTCCATAGTTCATGACATTTATTATTAGTTTAATATTTAAAACACGATCAACTTAACTTTGTCACACTTTACATAGAAACATCAAATAACACATACAATATTCAAATTCATCAAACATAAAATAAATTCCAATTTATTAATCTAAGGTATTCCAAACGTGTCTTTGTCTTCAACTCTATCTCATAACTGTGTACCCGTATCATACGTAAAACGGTTTTTGAGTCAACATAAAGTTGGTGAATAGATCTAAATTTAAATAAAATATTTTGCTTAATTACTTGATTTACATTATTTTAAAAAATAATTTTAAAAGAAATAATTTAACATGCAACTTCAAGTGTAGTAGAAACATCCATATCATCTCACAATAACAACAAAAACCAACCACATCAACAATAATGAATAACAAAAACAATGAGATTCAAGTCTACTAAGTTTAACCCGTGGTCGTGTGGAACCTAGTTAGTAGTGGATCCACAATAGAAACATGTGAAAAGCGAGTAAACAAATAGATACACGTATATGCGACAATAGATACTAGATACAATAGAAACATGAGTGCGAAAAACGTAGCGACACATTGATTTGCATGTTATTTATTTAAATAGAAAACAATAGAAACAAGATACATGACACACCCCAAAATATTTAATAACCGGAAATGGGAAAGAAATAGATCTACTCACAAGTTGGGAAGAATTAATTCACGAGAATTGCCTGCATGGGTAGAGGTAAATCAAATGACCAAATCACCCAAAAATAGATAAAACAAATATTCTAAATAAACGGAATGATAAAATGAATCTAGTGATCTGGGTTCTTGATTTTGGAATTTTTGTTAAAAATATTGTTTGATGTAATTTAATAATCCCTAACCAAAACATATATATAGCGCTCGGTTAAAATAAGAACCACCATGAGTTGCAAGAATCGTGAGAACTTTTTGTTCCCGCGCGAGTTGGGCCTAATTTTTTTTCACGAACTTAGATGAAAATATTATAAACACGGCTGTAAAAAAAGTAAAAAAAATTGTCGAGTCGGTAGTTTTGACTGATGCAAGTTATAAATTTTGCATCAAGATAAATATTTTTTACACCTTATGTAAATGTGGATATGCGGCATTAAAATTTTTTTTTCTTAAACAAGTGATCTTTTTTATGACTTTTGAGAGATGACCTACTTCTCACGGTTCTCACAACTCAAGATGGTTCTCATTTAAACCCATCCCTTATATATATAATATATATATATATATATTATATATAATATATATATAGGGAGAGTATGGGTGGGGGTATAGTTTTAGGTTTTTTTGGAGGGTGGGGTTGGTGGAGTTTAGGTTTTTTGGGGGTGGGGGAAGTTTAAGCTTTTGGTGGGAGGGTGGATTTATGCTTTTTTTAGGGGGGGGGGTGGTGGTGGGGAGTTTAGGTTTTAGGGGGTGTCGGTGGGGGGTGTGTGATATCCCGGGTTTTTCAGATAACTTACACGTGACACTTGTCGAATAAGATGTGTGCTAAGTATTAAACGTGCATGGATTAAAGACGTGTTGTGTGTTGTATGATTGTCTTAGTGATTGAATAATTAGATTTGATATGTGCACAAACTGAACCGAACCGCGACACGTTCCAACCTTGGTTCATTGCGACTCTAGGAGTAACAAGTTTAAACTCTAGTTCAAGTCAAGCCCTCGGCCAAGATCAAATCCAACACACATCGAAAACCTAAACCCTAAACCAAACATGTCTCGGCCACAAACACTAACCAAACCGAAACCAATAACATGCAACTTTAGTCTTCGGCCATAAGAGAACAAGAATCAAAGATCAAACCTAAACTCTAATACTCTAATCTTTGGCCGCAAGACCCAAACCCAAACCGAGAACAAGTCCAAACAAGTTTCGGCCAAGACCAAACCCAAACCGAAACCACCCAAGTCCCATGCGGCCGTATACTAAACCAAACCGCAACCCTACCTCCTTTGCGCTTATATATATACCATCTTTTGCATGACTTCTTTCACAACTCCAACAACCCTAGAAGGAAAACTACCGTCGGCAGCTGATTCTCAGATTTGGCGATCGCAAAACAGCCTCCATCCCAATCGGATCAGCCTTGTTCAGTCCATTCAACCGCAAACAGCTTCCTCATGCTCCATTGATCGCGGACAGCCTGGTTCACTTCAGTCTGGATCACTTTCTCGGTCGCTAACAGCCCTTGTTCACCTTCATTCAGTCACGAGACCAGCCTTGGTTTACCTCTATTCGATCAACCAAAACAGCTTACTTTATTATCATTCTTTCGGTTGCAGTTTGCTGAAACAGCCGGACACCTCTTGTCCGAGACCCGGCTTGTTTACCTAGTTATTCAAGGTTAGATTTATCCTTGATTACGAGATCATGTTCGGTTAAATATATGTTCGAATGATATTGATTAGTTTGTGTCGGGTCTTATGAGTTGGATAAGTAATAGGCTGTTTTGATCATGTGCTTGTGAATAATTGTTTGCGGAAATCCTAAGTGCTTGAATGAATTGATTGTATTGTCTTCGGACTATATGTGCTTACAAGTAGCCTGCTGAATTGACTGTATATATATACGCATGATTGTGTTCGGATATTAGATGTACTAGATGTAATCGGCTGAATTAATCAATGTTGATATGCATGTATACTTGTTTGCGGATCTCATGAGGTTTCAAGTGTGTTTTGTTATAATAACTAGAAGTCATTGAGTAGATTTGCATGGATAGGTTATTAGTCTCAATCTATGAGTAGAAATCGGATTATAATCACCTAGGTTAACCGTATGAACGAGTTGTGCGAATAAATTGTAACAATAATGCTGAAACAGTTTGCTGAGTGAAAGTTTCAGCCGACTTCATCAGGCTGTAACTTGGTCGTTAGTTGTCGAAAAACGGATTTTCTGAGGTCTAGAACGTAGAGATTTGAATAAGGAATCTAATGGTACTGGATTCATAATTTTCTGAAATCGTTTGATATTTTTAAAGGGCTAAATAAGTTCAGTAGGTAAAGCTGTTAAAATTCTGGAATTTTGTTGGTTGTTTATCAAGCTAGATTTTAAAATCAGTAGAGAGTCGAGTCATGATTTTTGTACAGCAACTAGGTATAGAAATTTCCGGGCAACTCCAATTGGAATTTTGTAAATCGGACAATCAGTGATTTTTAAATAAATTCTTCCGTGGACTGCAGTTAGAAAGCGGTAAATCTGACTGCAGCTTAATGAATTAATATTTATGTCTAACTAGTAAAGATTTAGGACTTGGAAAAATTATATAAATTTCTATGGTACAAATGTCACCTACTGTAAAAATATGGGAATTTTTGGAATGTTAGAACTATTTTATAAAAATCCTAGAAAACAGCTGAATAATTGAGTGTTAAGCAGAAAGTTGATAACTTGTGATTGTATGTATAAAGTGTTGTATGGATTTGGAATATGTTCATGATAAGTAGCTTGATTACTAGGATCATATGAGAATACTTGCAGGCATGTTTGAGTGTTAGATATGTTGTTTGTGTGTATCACTTTGTGAGTAAATTGCGTGTGGAATTTGTATTGGTGTGATTTCACACTGACGTGGAATTAATTGGTTTGTTAGGACGCAACTAGCGGTCCCATCTCTTATAACATCTTTGCTACACTAACCGAGCAAACAAAGGTGAGTTCACGGCCCCTAACTTTATACGGTTTTTAAACAACAGGGGAAGAAACATGTATACACTCTCAAACTCAAACTCTTTACGTTATACGAATGTAACGTCACATAACGATACGGTAACTAAGTTAATGTTAATGTAATGTTATGGTCACTATGCAGCTTTATCACTTAAGTCCTCGACAATCTCCTCGGATCGTTAGTATTTGGGTTAAGTAGCGGGGGAATTATAAGTAGTACTACTGGGTCTGACGAGCCCCATCCGAGCTAGTCGCGCTAGCCGACCGGGTATGGTCAACGGGTGTATAATTGGCCTAACATCGCCATGGTCATGTGATAGGCCTGGCAAAACGGAGGCACAAATGTCAGCTTCGATCGCGAACACTTAGTGACATGACTTTAGGCTAGCTACCTATATACATTAATATTGAACTTAATTACGGAACAACTTAATATTCCGGGTTTGGAATATTGGAACATCAACTTATTATCCCGGGTTGGGGCTAATGGAAACACAACTTAATATTCCGGTTTGGGAATATTGGAAGCAACAACTTATTATTCCGGGTTTGGAATAATGGAACTGATATGTTATCCCGGGTTGGGGATAACGGAGTAACAAACTAAAACCGAACAACAAATTTATGAAAACCTGTGAACTCACTCATCTTTAATGTTGACACTTGTTTCTTTACATGTTTCTCAGGACGCTAGGAGCTCTAGGTGCACGCACATGCATTGAACAAGACATCCTTATCGAGTCTCATTTAATCATATTGTTTTGGGATTTTTCATTTGTTTTGGCGTTTGTGTTGGCGCCCGCATCATTACTTAATTATGCTTCCGCTCAAATTTTAAACTGATACTCATGCTAAATATTGGTAATCTAAAATTTACAACAAATGATTTTGGAAAACGTATTATCAAATCATATAGAGTCGTTCGACGTACTAGTGTCTTAGATCTGGTTTGTTCACACGTCTCGCGGTAAAACTCCGTAAGTGGAAATTGAGGGTGTGACAGATTGGTATCAGAGCCACTAGCTATAGAGAACCAGGTTTGCATTAGAAGTAGACCTAAACTATAGCTGATATCACGACACTAGACTTAGTTTGGCACTGAATTATTATATCTTGTTATGCAATATGTTACAAACGTGTTTGGTAGGTTATACCTTCATAATAAGAAATGAAAACAACTCGTAGCTAACTACGCGACCTAACAGGCAATGTCATCATCCTCATCGTCATCATCGTCCGACAGACTTACGCCACCAAGGGCACCAGGAAAGGCACCAATGGTGGAACCCATACCACCTTATGGCGTGGAGACACGCTCAGCAGCGAGGAAAAGGCTCGCTCTGGGGGAGGAGTCGTCGTTGCGCCCAACTATTGCTGTACCGGTTGAACCGGTTAATCCTGTAGAAATAGGACTTGACATGCTTAGAATCCTGGTACATACACAACAAAAACAGTTAGAAAGAATGCAGGAAACCATCTTAGCACAAGGATGGATGATCCGACACCTTACGGGAAAGACCGACTCGCTCGAGGAAGAGCATCGTACGAGCAAGATAGCTCGTAACACCATAGCTAGAGATCTGCGTGCGGAGCAGATAAGAGCTGACTGGCTTGAGGACAGAGTCCTGGAAAACAGTTGGAACATTCAGGAACTGCAAAATCAAGCACTTGAACCAGCACCGGCCCCTCCAGTGCCGGTAGAGGAGGATCCAGAAGAGGATCCAGAGGAGGATCCTGAAGAGGATCCGGAGGAGGACCCAGCTGAGGAAGCTGGAAATGCCGCACAGGATGACGGCAACGACAGTGACTTGGGGAATGGAGATGTAGACGACTGACACATCTCGTTTATATTATTTGTTTTCCTTCAGTTTATTATTTTCCACTTATATTTAAACTTGAGACTTTATAGTGAATTCGTATGTTTGATTTGCACTTTTGTAAGACGTTGAGATTTCAGTTAATCAAGTATTTCTTTGACTATTTGACATATTGAGTTGACATAACTTAATAATTACTAAAGTACGAAGTAGGATAACTATATTGGAAATATAGACTTATCAGGTGTGTTTGTGTTGTGTTTCGAAGATCTAAATGGCGACTGGAAGACGTGGAAACCTTAACTTGACGCCCGAAGAGCTAGCTGCCATGATCCAGGAGCATGTGAACGCAGCATTAGCGGGTGTGCAGAACCAGCCGGCAGGTAACCATTATTAAGTTTTCGCGTGAAAATCTAATAGTGAGGCTAGTACGGTTCCTTGCTGACTTCCTGTTCTCTGTCGGCAGGAGGGGGCTTTAACCCCTATAAGATGTTCCTTGACGCAAAGCCTAGCAAGTTCTCGGGGGCGGAAGGACCCATTGGACTGATCCGCTGGATCGAGAAGTCGGAATCCGTTTTTGAAATGTGCAACTGCTTAGAGGCCAACAAAGTCAAATACGCCGCCTCAACACTGGAAGAGGGGGCACTGACATGGTGGAATGCCCAAGTCCAAACACGTGGACTGTTAGCTGCAAATGCAATGGCATGGACTGAGTTCAAGGCCCTGATTAAAGAGGAGTACTGTCCACGAGACAGAGTGCAACAGCTAGAGCAAGCTCTATGGAACCACAAGATGGTGGGATCGGAAATTGAGGCTTACACTGCAAAACACCATGACTTGGTATTTCTGTGTCCTGATTTGGCAAACACGGTGGAGAAAAGACTCGAGTTCTATCTCGGGGGTCTGGTTCCGGAAATTCAGGGTATGGTGATGTCTAGTAACCCTGTAACAGAACATTAAGCTATCCGATTGGCTCACAAACTCACCGATAAAGCGGTGGAACAGAAGAAACTGCCAGCACGGGGGACCACTGAAGTTGCCTCAGATAACAAAAGAAAGTTTGAAGACTCCACCATTCGACAGTCTTCGTCATCACACCCACAGCAAGGGAACCAGAAACGGTTCAATCACTACCACAACCACCGGGGTCATCAAAATCGTTCCAACAACAACAGCAACTACAACAACAATTACAACAATAACAACCAGAATGCAGGCGGCTATGTAGGTCGAAAGCCGCAGTGCAATCGCTGCAATCTTCACCATAACGGCCCTTGTGCCGGAAATCGCTGCCAAAGATGTGGCAAGATGGGACATGCGGCAAGGGATTGTCGTGGGGAAATTATGTCCCGACAAAATCAGAATCAGCCCCAAGATCAGCAGCAGGGTATAAACCGGGGATGCTATCAGTGTGGTAGCACCGCTCATTTCAGAAAAGACTGCCCACAGTTGCGCAACAACAACAATAATGGTGGAAACAACCACAATAACCACAACAATAATAACAACAACAACAATGGGAACGGTGGCACAGGAGGTGCCAAAGGTCGCGCATTTACATTGGGCCGCGGAGAGGCCAGAAACGACACGAACGTGGTCACCGGTAAGTTTCCCCTTAATGAACATTTTGCTTCTGTGCTTTTTGATACGGGTGCGGATAGGAGCTTTATATCTGAGTCTTTTAGGAAGAACCTAAATCTCACGCTTAAACCATTAGAGACCCCTTATGTGATAGAATTAGCCAATGGTAAATCTGTAAATGTGACCCAAATCGTATCCGGCTGTCAACTCAAACTCGCGGGCCACACTTTTACCATCGATCTGATGACAACTACCCTGGGTAGTTTTGACGTGGTAGTCGGAATGGACTGGCTATCCGACGTCCGGGCTGAAGTTCTCTGCTTCGAAAAGTCTATCCGTATTCCACTCACGAACGACGAAATCCTGACGGTACAAGGCGACAAGGCAAGCGCCGTCACCAACATTATCTCATTTATGCAAGCTCAGAAGTATCTTCGGAGAAAGAATTCTTTCGCTTTACTCGCACTAATTACCGAACAGCCTAAGGATGAGAAACGTATAGAAGACATCCCTGTCGTCCGTGATTTTTCCGATGTATTCCCAGAAGAACTACCTGGTCTTCCACCACATCGACAATTGGAGTTTGAAATCGAATTGGCAAGCAATGCAACTCCCATCGCCAAAGCTCCATACCGCCTAGCTCCAGCCGAGCTGCAGGAGCTGTCTACCCAACTTCAAGAGCTGCTAGAAAAAGAATTTATCCGACCAAGCGTTTCGCCATGGGAGCTCCAGTCCTGTTTGTCAAGAAGAAGGACGGGACTTTCCGCATGTGCATCGACTATAGGGAACTCAACAAGGTTACAGTCAAGAACCGATACCCGTTACCTCGCATCGACGATCTATTCGACCAACTGCAAGGGTCAAGTTACTACTCTAAGATTGATTTACGGTCTGGTTATCATCAGCTACGCGTCAGAGAGGAGGATGTCGCTAAGACAGCATTTCGCACTCGGTATGGCCATTACGAGTTCTTGGTCATGCCATTCGGTCTCACTAACGCACCTGCGGTATTCATGGACCTCATGAACCGCGTGTGTAAACCATACCTCGACAAATTTGTCATTGTGTTCATCGATGACATACTCATCTACTCCAAATGTAAAGAAGAGCATGCTGAGCATCTACGATTACTGCTAGGATTACTTCAACAGGAAAAGCTATACGCCAAGCTCTCGAAGTGTGATTTCTGGATCCGAGAAGTTCAGTTTCTCGGGCACGTCGTGAATGAAAAGGGTATCCAAGTAGACCCTGCCAAGATTGAAGCCATCAAAAACTGGGAAGCACCTAAGACAACCGACGGAAATCCGCCAATTCTTAGGATTGGCTGGTTACTACAGACGGTTCATCAAGGGGTTTTCAAAGATTGCACAACCGCTCACTACCCTCACCCAGAAAGGCATCAAGTATGCTTGGGGTGAAAAACAAGAAGCAGCATTTCAACTGCTGAAGCAGAAACTTTGCAGTGCACCCATTCTGTCCTTGCCGGAAGGGACAGATGACTTTGTAGTGTATTGTGATGCTTCCATTCAGGGATTGGGATGCGTACTCATGCAACACGATAAGGTCATCGCGTATGCGTCACGACAGCTGAAAGTTCACGAGAAGAACTACACGACGCATGACCTAGAATTGGGAGCAGTAGTGTTTGCACTTAAGATCTGGAGACACTACCTTTATGGAACGAAGTGCACAATCTTCACTGACCACAAAAGCCTCCAGCACATCTTTGATCAGAAGGAGTTGAACATGCGACAGCGTCGCTGGGTCGAACTCTTAAACGATTATGAGTGTGCCATTCGGTATCACCCGGGTAAAGCTAATGTGGTAGCTGATGCCCTCAGCAGGAAGGAACACTTGAAACCTCGTCGCGTACAAGCACTACAACTCACTATTCATTCAAGGCTACCCGAACAAATACGCGACGCCCAGTTAGTAGCAGTTAAGGAGGAAAACATCAAAGCCGAATCAGTGGGAAAAATGGAACGCGATTGGGAGGTAAAGCCCAATGGAGCCCGGTATTTCATGAATCGCATATGGGTACCTCTCTACGGAAACCTCAGAGAGCTAGTCATGGATGAAGCTCACAAATCTCGATACTCTATCCATCCGGGTTCGGATAAGATGTATCAGGACCTTAAAGTTGCGTATTGGTGGCCTAACATGAAAGCCGATATAGCCACCTACGTGAGTAAATGTTTGACTTGTGCAAAAGTCAAAGTGGAGTATCAAAAGCCATCGGGGCTACTCCAACAACCTGAGATCCCAGTGTGGAAGTGGGATCAGATCTCAATGGATTTCATCACTAAACTCCCACGAACCATGGGTGGTTGCGACACCATCTAGGTGATTGTGGATCGTTTAACTAAGTCCGCACACTTCCTAGCTATCAAAGAAACGGATAAGATGGAGAAGTTGACTCGCATCTACATTAAGGAAGTAGTTTCTCGGCACGGAGTGCCAACGTCTATCATATCAGATAGAGATGCTCGTTTCACGTCAAACTTCTGGCAGTCACTCCAGAAAGCGTTGGGAACACGCTTGGATATGAGCACAGCTTATCACCCTCAGACTGATGGTCAAAGCGAAAGGACCATACAAACCTTGGAAGACATGCTTAGGGCATGCGTAGTGGACTTCGGAAATAATTGGGAAATTCACCTGCCTCTAGTGGAATTCTCATATAACAACAGCTATCACACGAGTATGTCGGCAGCACCGTTTGAAGCGTTATACGGTCGCAAATGTAGATCACCGGTCTGCTGGGCAGAAGTCGGTGACAGTCAACTCACAGGCCCTGAGTTAATACTTGAGGCTACTGAAAAGATTGTACAAATCAGAAACCGCATGGCGGCGGCACGAGATCGACAGAAAAGCTACGCTGATCAACGACGCAAACCGCTCGAATTCCAAGAAAGCGATCGCGTTCTACTAAAGGTGTCACCCTGGAAGGGTGTAATCCGCTTCGGAAAACGGGGCAAACTTAACCCACGGTACGTAGGCCTGTTTGAAATCTTGAAACGAATTGGACCCGTAGCATACCAATTAGACCTCCCTGCCGAACTCAGTGGAGTTCACAACGTATTTCACGTGTCAAATCTGAAGAAGTGTCTATCAGATGAAACTTTAGTTATTCCATTGGATGAGATCCAAGTGGATGAACAACTACACTTCGTGGAAAAGCCTATCGAGATCATGGATCGTGAGATCAAGACTCGGAGGCACAGCAAGATTCCAATCGTTAAAGTTCGTTGGGACTCTAAGCGTGGACCAGAGTTCACGTGGGAAAGGGAGGACCAAATGAAAAGCAAATACCCACATCTCTTCGCAACTGAGCAGCAAACCAACGATGCCAGTAACTAAATTTTCGGGACGAAAATTCTTTCAACAAGGGGATGATGTGACAACCTGGAAATTTTCTCATACTTTCGTGTACTATTGTTGACTAAATTCTTGTGCATGGCACTTGGAAATCCTTGTGTATGACACTTGGGAACTTCTTGTAACGTTGCGTACTATCATTAACAAACTAACTCTTTGTGCGTGGCACTCTGAACATGTACGTTACATGCTAAACCGCGTTTACTCAATTTTCGGGACGAAAATTCTTTCAACATGGGGATAATGTGATATCCCGGGTTTTTCAGATAACTTACACGTGACAGTTGTCGAATAAGATGTGTGCTAAGTATTAAACGTGCATGGATTAAAGACGTGTTGTGTGTTGTATGATTGTCTTAGTGATTGAATAATTAGATTTGATATGTGCACAAACTGAACCGAACCGCGACACGTTCCAACCTTGGTTCATTGCGACTCTAGGAGTAACAAGTTTAAACTCTAGTTCAAGTCAAGCCCTCGGCCAAGATCAAATCCAACACACATCGAAAACCTAAACCCTAAACCAAACATGTCTCGGCCACAAACACTAACCAAACCGAAACCAATAACATGCAACTTTAGTCTTCGGCCATAAGAGAACAAGAATCAAAGATCAAACCTAAACTCTAATACTCTAATCTTTGGCCGCAAGACCCAAACCCAAACCGAGAACAAGTCCAAACAAGTTTCGGCCAAGACCAAACCCAAACCGAAACCACCCAAGTCCCATGCGGCCGTATACTAAACCAAACCGCAACCCTACCTCCTTTGCGCTTATATATATACCATCTTTTGCATGACTTCTTTCACAACTCCAACAACCCTAGAAGGAAAACTGCCGTCGGCAGCTGATTCTCATATTTGGCGATCGCAAAACAGCCTCCATCCCAATCGGATCAGCCTTATTCAGTCCATTCAACCGCAAACAGCTTCCTCATGCTCCATTGATCGCGGACAGCCTGGTTCACTTCAGTCTGGATCACTTTCTCGGTCGCTAACAGCCCTTGTTCACCTTCATTCAGTCACGAGACCAGCCTTGGTTTACCTCTATTCGATCAACCAAAACAGCTTACTTTATTATCATTCTTTCGGTTGCAGTTTGCTGAAACAGCCGGACACCTCTTGTCCGAGACCCGGGTTGTTTACCTAGTTATTCAAGGTTAGATTTATCCTTGATTACGAGATCATGTTCAGTTAAATATATGTTCGAATGATATTGATTAGTTTGTGTCGGGTCTTATGAGTTGGATAAGTAATAGGCTGTTTTGATCATGTGCTTGTGAATAATTGTTTGCGGAAATCCTAAGTGCTTGAATGAATTGATTGTATTGTCTTCGGACTATATGTGCTTACAAGTAGCCTGCTGAATTGACTGTATATATATACGCATGATTGTGTTCGGATATTAGATGTACTAGATGTAATCGGCTGAATTAATCAATGTTGATATGCATGTATACTTGTTTGCGGATCTCATGAGGTTTCAAGTGTGTTTTGTTATAATAACTAGAAGTCATTGAGTAGATTTGCATGGATAGGTTATTAGTCTCAATCTATGAGTAGAAATCGGATTATAATCACCTAGGTTAACCGTATGAACGAGTTGTGCGAATAAATTGTAACAATAATGCTGAAACAGTTTGCTGAGTGAAAGTTTCAGCCGACTTCATCAGGCTGTAACTTGGTCGTTAGTTGTCGAAAAACGGATTTTCTGAGGTCTAGAACGTAGAGATTTGAATAAGGAATCTAATGGTACTAGATTCATAATTTTCTGAAATCGTTTGATATTTTTAAAGGGCTAAATAAGTTCAGTAGGTAAAGCTGTTAAAATTCTGGAATTTTGTTGGTTGTTTATCAAGCTAGATTTTAAATCAGTAGAGAGTCGAGTCATGATTTTTGTACAGCAACTAGGTATAGAAATTTCCGGGCAACTCCAATTGGAATTTTGTAAATCGGACAATCAGTGATTTTTAAATAAATTCTTCCGTGGACTGCAGTCAGAAAGCGGTAAATCTGACTGCAGCTTAATGAATTAATATTTATGGCTAACTAGTAAAGATTTAGGACTTGGAAAAATTATATAAATTTCTATGGTACAAATGTCACCTACTGTAAAAATATGGGAATTTTTGGAATGTTAGAACTATTTTATAAAAATCCTAGAAAACAGCTGAATAATTGAGTGTTAAGCAGAAAGTTGATAACTTGTGATTGTATGTATAAAGTGTTGTATGGATTTGGAATATGTTCATGATAAGTTGCTTGATTACTAGGATCATATGAGAATACTTGCAGGCATGTTTGAGTGTTAGATATGTTGTTTGTGTGTATCACTTTGTGAGTAAATTGCGTGTGGAATTTGTATTGGTGTGATTTCACAGTGACGTGGAATTAATTGGTTTGTTAGGACGCAACTAGCGGTCCCATCTCTTATAACATCTTTGCTACACTAACCGAGCAAACAAAGGTGAGTTCACGGCCCCTAACTTTATACGGTTTTTAAACAACAGGGGGAGAAACATGTATACACTCTCAAACTCAAACTCTTTACGTTATACGAATGTAACGTCACATAACGATACGGTAACTAAGTTAATGTTAATGTAATGTTATGGTCACTATGCAGCTTTATCACTTAAGTCCTCGACAATCTCCTCGGATCGTTAGTATTTGGGTTAAGTAGCGGGGGAATTATAAGTAGTACTACTGGGTCTGACGAGCCCCATCCGAGCTAGTCGCGCTAGCCGACCGGGTATGGTCAACGGGTGTATAATTGGCCTAACATCGCCATGGTCATGTGATAGGCCTGGCAAAACGGAGGCACAAATGTCAGCTTCGATCGCGAACACTTAGTGACATGACTTTAGGCTAGCTACCTATATACATTAATATTGAACTTAATTACGGAACAACTTAATATTCCGGGTTTGGAATATTGGAACATCAACTTATTATCCCGGGTTGGGGATAATGGAAACACAACTTAATATTCCGGTTTGGGAATATTGGAAGCAACAACTTATTATTCCGGGTTTGGAATAATGGAACTGATATGTTATCCCGGGTTGGGGATAACGGAGTAACAAATTAAAACCGAACAACAAATTTATGAAAACCTGTGAACTCACTCATCTTTAATGTTGACACTTTTTCTTTACATGTTTCTCAGGACGCTAGGAGCTCTAGGTGCACGCACATGCATTGAACAAGACATCCTTATCGAGTCTCATTTAATCATATTGTTTTGGGATTTTTCATTTGTTTTGGCGTTTGTGTTGGCGCCCGCATCATTACTTAATTATGCTTCCGCTCAAATTTTAAACTGATACTCATGCTAAATATTGGTAATCTAAAATTTACAACAAATGATTTTGGAAAACGTATTATCAAATCATATAGAGTCGTTCGACGTACTAGTGTCTTAGATTCTGGTTTGTTCACACGTCTCGCGGTAAAACTCCGTAAGTGGAAATTGAGGGTGTGACAGGGTGGGTTAGGTGGTTTAGAACTTTTCGTATTATTGCACATGTGCAGAAAAAAGAAGTTTTTTTATATATTATTTATAGCGATTTTTAATAAAAAAATTCAAAAGAAAATAAACATTTTTGGTATGTTCTTTATGTTTTTAGTTAGTTTTTGGTTTTCTCATTTAAACTAGTTTTTTCATGATCCATCCCCTTATATATATATATATATATATATATATATATATATATTAAGTGATTAGATATATTGGTAAAAGAAACTTTGATTAGGGTTTAATAGCTCCATGAGTAGTCACTTAAATTTAACTATATTTTTAACGTCTTAGATTTGTATAATGTGACACCTCGTAAAATTCACGTCCGGTAATATACCGACATGTACCCTCGTATGATGCCACAAATGAGTTAAACGCTCAACTCGCTCAAACGTGTCAAATTCACAAAAATATCATATACCGGGCCGTAAGCTACGGTACCAAACAGTAAGCTACGGTTCGGCTTTGCTGATCAGAAATTAAGCCTAACCGTAAACTACGGTCAAGGACCATAAGCTACAGTCCTAACTTGCTGAGTTCAATATCTACTAACTGTAAGCTATGGTCTGGCGACCATAGCCTACGGCGTTGAATAAAACTCTTTATTTTTATTTAATTTAACTTTCAATAAATAACCCGGAGGCCCCTAGACTTTATTATTTTCGTATTTCTTGCATAATCAAGCCACCTTTCGATCCGAACAAATCCAGGTTGAGGTGATATCTCTTGATTTACCATCCTTGAGTGTTCCACATTATCACCGAACCTTTAACCCTACTAATTTAGGTAATTTAACCCATAAAATCATAAAAATTCATATCTATCACTTTCCAACCCAGTAACCACTTAAAAGTCACAAAAGCACATAGTATAGCACACGTTACCGTCCAGTTATTCGTACTCCTCATCAATACACCACGTGTTGAACGAAAAGAACTAGTTGTGTCATTATGTCATTGAATATAAGCTAAGGGACAATTCATGACATTTAATAAAACTATATTTGAGGGACTAAAAGTGTCAAAATTCTAAATTTATGCCAAGATGCCACATATCCTGCAAATTACCACTCTCTTCCAGCTCTTGACACCTACCTAGCCACTTGTATTAATCCTACAACACCTCTAACACCTGGCATCATCCTCATTCACCCTCTTGCACTGTAAATAGCCCACTAAGTTCACTCTATTCGTTGCTCATTTCCTTTTCTTCTCTCTATTACACTCTTGGAAGTTCCTGGTCATCTAGGAGCATCCCTTTGAGTTCTAAACTTCCTCTTGGATCACTTGTAAGTGTTCCATCTCTGCTTTTTTCTTTTATAGGCTTTTAATAGCCAAAAGTCAAGCATTTTTGATAAATGCTTTGACTTTCGGTCTAGACCATTATGGTCAAGCCATTGTTCAAAATGAACATGGCTAAGTGATTGTAATTAGGTAGGTATTAATCCCTTAAAAGGGCACCTCCTAGGAATCACGTTTACTAGGTCAATTGACAGGTCAAAGGTTATGTTTTAAAAAATCAAACATGTCAGAATTTATAAATATTATAATCTGAGTTTATATGTGTTATAAATATGTTTTTAACACTTAAACAAGTTGGTAATAGTTATTAGAACATGTGGGAACATTTTAGGTCACTCAATTCCAGTCCTAGGGTCGGTTCACAACCGAAAGTCATAAAGTTTGACTTCTACTTTAACTTTCGATTCTGACACGATTTAGATTAGTTTAGTGCTGATTTAAGGATGCATTATGATCGTAATATAGTATAGCATAACCCTATGAGGTTATATTACATGATCATAATAATAATCATAATCTGAGTTTATGCTCAAGTTCCGTTAAAATGTCAAACTTTGACTAAAATGCCCTTTTGACATAATCTGAGTTTATACACAAGGTTTTTGTGACAACCGGCATTTTCCGGTTATAACTACGTGCATAACGAACATTAATAGTATCATAATTAGGTAATTAAACGTAAATTAACTTGATCAGGCCTTTGGAATTCCTAGGAACGTCTATCCGACTTTGCGGTATGCGAATGGTGATTTGCGGGAAAACTGCTGAACGTTAAACGCTAATGAACTGACACCAGGAAAAATATTGACAACACCGACATATACAAATTTTACATGTATAATTTATGCATAAGAATTTGGTTTTGATGAATTATCATGCTTCGAACGTCACAAAACCTTACGTGAAAAACGCGTCGGAAGGAACACACCGACAATGAAACGGAAGCAACGGACTTGAACTACACCTCGATATTAATTTATTATGATATATTTAGCTTTGTAGTCAAATTTTTATTATTCACAGCCAAATCGGATCGAAAAACGGGTTAGAAACGACAACCAAAGCAAATTACACATTTTAACGAAACCGACGAGCGCACGCGATAAATATCGAATACCGACACCATTTTACATGTTTTTGAACCTAATACAATGTTTTTACGACGTTCCATGAAGTTCGGGTTCGAAAACAGGCCTCTTAGACGCGACCAGGCTACTCAAAACACTCGAAACGGGCTTGTGGGCTTTGGGCCCAAACCCACTTGGAAACCCTAGGTATATAAGGACCAAACCCCAATTTTTTCACTCATTTCCCAAACCCTCACACACACACACACACACCCCGGTCTCTCTCTCTCGTTCCCTCTTTCTCTAGATTATCCGGTAGCCAGACTCCGACCGGCAACTGGCGGAACACGGCGGCAGCCACGGCGGACCGACGACGGTGGACGGTAGCGGCGACAGATTTTCGCAGCGGTTCAGTGGTGAACCCCCTGAAACACACCCTCCGAACACACCCCCGATGCCGGTTTCCTTGTTTGAGCAGCGACGGTGGCTGTTTTAACTCCGGCAACCACGATATTACGGTAAACCTTTTGACTTCTTCTCTTTTCCTTTAGATCCTTCTAGATCTACACCAGTTTCGGCATATTCGTGTTGTTTCAGGTGAGGTACGAAGGTGGAGATGGTGGTGTGGTGACTGGTGAGGTGGTGACGCGATTGTAGTGCGACGGGTGAGTGGCAGAAAGCGCTGTTGCTGGCGGATTTAAGCCGTCGGCGATGCGACAGTGGTGGTTGTTCGAGTTTGGGTTTGTTGGGTTGGGTCGGGTATCAACGGCAGCAAACAGCTGCAATCGGCGGCACTATGGCTGGCCGGCAGCAGTAAAGGTGGTTATACTTGACCCGGACCTGGTTCGGTTCAAGTTAGGTTTCGGGTTCGACTCGGTTCAAGATACGGCAACTAAGTTCTACTCGGTTTGGTCCCGGGTCGACTCGGTTAGATCTGGGTACGGTCAAAGTAGTCAACGGCTCAGGTCTCATTTCGGGTTCGGGTCAACCCAGTTAACACAGCGGGTTGACTGGTCAAAGGTGGTCAGTAGTGGTCAACAAAGTCATATGTGGTTCGGGTCCGGTTCAATCAGTTTCGTCGACACCAGATTTGTTCCGGTCAAACTTGGTCAACACAGTTCGGTCCCGAGTCTACACGGTCAAACCTATTGGATTCAAGCGATTGTTATAAAATAAATATAGATATATATTTATTTCGGCGACACTATTATAACTTACAAAAATCGAAGTCGACAACGTTTCAACGAGTGTGATTACAAGAGAACAGGATTCGGCAAACTGTTATAAAACAAATATGGTTACTTATATTTACTTCAAACGCCGGAATTCGGAAGTTAGATTTCAAACATCGATAATTCATCTAAATACTTTTATAAAATAAATATAATGTTTATATTTATTTCGTATGTCAAGAATTCCGAACACTTGTACAAAACTAAGTATAGTGTTTACGTCTATTCCGAACGCCGAGATTCCGAGTACTTCTGTAACACGAATATAATAGTTTATATTCATTTCAAACATCACGAATCAGAATAATTATTTCACACGTCGATAACACCTTCGAATACTTTTATAATATAAATATAGTTGTTATATTTATTTCAAGCGTCGACGACTCGGGAACTTACGAATGCTTTTATAACAATAATATACTCGTAATATTCGACTCAAACGGCTAAACGGAGTACGACGCAACACCATAAGATTATAACAAGCATACGATTATATAATTAATTTATTAATTATGAACGATATGTAAGACTATTGCTCGGATACGAAATGCTTTACATATATGGGTAAATTTACAAGAATGTATTACAGCTTACGAAAACTACGAAGAGTCGTACTACTATGTATTTACCTTCTATTCGAGACAACTAATACGATTTCATTAAATATATTTATGTTTATATATAAATATTTATTTCAAATCTCACGGAAACTAAGTCGTTTCCAAGAAAACCATAGATTGGTTATTCCGAGACAAGACAATGACACTTTCATAGAATCGTGGGGTTAATGATTCGATAGAGCTCGGTGACACGTAGTTTAGTTATGTTATATTTAGAATTTATGAGTTACTCCGTTTTAGGAATGCCTTAGATTGTGGAGATGACATTATGGAATCACATTAAGCTAGCTTTGCACAAGGATATCAAGGTGAGTTCATAACCCCCACTTTTTACTGTTTTGCCTTTGTATAAATGTTTTCGGGGGTGGAAAGACATGCAAGTTTTGCAAAAGCACACAATGTTTCGATAAACAAAAATCACATATTTCTAAACTATGTTACAAACAGATGTCAACAAACCCGACGGTTAATGAATGGTTTAGTCTAAATTTACCTGTTTTCATAGCAAAACGTGGTTTTTTGAAACATGCATAAGTATTATGACTAGTGATGGGATTGTCTTAGTCATAACTAGGGGCTAGGCCCCAATTTTATTAATAACATGGGCAAGGCCCAATAACACGAATAACATGGGCTAGGCCTAATAACATGAATGACATGGGCTAGGACCAATAACATAATGGGCTAGACCCAATATCAAAAGTTTGAGGAACGAAAATCATATGAAGAGCGGGGCCCATTCATACATATCGAAAACACAGATTTTAACAACTGCTACGTAGCTATGGGATTAGATGATGATAGATCACTGTGCGTAAGTAGGAGGATGGCAATAGTAACCATTAATCACGTAGTGACGAAGGTACAAAAGGTATAGATCTATCGAGTTTGAGGCGCGCTCCACTCCTGGTTTGTTAACCCTTTAGGAGTGCTTTTGTGATCCCAATGATGTTAGAGTTGTCTCGGTTTGGTTACTTACTTATGGCACATAAGTCAGTGTATTAGCTATACACTGATTGATCCTTAGATTCCATAGGCATCCTACATACTACGATTTCAGTACCGGTTTACAAATATAACATAATACATTTCAATACCGGTTTATAGATCCGATTGAAAACATTTTATTACCAGTCTGCAAACACAACGGTTATAGCATTGGTTTACAAACAACATGGAAAACATTTCAATACAGGCATGTAGATACGGCATTTCAAATTTTTGGGATACTATGATCCCACAAATCGGTTTTCGAATGCAAGATTTGCAAATGTTTTATGATAGTTGAAATAAAAACATACAAACTATGAACTCGCTAACTTTATGTTGACTTATGGTATGTTTCTTTCTCAGGTTACAATTTCAAACCATGGCACGATTAGAACAGTGGGACCTATGGGGATTCGAGTAGTTAGCGGGCGCTCACTTTTTAAGAGTCTTAGCACTCACATTACTTCCGTTGTACAATGAAGATACCAGTTGAGTTCACGCCCAGCTCTGATGTGATGGATTTATCGGGGTGTGACTGATTGGTATCAGAGCTATAGGTTTCAGCAAATTAGGTTTCTGTGGAGATACCTAGGCTTTAACCTCACTTTCCTTTGGGGACATTAGATCATTAAGACTTGAATACATATAGAACGCCTAGCACTCGAATATGGGTTCCAACCGTGGCCAAAACAATGAATCAACATTATGATTCTAATCATACACTAGTGTGGTGTCTTATACACGGTACATGAAACAATACGCAAAACTTTGAGAGTTTTGGTATCATGCATTTAGGACCTTTGGAGAACTTATGTCAATATCCATTGAAGGTCATTACGTAGGAACTGCGATTATTAACTCGGGAAAACATCATTACATATATTGTCGCTGCTATTTTATTTACCCGAGCAGGTGGCCTATGCAAAACGAAACACTAGTGCGCAAATATACATGAAAGTTAACCGATATGGAAAAGGATGTTGAAGTACATCACATACGATTTTCAAGGCACGACCTTGAGAAAGCACGACATTACAACGACGATTCTAATCCCGTTAGTGGGAGAACTACCGACCAGCATGCGGCAATCTGTCACGTGATCCTGTAAGCGAAACGAACCACGCTGAGGTACGTCCAAACGAGATTTCACAATAGTCAGTACTTAATATAATAGAAATCACAATTATAGACCTTGCAAAAGAAGTCACATGCCCTCGCATTCCCCCTACCTCATTAATGGCAATTACGCCATGTTTGACATTCTATGGTAATGTCACGCAACAACTGGTCATCATAGGAAATTCCAGGTAAAGTCCTCATATTTCATTTGTTGAAAATTTCAAATTTCCATATAATGAGTAGATTTGCATACCTCTACTTCTCATAATGGTCATTGTATCACGGGAATTTCTTCCTTGTTAGCGAACACCTACTTGCATCATTTCTTGACAAATTTATATGATACGCATGCTTTGTTTGTTGCATGTGGTTAAGTTGATACATGGAGACCATCAGGGTCTTCACTTTGAATGGTCGTTTCATAAAAAATTCAAAGGTTGGTTCGCTATACTCAAATTTTTTACTTTGTGATCTAGATGACCTACATTATTGTGAATATTGATATCGAGTCAACGAATTCCTTGAAATTCTTGTTCTTTCCAAGTTACATACATGGGTTTTCATTGTATCCATAACGAAACTTCTCAGTCGAATCATGTATTTATTGTTGGATTGTGCCAAACCAAGTTCAATTGTTTGAACTTGCTCACTATATACATATTAAATTCAAAGATTCCATATGATGGATTGAGGCCAATATCTTCAAGGTAATGTCAATAAGCATTCAATTTATTTCAAACCATGGTAGACTGGTTGACCTTCAACTCCACTAAATCGATTGTTGGTTACGATCCTTGTGGTGGCATTTTCGGTAGTTGAAGCTTACGCTGACATCGCTTTCACAACTCATGTGCCGATTTAATTACTTACTTATTTATTATTAAATCCACTTTGTTGAATCATTATCTTAAAACATTCTTAATACTATCGTCTATTAAGAAAATGGTACACAAATTTATGGTCTATTTCAGTGTACCTCGTAACGGTTCTTTCATCATCGGTCGAAAATTTTGGGATAGTTATTGTTCTTCCACTATCGACCAAAAATTATATTTATTTGTTCTTTCATTTTCAGTTGAAAATCCTATGAGATTTATTTGGAACAAATATTCAGACTTGCTTAGTTGAACCTTTCATCTAATTGCAAACATGGTGAATTTGTTTGGGAACCGCTATTATTGAATTATTTCGATCAATATGACGCCTGTGGCGTCGGTATAAACTTGTAGCTTGGGCTAATCATGATCGTACGTTTCATGCAAAACTACGTATGCTTTTCGCTTGGTTCAACACTGAAAGTGGTCTTAACACAACTCTGTATTAAGACAATGATACACTAACTTCGGTTGTACTTCGGTGTATCCTTGTGATTCAATAGTGTTAACTTGTGGTTCGAAAAGTTAACAAATCACCTTCATGCTTCTATTTCAGTTGAGCTTGTTGATTCTAAGTCTCGCCGATCCAACAACCAATGCTAGTTTTCGTTGGTAGAAATTCCTATTGTTTATGAAATTCATTTACAGATTTTGAACATCTTGGAAATCTATTGTCGAGATTCTATTTGTTTGACCCATGTAAACTCAGTCACATTAGTGATTATATCACTACGTTTTGTTCACTTGGCATTGATTTCTGAAAACAGATTCCGTTGAACTATTGGGTTCATATTGTTGTAGTAAGTCATTGTATTCATATAATTCATGTCACACCCCGACCCGCAGCGGAATAAGAGTCGGGGCATAATTGGGTTATCACCAAAGCTCATGATGTTTACTAAAATGTTTCATATTTATTAAATTCAAATTACAACTTAAATAGTCAAATCAAATCCATACAATTACAAGGAAAATGAAACTAAGTAATACAATCCAAAGCTTAAACTGAATTGTTCTTCTAAGCCTTCCTATGTGTTTCTTGTCTCAACGGGATCACATGTATCATGTGTAAAACGGAGAATATTTTGGGTCAACAAAAGTTGGCGAGTGAACCTTGTTAAAACTTTATTATTGATTCCTTGTTGTATTTAGTATTAAAAAAAATTGTGCAATAATCACATGTGAGCAAACGTATGTATATAACAAAAACACAAACCACATTGGATGAGTATATGATATGAATGATGATGACTGTGAGATCAAGGCTCAATCAAACGGAGCCGATCGTATGACATGAATGTATGTGAGATCAAGGCTCAATCAAACGGAGCCGATCGGATGAGGCACCTGTACTCAACCCGTATCCCACGGGGAGCTGATGGGCCTAATGAAATGCTTGCACTAAAAATGATAAATCCAAACTAAACATAATTCACACAACAATTTGTACACAATTGATACACATTAGATCGCAGATATGATGAATGCACATGTGTTTATATTTATATAATAACAGAATTGTACGACACATGATACACCCTAAAACGTGATTAAAACGGGGAATTTGTAGAGATTCACTCACATTGGGTGCATTCTTTTGATGACGTTGGATGCGCACGAGTTTTGGGATTTGATCGACGACGAAAGCTAACCTAAATAATAACCAAAGTGGTTCGGTAAATAAATAGATTTAATTCATAATCTTAATAGGGTTTTTAGATTCATTTTTGTGAGTTTAAGGACGTTTTCTAACTTTAAAAATATTATTTTTAAGTATTTTTAATTGATTTTTAAATTAAATAAATAATAAAAAGAAAAATTTTTTTTGACTTTTTTGACCGTTGACCGTTGACCGGACCATTGACCGGTGACTGTGGTTAAGTGTGCTCTGAGTAAGGTTCGAACCCGAGACCTCTCGTACGCGTGCACGCAGCTCTACCAACTGAGCTACGTGTCTAACCCGAAATATTCTCTGTTTTAATTATATATATACACTAATTAACTGTTATTTTATTTGGCTTATATTAAAACGAATTTATATAGCCGAACCGGTTGCAGGGACCTGGAGTCGAACTCGGGTCCTTCGGTTCGTATGCGCACAGCCCAACCAGTTGGGCTGTGTGTCTAATCTGATTAATTCACGGATTATAATACTCTTATAAACATATTGTGACATGTTCTGATTATGTTCTAAAAATATTGGTTTTATTTCTGAAAGTCGGTATGTTGTGCGATTCGAACTCGTGACGTTTGTTTTGTTTGCGCACACAGTTCACCGCTGGACTGTGTGTCTAACCCGTTTGATTATGTGATTTTAGTTATACTTATACTTATTCCTGACTTCGTCTTCTTCGTTTACAAACACCCAGATCAGAGAGTTCCGACTGTTTTGTCTAACTCGATTATCAAAACTTATAATTAGTTGAAATGTAATAGTTAACGAGATTAAAGAACAGAATGTACCAAAACAGCACGTTTAATTCAGATTTCCGGCAAGGGGGCGTCGGCTCTGATTGGTGATCTCCGTCTGAGTTAATCAATCAACAGTTTTGATCAATGAGTTGTGCAATTAAGGTACTAAACAAAGGATATCAGGGGGTTTAGATGATTGTACCGATTCATTGCGAAACTTCAGAATTTTCAGAGATTTTCCGGTGAGTGTAGGAATTCCCGGCAACGTTGTCTGAGTCGGATTCTGGTTGAACGATTTATGTTATTACTTGTCTAATAATGGATTGAAAATGAAAGAGTCGAGAAATTTACCGATTTGAAGTAAGTCTCGGTTTTCCGGTGAAAGTCCGGCGACTGAAAAATATCTCCGGCGAGTGCTAAAGCTTCGAGAGTTTGTGCGATTTTGAGCGAAAAGATTACTAGAGGTTTGGGAGGGTATTTATAAGGAAGAAATAGAATGTATTAAGTCTGAATTTGGTCTTGATTCGTGGTCAAGGTTTTTCCGGCGGTTACGACTGCAATTGACTGTTAGATGTCGGTTTATAACCGATGTCGACGTCGGTTATAACGTTATAGTCATCAAGAAAATGACTAAACTTGCGGATTGCCGGATTTTCCGGTGATTGCGAGTTCTGCCACGCTGAAGTCCGGTTTTTGAATTTGAGTTTTAACTTAAGTATTATTTGTTTCATTGATTACACAAACGAGTCAAGTGGCGGAGTGGTGTAGTGTTTGTTTGTTGAATCGGCTGACCCGGGTTCGAAACCCGATAGCTTCCTTTTATTTTTTCTTCACTTGTTTTTATTGTTTATTAATTATAGTTTTTAAATTCTAATATATTTATTAATTATATATTGTTTAAAATTAAAATGGACAATATTTACGCAACGAAATTTATAACTGACTATTCGATTAATAAACGAAGCGGGTTTTGAAACCCGTTTTTCGACGGATGTTACAGTATCCCCTACTTTTAGAAATTTCGTCCCGAAATTTAAGTAGTGGTGGTAACAGGAAGAAGATGCGGGTATTTCTCGCGCATTGAGTCTTCACGTTCCCAAGTAAACTCAGGTCCTCGTTTTGACTCCCAGCGTACTCTAACAATTGGAATACGACTTCGTCTTAAACGCTTCTCTCCGAAGTCCATGATTTCTACTGGTCTTTCAATGAAATGCATAGATTCATCGATCTGAATGTCTTCTAGAGGAATATGGAGGTTTTCATCGGCGAGGCACTTCTTTAAGTTTGATACGTGGAATGTGGGATGAATTCTGTTGAGTTCTTCTGGTAGGTCAAGCTTGTATGCTACAGGTCCTACTCTTTCGAGTATCTTGAAAGGTCCTACGTAGCGTGGTGCTAGCTTACCCTTCTGGCCAAAACGAACTACTCCCTTCCACGGTGATACTTTTAAAAGTACTTGATCACCAATGTTAAACTCCAAGGGCTTTCGTCGTTTGTCAGCATAACTCTTTTGACGACTTTGTGCCACTAGAAGATTGTTTCGAATTTGATGGATCTTGTCTGTTGTTTCTTGAATTAATTCTGGACCGGTGATTTGTGCTTCCCCAATTTCGTGCCAACATACTGGAGATCGGCACTTACGACCATATAACGCTTCGAAAGGAGCCATGCCGATACTTGAGTGATAACTATTGTTGTACGAAAATTCAACTGATGGTATATGAGAGTCCCAATTTCCCTTGAAGTCTATGAGACATGCTCGAAGCATGTCTTCAAGAGTTTGGATGGTGCGTTCAGATTGTCCATCAGTTTGAGGATGAAAAGCGGTACTGAGGTCTAATCGTGTACCCAAGGCGGCTTGTACGGCTCGCCATGTTCGTGAAGTGAAACGACCATCACGGTCTGAAATGATGCTTAAAGGTACACCATGACGGCTTACGATCTCGCTGATGTAGATACGTGCTAACTTCTCGTTCTTGAAGTCCTCGCGAATCGGAATGAAGTGAGATGATTTTGTAAGACGATCAATGATTACCCATATGGTGTCATACCCACTGGAGGTGCGAGGTAACCAGGTAATGAAGTCCATGGTTATGTTTTCCCACTTCCATACAGGTATTTCAGGTTGGGTTAGGAGTCCTGAAGGTCTCTGATGTTCAGCTTTTACTTTAGAACAGGTAAGGCACTTGGAAACAAAAACAACGATATCCTTTTTCATGCCCGGCCACCAGTAGGTGTAGCGTAGGTCTTGATACATCTTGTCGGCTCCTGGTGCACAGAGTACCGTGTTTTGTGCGCCTCATTCATAAGGAAATCACGAAGATTATCGCGATCGAGAATCCATATGCGATTTAGATAGTATAGAATACCGTCGGATTTGGTTTCGATTTTGAGTTCCGCTCCACATGACAGCTCATTGCGTACGTCGTTTTCTGTTACAGAAACATGTTGAGCTTCTCGGATTCGATCTTTGATGTCGGTTATGATTTGTGAACATAGAAGACGAATGGAGTTCGCATAACCTTTTCGGCTGAGCGCATCGGCCACCACGTTTGCCTTGCCAGGATGATACCGAATTTCACAGTCGACCCATCTTCGTTGCCTCATATTCAACTCCTTCTGATTGAAGATATGTTGGAGGCTCTTGTTGGTCAGTGTATATTTCACACTTGGTACCGTAGAGGTAATGTCTCCATATCTTGAGAGCGAACACAACGCCTCCAAGTTCCAGGTCGTGGGTGGTGTAATTCTTTTCATGAACCTTGAGTTGTCTAGAAGCATAGGCTATCACTTTTCCTCTTTGCATTAATACACAGCCTAGTCCTTGCCCTGATGCGTCGCAATATACTACAAAGTCATCGCAACCTTCAGGGAGTGTGAGGATAGGAGCGTCACAAAGTTTTTGCTTTAGAGTTTGGAAGGCTTCTTCTTGTTTAGGTCCCAGTATGAAGGGTTTTCCTTTATGAGTCAAAGCCGTGAGTGGTACAGCAATACGGGAAAAATTGGCAATGAAGCGGCGATAGTAACCAACCAAACCAAGAAATGACCTTACTTCGGTAGGGGTACGTGGCGCTTGCCATTCCTGTACTGCCTTGATTTTTGAAGGATCGACATGTATTCCCTTGTCATTAACGACATGCCCAAGGAATTGTACTTCTCTTAACCAGAATTCTCATTTTGAGAACTTAGCGTAGAGCTTTTCAGTCCTTAAGAGTGTAAGGATGAGTCGAAGGTGTCGTTCATGATCGGTTTTAGACTTGGAGTAGATAAGGATGTCGTCGATGAAGACTATGACGAAACGGTCGAGGTAGGGTTTGCATACCCTATTCATTAGATCCATGAAGACAGCTGGGGCGTTGGTTAAACCAAATGGCATGACCATAAATTCGTAATGACCATAACGAGTCCGGAAGGCGGTCTTTGGGACGTCTTCTTCATGTACTCTGAGTTGATGATAACCAGAACGAAGGTCGATTTTTGAAAAACAGGTGGCGCCTTGAAGTTGGTCTAGGAGGTCATCGATGCGAGTAGTGGGTAGCGATTCTTAACCGTTAACTTGTTGAGCTCTCTGTAGTCTTTACACATGCGAAACGTTCCATCTTTCTTCTTCACAAAAAGAACAGGCGCACCCCAAGGCGAGGAGCTAGGACGTATGAATCCTTTGTCAGTCAACTCTTGCAGTTGACTGGCCAGCTCTTGCATTTCGGATGGGGCTAACCTATAAGGAGACTTTGTGACTGGTGTAGCGCCAGGTACAAGATCGATGCGGAATTCGACTTCTCTCACAGGAGGGAGTCCTGAGATGTCGTCGGGAAAAAACTTGTGGGAATTCTTCACTACAGGTATATCTTCGAGTTTCTTCTCCTTGTTTCCCTTCTTGACGACGTGAGTTAGGAATGCGACATAGTTCTTGCGGAGATATTTTCGGGCTTGAAGACAGGACATTAATTTGAGTCCTTTCGAAGGGGTTTCTCCAAAGATTCGTAGGGTCTGGCCGTCTGCAAGAGGAATGCGAATGAACTTTTCGCGGCATACAACTTCAGCGTGATGTTGGCTGAGCCAGTCCATACCGATTATAATGTCGAAACTTCCCAACTTCATGGGAATGAGGTCAATTGGAAAATCATGATCGTTTAGAGTGAGGGTACAACCTCGTATAATAGAGTTTAATGAGACTGGTTTTCCGTCAGCAACTTCCACCGTTAGAGATTCCATGAGATTATCACGAGTTTGGTTGAGGATGGGTTCAAATTCTAAAGACACAAAACTCTTATCCGCGCCAGTATCGAATAATATGGATGCATAACTACCATTGACGAGAAACGTACCGTTAACCACGTTGTTGTCAGCCCTAGCTTGGTTGGCGTTGATGTTGAAAGCTATTCCTCTAGCAGGGGAGGAGCTTGGTTAGCTTGGTTTACCGCATTCGCCTGAGCTTGAGCATGGATGATGTTTACCAAACGGGGACATGTGTTCCTGAAGTGGTTCGGGTCTCCACAGTTGTAAGATGCTCGCATGGGTTGCATCATGGGGTAGTTGGGTTGGTAGTAGGATTGGGCTATATGTTGGGCAGGTGGTAGGAGTAAAGGTTGTTGGGCTTGACCCACTATCTGATGGTGGGTTTGGGTTGAGGGTTGATTGCGGTTCATTCGCTGAAGTGTGCGACAAGTTTGGATGGTGTGACCCGCACGGCCACAGCTGGTGCAATGTTGGCAAGGAGTTTCGGGGAGATGATGGTATTGACAACGGTTGCATTTTGGGTATGGGCCGGTGTATGGCTTTTTGAACGGTGCAGCTGAGGGAGCAACTTGGGTGATTGGTGCGGCAGTTATAGGAGAGTTTGTGTGTGTGACGGCAAAATTTCTGCTGTTTCGTTTCCTCTTACCAGCAAATTTCAAAGAGGAAATGGAATGGTTTGGGGTTTGGGCCTCAATGAGGGCTTTCTTTTTCTCATCCTTGAATTTCCATTTCGGATGCGATTCTTGGTAAGCTCTGTAGCTAGTTCCATAGCGGCTTCAAGTGTTGCAGGCGAAGTGCTTAGAACCGAGTCTTGAATTTTCGAGGGGAGGCCTCGAATATAGTGTTCAACTAAACGGTACACTGGGGTGAACAAGTTGGGGATCATTTGGTTCAACTCGAGAAACCTTTTGTTGTAGGAAGTATGATCTCCTTCCTTTTGTTTTAGCGAGTGGAATTCATCTTCCAACTTTTTGATTTCGCTTCTTGGACAGAAGCGTCTCGTCATGATTTCCCTTAACTCTTCCCATGTTAAGGCCATAGTATCTTCGATTCCTCTCTTACCCTTTTCTGTGTTCCACCAGGTAAGGGCTACCCCAAACAGTCTCCCAGTTGCGTAACGTACCTTGCGATCCTCGGGACAATCGCAATTGAGGAAGGTGTTCTCCATTTCTTCAAACCAGTGGAGGAGAGCAGTGACACCTTCGGTCCCTTCTTATTTTGGGGGATCGCAAGACTTGAAGTGTTTATAGGAGCACTTTTTGGAAGGAGGGTTGTCGACGTTCTGGTCTTCTTGATTGGGAGGGTTGATAGGATTTGCGGTGAGAGCCAAACGTCCCCCATTGGATCTTCCTGGCTTTCTACCTCCACGTAGCTGCCTAGCCGACATCTACAGGAACATACATAGGAAGATTGTGAGTTTAAGAAGTTTTTAGGTGTCATGTGTCGTTCAAAGAATAAAAATAACATAATCATCAATAATGCAACTACTTCCATAGGATGTCTTGGGTTTGCTCATGTTTGGGCCTCCAATGTCCCCCATACCATCGCCTGTATAGTCATGTGGGCCCTATGACTATTGTCTTAGTAGGATTCACATTGGTGTTGGCGGTTTAACACTCGCATCACCCGAATAAAAACCATGAAATATGATTGCGAGATGTATGGTAGGAGGGTGTCCAGGTGTAGACACAATGACAACTCAAAGTGGGGTTAGCTCACACGACGTTTGGTATAGCATGCTTTGGCCTAATAGGTCCTTCTACTCTCATCGTTAGTCCCCAGGTAGGCAAACTGGTCCTTTATTTTGGATTTATACGAATGCCAAGCCTAGACAGGACGTTCCGACTACCGGTACTCATACCCTTCCAATTACTACATGCCCGTCATGGGAACTCACTTTGATGTGATTTGCAAAAAATACAAAAATCGTTGTAAAAATCATGGGAATTGTGAGGTGTGTGCTCTCATGGATATGATATGTTATGAGGATATGATTCATGATGAGCATTGTGTAATAATATGTACTTATGAACATGCTTGCATAACGTTGAATGTAACAATAAACATAAAGCATATAAACATCATGAATTTTGTATGTAACGCACAAAATCTAAAAATTCTAATCAACTATAGTATAGGCTCTAAGGGTCTAATAACCTATCCTATATCCCTATAGTCATGGCTCTGATACCAATCTGTCACACCCCGACCCGCAACGGAATAAGAGTCGGGGCATAATTGGGTTATCACAAAAGCTCATGATGTTTACTAAAATGTTTCATATTTATTAAATTCAAATTAAAACTTAAATAGTCAAATCAAATCCATACAATTACAAGGAAAATGAAACTAAGTAATACAATCCAAAGCTTAAACTGAATTATTCTTCTAAGCCTTCCTATGTGTTTCTTGTCTCAACGGGATCACCTGTATCATGTGTAAAACGGAGAATATTTTGGGTCAACAAAAGTTGGCGAGTGAACGTTGTTAAAACATTATTATTGATTCCTTGTTGTATTTAGTATGAAAAAAAATTGTGCAATAATCACATGTGAGCAAACGTATGTATATAACAAAAACACAAACCACATTGGATGAGTATATGACTTAGATGGTAATGGATGTATGACTTTGTGAGATCAAGGCTCAATCAAACGGAGCTGATCGGATGAGGCACCTGTACTCAACCCATATCCCACGGGGAGCTGATGGGCCTAATGAAATGCTTGCACTGAAAATGATAAATCCAAACTAAACATAATTCACACAACAATTTGTACACAATTGATACACATTAGATCACAGATATGATGAATGCACAGGTGTTTATATTTATATAATAACAGAATTGTACGACACATGATACACCCCAAAACGTGATTAAAACGGGGAATTTGTAGAGATTCGCTCACATTGGGTGCATTCTTTTGATGGACGGTTTTGGGATTTGATCGACGAGGAAAGCTAACCTAAATAATAACGAAAGTGGTTCGGTAAATAAATAGATTTTAATTCATAATCTTAATAGGGTTTTTAGATTCATTTTTGTGAGTTTAAGGACGTTTTCTAACTTTAAAAATATTATTTTTAAGTATTTTTAATTGATTTTTAAATTAAATAAATAATAAAAAGAAATAAAATTTTTGACTTTTTTGACCGTTGACCGGACCGTTGATCGTGACCGGACCATTGACCGGTCGGACTGTGGTTAAGTGTGCTCTGAGTAAGGTTCGAACCCGAGACCTCTCGTACGCGTGCACGCAGCTCTACCAACTGAGCTACGTGTCTAACCCGAAATATTCTCTGTTTTATTTATATATATACACTAATTAACTGTTATTTTATTTGGCTTATATTAAAACGAATTTATATAGCCGAACCGGTTGCAGGGACCCGGAGTCGAACTCGGGTCTTTCGGTTCGTATGCGCACAGCCCAACCAGTTGGGCTGTGTGTCTAATCTGATTAATTCACAGGATTATAATACTCTTATAAACATACTGTGACATGTTCTGATTATGTTCTAAAAATATTGGTTTTATTTCTGAAAGTCGGTACGTTGTGCGATTCGAACTCGTGACGTTTGTTTTGTTTGCGCACACAGTTCACCGCTGGACTGTGTGTCTAACCCGTTTAATTATGTGATTTTAATTATACTTATACTTATTCCTGACTTCGTCTTCTTCATTTACAAACACCCAGATCAGAGAGTTCCGACTGTTTTGTTTAACTCGATTATCAAAACTTATAATTGGTTGAAATGTAATAGTTAACGAGATTAAAGAACAGAATGTACCAAAAAGCGCGTTTAATTCAGATTTCCGGCAAGGGGGCATCGGCTCTGATTGGTGATCTCCGTCTGAGTGAATCAATCAAGGTTTGATCAATGAGTTCTGCAATTAAGGTACTAAACAAAGGATATCAGGGGGTTTAGATGATTGTACCGATTCACAGCGAAACTTCGGAATTTTTAGAGATTTTCCGGCGAGTTTAGGAATTCCCGGCAACGTTGTCTGAGTTGGATTCTGGTTGAACGATTTATGTTATTACTTGTCTAATAATGGATTGAAAACGAAAGAGTCAAGAAATTTACCGATTTGAAGTAAGTCTTCGGTTTTTCGGTGAAAGTCCGGCGACTGAAAAATATCTCCGGTGAGTGCTAAAGCTTCGAGAGTTTGTGCGATTTTGAGCGAAAAGATTACCAGAGGTTTGGGAGGGTATTTATAAGGAAGAAACAGAATGTATTAAGTCTGAATTTGGTCTTGATTCGTGGTCAAGGTTTTTCCGGCGGTTACGACTGCAATTGACTGTTAGGCGTCGGTTATAACCGATGTCGACGTCGGTTATAACGTTATAGTCAACAGGAAAATGGCTAAACTCGCGGATTGTCGGATTTTCCGGTGATTGCGAGTTCTGCTGCGCTGAAGTCCGGTTTTTGAATTCGAGTTTTAACTTAAGTATTATTTGTTTCATTGATTACACAAACGAGTCAAGTGGCGGAGTGGTGTAGTGTTTGTTTGTTGAATCAGCTGACCCGGGTTCAAAACCCGGCAGCTTTCTTTTATTTTTTCTTCACTTGTTTTTATTGTTTATTAATTATAGGTTTTAAATTCTAATATATTTATTAATTATATATTGTTTAAAATTAAAATGGACAATATTTACGCAACGAAATTTATAACTGACTATTCGATTAATAAACGAAGCGGGTTTTGAAACCCGTTTTTCGACGGATGTTACAAACAAGACAAGTCTCGATGCAATTACATGGTCATTTACCTTGGTATTATTTATACCTACCTACACGTGACAAAAATCTAAGGAGATAACAAAGTTTAAATTTCGAGGACAAAATTTTTGTAACAGTTTTAATTAACAATGAACTTGCAAATGAATTACCTACTGATATGCTAATATAATTAACATATTATGATGTTAATATTCTAATCATAAACTAAGTTTTATTATAATATCGTAACTTATGCCTTAAAAGACCAAAACGCCCTTTCGGTGTATAGTTTTGTCCTAAACCATAAACCACAGTTATGTGTGACATCTTACTGATAATATATCACAAATTAAGTATTTTTCCAAAATGTTTATGAGCATAACATCATAATATATGCAAGTTCCTTTTTATGTCATATAAGTGATCAAAACTCCTTATAAGGCATAGTCTCATTTTAAAACTTTAAACGGGCATATAAGTTGATATCCTACTGATACTACAACTTATTTAAAATGCAATGGCATATAAAACTTGTTCATGGCTCATCCGGTTACCCGACATCGCTTATATGCGTACGGTTAAGTTTATGTAACTAGTTACAAGAATTAATCGAAACGGGTTTAACCTTATTTTAATCTCAAATTCCAGAATGTTAATTGTGTACCCATGTCATACAAGTCTTAGTACTTGTTGGGTTTAAACTACATTCTATTTGGTCACCGCTTAATCTAAAATTCCAGAATGTTAATTGTTTACCCTTGAGTGTTCCACATTATCACCGAACCTTTAACCCTGCTAATTTAGGTAATTTATCCCATAAAATCATAAGAATTCGTATTTATCACATTCTAAGCTAGTAACCATTTAAAAATCACTAAAGCACATAGTATAACACACGTTAACATTCGGTTATTTGTACTCTTCTTCAATACACCACGTGCAGAACGAAAAGAACTAGTTGTGTCATTATGTCATTAAATATAAGTCAAGGGACAATTCATGACATTTAATAAAACTATATTTGAGGGACTAAAAGTGTCAAAATTCCAAATTTCTGCCAAGATGCCACATGTCCTGCAAATTACCACTCTCTTGCAGCTCTTGACACCAATCTAGCCACTTGTATTAATCATACAACACCTCTAACACCTGGCATCATCCTCATTCACCCTCTTAGACTATAAATAACCCCTAAGTTCACTCTATTCCTTGCTTATTTCCTTTTCTTCTCTCTATTATACTCTTGAAAGTTCCTGGTCATCTAAGAGCATCCCTTTGAGTTCTAAACTTCCTCTTGGATCACTTGTAAGTGTTCCGTCTCTGCTCTTTTCTTTTATAGGCTTTTAATAGCCAAAAGTCAAGCATTTTTGATAAATGCTTTGACTTTCGGTCAAGACCATTATTGTCTAGCCATTATTCAAAATGAACATGGCTAAGTGATTGTAATTAGGTAGGTATTAATCCCTTAAAAAGGTACCTCCTAAGAATCACGTTTACTAGGTCGATTGACGGGTCAAATGTTATGTTTTAAAAAATCAAACAGGTTAGATTTGATAAATGTTATAATCTGAGTTTATATGTGTTATAAATATGTTTTTGAAACTTAAACAAGTTGATACTAGTTAATGGAACATGTGGGAACATTGGCTCGTCAATTCCAGTCCTAGGGTCGGTTCGCAACCGAAAGTCACAAAGTTTGACTTCTACTTTGACTTTCGATTCTGACCCGATTTAGATTAGTTTTGTAACATTTGTCTAAAACGGAATCCAAAAACTAGCCCCCTTTGAGAATCTAATATTAATTTAAATTCACTGCATGTTTATTACTTTTATTTAAGTTAGGTTACTAAATATAATTAATAAACATTATATAATTAAAGTAATATTCTATAAAAAGAACAAATAAATAAATTAAACCCTTACAATAACATTTTTAAAAATTAAAGGGGGTAACCGGGACTCGAACCCGGGGTCCCCACAAACTTGCACACACCAAAACACAACTGTGATACACACCACATGTGTTTAGAGGTGAATTTGTTAAATCTTATATGCATACACACATCATCTTGCAAATTCTGAAACCCAATTCAGAAATTGTAAATGGACTAATTTGAAACCGATCATTGATGACAGTTATAACAATCATTCTTAACCGTTTTCCGTTTCAATCCTAGATTTCAAAATCAGCGCATGTAACCGAATTTGGAATCATGATTGAGAGTTATGTTTAAATAAAATAACCGAGCTTTTGTTCATCTTTAAATACCGAGATACCGCATCTCAGTGGACTCGCCATTCTCTTATACTTCTCTCAAACAATTCGCGAATAAGTTCTGTTCAAAGTAGGCACCAGGAATTTCCGAATAGTCACCGGAAGTTGTCACCGGAAAACCAGGATTTTGTTTCTAACTAGTATAACCCCTCTTAACCTTTTCCATATTTGTTATCTAGTATGTTCAGTCTTTAATCAAGTAATCAAAGTCGATTTAATCGATCACAGACAAATTTTAGTGTTTGGTTTCAATTAATATGAAGAAGACGAAGTCTTGTTTTCATATAAACATTATTAAAAACGGGTTACAACCGGGTTAGACATACAATCCAATGGTGGACTGTGTGCAAACTTAACACACATGTCCCGGGTTCGATCCTTGAACATCACCGACCTTCTGAAATAAATTCTATTTTTTTCTAAACCAAATTAAATCACTTTACAGTAAGTTATTAAGTATATTATAATTTCTATTATAAACGGGTTAAACACCCAGCCCAGTTGGTAGGGCTGGGTGCATCACAGGTGTTGGTCGCGGGTTCGAGACAGGTTATGTGCACCGGTTCAACATATTTAAAAACTTTTTAAAAATATATAATTTCTGAAATATTCAGGTAAGTATATAAGAATAATAAAAATCAGATATCTTTCGGGTTAGACACGTAGCTCAGTTGGTAGAGTTACGTGCACGTATACGGGAGGTCACGAGTTCGAATCTCACACACGCTGCCAAATTCGCCCATCGAACCGGTCAGACCATTGTCAGGTCTGACAAGATTTTTTTAATATTATATTTTAATTAAAAATCAATTAAAAACACTTAAAAACAAGATTTCTTAGGTTTAAAATCCAATAAATACCACAAAAATAACCTAAAAATCTAATAAAAGTATTAAATTAAAATATTAACTTTATTTATTTATCGAATTGTCGCATTATTATTTAGGTTAGTTTTCCTTTGTCGGTTAAATCCTCAATTCGTGCGCATTCATCATCAAACAAGGAAACGCACCCATTGTGAGTGAATCCTTATAAATTCCCCTTTTTAATCATGTTTTGGGGTGTGTCATGTGTCGATACATATTTTATTTTATTTAAACACTTGTGCTAACACCATTATGTGATCTAATGTGTATATTTGTGGTGTGGTTAAGTGTGGTTTCATTTTATCATTTCAGTGCAATTATTCATTTAAGGCCCATCAGTTCCTCGTGGGATAAGAGTTGAGCATCAGGTGCCTCATTAGATTGGCTCCATCTGATTGAACCTTGATCTCAAGTTCATCATTCATCATGTTCAGATGTTCATTGTTGATATTATGTGGTTTGTATATATACATATGCTCACTTATGGTCCATGCACAATTTTTGTTGAAATAACTAATAAACAAACTGTTTAAATGTTTAACTTAGATTCACTCGCCAACTTCTGTTGACCAAAACTTTTATTTACACATTGAAGAGAGGAAGACATAGGATTGGCCTTAGAAGATGAACAAAAAGTGTCTTGTTTAAAACAATATTTCTTGTGTTTGTATGTTTCTTGTGTTTGGGTATTTGTTCTTAAATTTCAAACTAATAAATATGAAATCCAATTATGCCCCGACTCTTATTTTGCTGCGGGTCAGGGTATGACAAATTGGTATCAGAGCTCTTGACTATAATGATATTGGATAGATTATTAGACCCACCTATAATATAGTTGATTTGATTTTAATTGTTTATGTGTTCATGCAAAACTCATGATGTTTATATGTTTCATGTTTATTTCACACACAAATGCATGCAAGCACTTTCACTACTACATGTTAATGTGTGATGTTCATCATGGTGTATATATTGTTAACATATCATGCCTACGCAAGCACACACATCACAATTTCACATTTATCATGATTTCTTCCTCAAGGTTTTTTTTAATGTTTTTCATGTTTTTCAATCACATCAAAGTGAGCTCTACGACGGGCATGTAGTAACTGGAAGGGTACGAGTACCGGTAGTCGGAACATCTTGTCTAGGCTTGGCATTGGTATAAATCCAATATAATGGACCAGTTTACCTACCTGGGGACTAACGATGAGAGTACAAAGGATCTATTAGGCCGAAGCATGCCATACCAAACGTCGTGTGAACTAACCCCACTTTGAGTTGTCATTGTGTCTACACCTGGACACCCTCCGACCTTACATCTCGCAATCATGTTTTACGATTTTCATTCAGGTGATGCGAGTGTTACCAAGCAGACACCAATGTGAACCCAACCAAGCCCAGTAGTCATGGGGGCCCACATGACTACCTAGGCCGAAGTATGGGAGACAATTGGAGGCCCAAAATATTAGTAAGCTCAAGACATCCAATGGATGTAGTTAAGTTATTGTTTTTCATTTCTTTGTGAATGTTGTTTTTCCACTTTTTACGACACATGATGCCTAGAAACTATCAATTCATAATATCCCTACGTATTTCATGTAGATGTCTGCTAGACACTCTCGAGGTGGTAGAAGGTCAGGAAGATCTAGCGAGCGCATGGCCACTCAAATCGCTCAACAAATGGCTGTCGTACTTCCCGACATCGTTCTACAAGTTCAACAAGCTTTTGCCGCCAATCCCATCAACCTCACTAATCAAGAAGGACAAAATGTCGTCAACCCTCCCCCAAACACCACTAAATGCACCTACAAGCATTCAAATCCTGCAATCCCCCAAAATACGAAGGGACTGAAGGTGTCACCGCTCTCCTCCGTTGGTTTGAGGAGATGGAAAGCACTTTTCTCAATTGCGATTGTCCCAATGATCGCAAGGTGCGATATGCTACCGGTCGTTTGTACGGACGGGGTAGCACTTACATGGTGGAACACAGAGAAGGGCAAGCGAGGTGCTGAATCTGCTATAGCCTTGACTTGGGAAGAGTTGAGGGAAATCATGACAAGACGCTTCTGTCCAAGAAGCGAAATCAAGAAATTGGAGGATGAGTTCTACTCTTTGAAACAAAAGGAGGGAGACCACACCACACACAATAAGAGATTTCTCGAATTAAATCAGATGGTCCCCAATTTGTTCATTCCGCTGTATCATCTAATTGAGCATTATATTAGAGGTCTTCCCTCGAAAATTCAAGATTCTGTGTTAAGTACTACACCTGCAACCCTTGAAGCTACAATGGAGCTAGCCACTGAGCTCACAGAAAATCGCGTCCGAAATGGCGATTTTAAAGATGAGAAGAAGAAAGACAAGACATCTGCTGAAACCTCAACCCTGACTCAAACAGGTTCGTCTTCTAAGTTTGCTGGTAAAAGGAAACGCAATGGGAAGAATTTCGCCGTTACCCAAACCAATTCCCTTATCACTGCTGCCCCAATCACACAAGTCGCTCCTCCTACTGCTCCATTCAAGAAACCATAAACTGGTCCCCATCCAAAATGCAACCGATGCCAATATCACCACCCTCCTGAGTACCCATGTCAATATTGCACAAGTTGTGGCCGTGCAGGTCACACAATTTAAACCTGTTGCATCCTCCAATAGCCAAACTGCAATCAGCCTCAAGCTCAAACCAACAATCAAGTGGTAGGCGAAGCCCAACACCAACAACCTTTACTTTTACCACCTGCTCAACCCATGGCTCAACCCTACTACCAACCCAATTACCCAATGATACAACCAGTTAGAGCATGTTTCAACTGTGGTGATCCAACCCATTTCTGAAACACTTGTCCACGTCTGGTGAACATCATAAATGCCCAAGCTCAAGCCAATCCAGTGAATCAAGCCAACCAAGTTAATCTGCCCGCAAGAGGAAGAACTTTCAACATCAATGCCAATCAAGATAGGGCTGATAACAATGTGGTTAATGGTATGTTTCTCGTTAACGGTAGTTATGCATCCATACTATTTGATACTGGGCGGATAAGAGTTTCGTGTCCTTAGAGTTTGAATCTATTCTTGATTTACCTCGCGTTAGTCTAGCTGAATCATTCACGGTAGAAGTTGTTGATGGTGAACCAATTACGTTAGACTCAATTATTCGAGATTACACATAATGATCACGATTTCTCAATTGATCTTATTCCTATGAAATTGGGTAGTTTCGACGTTATCATCGGCATGGACTGGCTTAGTTAGCATCACGCTGAAGTTGTTTGCTACGAGAAGTTTATTCGAATTCCTCTCGCTGATGGTCAAACTTTACGTATCTTTGGTGAAACTCCTTCCAAAAGGCTCAAACTGATGTCATGTGTCCAAGCTCGAAGATACCTTCGCAAAGACTATATCGCGTTTTTAGCTCACATCGTCAAGAAGGAAGGCAAGGAAAAGAAGCTCGAAGATATTCTAGTCGTTAAAGAATTTCCTCAAGTTTTTTTCCGACGACATTTCAGGACTTCCTCCCGTGCGAGAAGTCGAATTCCGAATCGATCTTGTACCTGTTGCTACACCAGTCGCAAAATCTCCATATCGGTTAGCCCCATCTGAGATGCAAGAGTTAGCTAGTCAGCTACAAGAGTTAACTGACAAAGGATTTATACGTCCTAGCTCATCACCTTGGGGTGCGCCGGTTCTTTTCGTAAAGAAGAAAGATGGAACTTTCCGTATGTGTATTGACTATAGAGAGCTCAACAAGCTGACTATCAAGAATCGCTATCCCTTACCTCGTGTTGATGATCTTCTAGATCAACTTCAAGGTGCCACCTGTTTTTCAAAAATCGATCTTTGTTCTGGTTATCATCAACTTAGAGTGCGTGAAGAAGACATTCCAAAGACTGCTTTTCGAGCTCGTTATGGCCACTATGAATTCATGGTTATGCCCTTTGGTTTGACTAATGCTCCTGGAGTTTTCATGGATTTGATGAACACGGTGTGCAAAGCCTACCTCGATCGTTTTGTTATAGTCTTCATTGATGATATTCTTATTTATTCTAAGACCAAATCCGATCATGAGCGACATCTTCGACTCATCCTAACACTTTTGAGGACCGAAAGGCTTTATGCTAAGTTCTCTAAGTGCGAGTTTTGGTTAAAAGAGGTACAGTTTCTTTGTCATGTCATTAACGACAAAGGGATTCATGTCGACCCTACAAAGATCAAAGCTGTGCAAGAATGGCAAGCGCCACGCACTCCTACCGAAGTTAGGTCATTTCTTGGTCTAGCTGGTTATTATCAACGTTTTATCGTAAATTTCTCTCGTATCGCCATTCCACTCACAACCTTGACTCACAAAGGTAAACCCTTTATTTGGGGGCTCAAGCAAGAAGAGGCTTTCCAATCATTGAAGAAAAAGCTTTGTGATGCACCTATCCTTACACTTCCTGATGGTTGTGAAGACTTCGTGGTTTATTGTGACGCGTCAGGGCAAGGTTCAGGTTACGTTCTAATGCAAAGAGGAAAGGTAATAGCCTATGCCTCAAGGCAACTCAAAGTGCATGAAAAGAACTATACCACTCACGCCCAAGAACTTGGAGCAGTTGTGTTTGCTCTAAAGATATGGAGACACTATCTCTATGGTACCAAGTGTGAAATTTACACTGACCACAAGAGCATTCAACATATCTTCAATCAAAAAGAGTTGAACATGAGGCAATGACGATGGGTCGAACTTCTCAATGATTATGATTGTGAAATTCGATATCATCCTGGCAAGGCTAATGTTGTGGCGACGCCCTCAGTCGAAAAGAGAATGCAAACTCCATCTGTCTATTATGTTCTCAAATTATAACCGATCTTCGGAAACTGAATTCGAGCAGCTCAACACACTTCTCTCACGGAAAATGATGTGCAAGATGAACTGTCTTGTGGAGCTGACTCAAAATAGAAACCAAGTCCGGTGGTATTCTTTACTATTTAAACCGTATTTGGATACCTGATCGTGAAAATCTTCGTACTTTTCTTTTGAATGAGCCTCACAAAACACGATACTCCATACATCCAGGTGCTGATAAGATGTACCAAGACCTACGACACTCGTATTGGTGGCCTGGTATGAAGAAAGATATTGCTATATTTGTCTCCAAGTGCCTTACATGTTCTAAGGTAAAAGCTGAACATCAAAGACCTTCGGGACTTCTTGTCCAACCCAAAATACCTGTTTGGAAGTGGGAAAATATACCTATGGATTTCATTACCTGGTTACCTCGCACCTCCAGTGGGTATGACACCATTTGTGTTATCATTGATCGTCTCACTAAATCGGCTCATTTCATTCCAATTCGTGAGGAGTACAAGAATGAGATAGCTCGTATTTATATTGATGAAATTGTAAGCCATCATGGTGTGCCTTTAAGTATCATTTCAGATCGAGATGGCCGTTTTACTTCACGAACATGGCGAGCGTGCAATCAGCTTTGGGTACACGTTTAGATCTCAGCACTGCCTTTCACCCACAAACTGATGGTCAATCTGAGCGCCCCATACAAACACTTGAAGATATGTTACGAGCATGAGTCATAGACTTCAAGGGTAATTGGGACACTCATCTACCGTTAGTTGAATTTTCGTACAACAATAGCTATCATTCAAGCATCAGTATTGCTCCTTTTGAAGCTTTATATGGTCGTAAGTGCCGATCTCCTATATGTTGGCACGAAATTGGTGAAGCGCAAATCACTGGACCTGAATTGATCCAAGAAACGACTGACAAAATCCTTCAGATCCGCAATAATCTTCTAGCAGCTCGAAGTCGTCAAAAGAGTTACGCTGATAAACGATGAAAGCCACTAGAGTTTTGTGTTGGTGATCAAGTACATTTGAAGGTATCACCGTGGAAGGGAGTGGTTCGTTTTGGTCAAAAAGGCAAGTTAGCACCACGCTATGTGGGACCATTCAAGATACTCGAAAGAGTTGATCCTGTAGCATACAAGCATGACCTACCAGAAGAACTCAACAGAATTCATCCCACATTCCATGTATCAAACTTGAAAAAGTGTCTCACCGACGAAAACCTCCATATTCCTCTAGAAGATATTCAAATCGATGAATTAATTCATTTTGTTGAAAGACCTGTAGAAATCATGGACTTCGGTGAAAAGTGTTTAAGACGAAGTTGTATTCCAATTGTCAAGGTGCGTTGGGAGTCAAAACGAGGACCTGAGTTTACTTGGGAACGCAAAGACTCAACGTGCGAAAAATACCCGCACCTTTTTCCAGTTACAGCTACTACTTAAATTTTGGGACGAAATTTCTAAAAGTATGGGATACTGTAACATTTATGTAAAACGGGTTCCAAAAACCGGCCCCATTTGAGAATCTAATATTAATTTAAATTCGTTGCGTATTTATTACTTTTATTTAAGTTTTGTTACAAAATATAATTAATAAACATTATATAATTAAAGTAACATTCTATAAAAAGAACAAGTGAATAAATTAAACCCTTACAATAATAATTTTAAAAATTAAAGGGGGTAACCAGGAATCGAACCCGGGGTCTCCACAAACTTGCACACACCAAAACACTACTGTGATACACACACCACATATGTTTAGAGGTGAATTTGTTAAATCTTATATGCGTACACACATCATCTTGCAAATTCTGAAACCCAATTCAGAAACTGTAAAAGGATTAAATTGAAACCGATCATTGATGACACTTATAACTATCATTCTTAATTGTTTTCCGTTTCAATCCTAGATTTCAAAATCAGCGCATGTACCCGAATTCAGAATCATGATTGAGATTATGTTTAAATTAAATAACCGAGCTTTTGTTCATCTATAAATACCGAGATACCATATCTCAGTGGACTCGCCATTCTCTTATACTTCTCTCAAACAATTCGCGAATAAGTTCTGTTCAAAGTAGGACCAGGAACTTTCGATTAGTCACCAGAAGTTGTCACCAGAAAACCGGGATTTTGTTTCTAACTGGTATAACCCCTCTTAACCTTTTCCATATTTGTTATCTAGTATGTTCAGTCTTCAATCAAGTAATCAAAGTCGTTTTAATCGATCACAGATAAATTTCAGTGTTTGGTTTCAATTAATATGAAGAAGACGAAGTCTTGTTTTCATATAAACATTATTAAAAATGGGTTACAACCAGGTTAGACACACAGTCCAGTGGTGGACTATGTGCAAACTTAACACACATGTCCCGGGTTCGATCCTTGAACATCACCGACCTTCTGAAATAAAATCCATTATTTTCTAAACCAAATTAAATTGCTTTAAAGTAAGTTATTAAGTATATTGTAATTTCTATTATAAACGGTTTAGACACCCAGCCCAGTTGGTAGGGTTGGGTGCATCACAAGGTGTTGGTCGTGGGTTCAAGACAGGTTATGTGCATCGGATCAACATATTTAAGACCTTTTTAAAAATAAATAATTTTTGAAATATTCCAGTAAGTATATAAGAATAATAAAAATCAGATATCTTTTGGGTTAGACATGTAGCTCAGTTGGTAGAGATACGTGCAGTATACAGGAGGTCACGAGTTCAAATCTCACACACGCTGCCAAATTCGCCCATCGAACCGGTCAGATCATTGTCAGGTCTGACAAGATTTTTGAATATTTTATTTTTTTATTTATTATATTATATTTTAATTAAAAATCAATTAAAAACACTTAAAAACAAGATTTCTTAGGTTTAAAATCCCAATAAATACCACAAAAATAACCTAAAAATCTAATAAAAGTATTAAATTAAAATATTAACTTTATTTATTTATCGAATTGTCACGTTATTATTTAGGCTAGTTTTCCTTCGTCGTTAAATCCTCAATTCGTGCGCATTCATCATCAAACAAGGAAACGCACCCACTGTGAGTGAATCCTTACAAATTCCCCTTTTAATCATGTTTTGGGGTGTGTCATGTGTTGATAAATATTTTATTTATTTAAATACTTGTGCTAACACCATTATGTGATCTAATGTGTATATTTGTGGTGTGGTTAAGTGTGGTTTCATTTTATCATCTAAGTGTAATTATTCATTTAAGGCCCATTAGTTCCTCGTGGGATACGAGTTGAGTATCAAGTACCTCATTAGATCTGCTCGTCTAATTGAGCCTAGATCTCAAGTTCATCATTCATCATGTTCAGATGTTCATTTTGATATTATGTGGTTTGTATATATACATATGCTCACTTATGGTCCATGCACAATTTTTGTTGAAATAACTAATATAACAAACTGTTTAAATGTTTAACTTAGATTCACTCGCCAACTTTTGTTAACCCAAACTTTTATTTACACATGATACAGGTGGACAGGTTGAAGAGAAGAACACTTAGGATTGGCCTTAGAAGATGAACAAAAAGTGTCTTGTTTAAAACAATATTTCTTGTGTTTGTATGTTTCTTGTGTTTGGATATTTGTTCTTAAATTTCAAATTAATAAATATGAAACTTAATTTTAGTAAATGTCATTAGCTTTGATGATAACCCAATTATGCCCCGACTCTTATTTCCGCTGTGGGTCAGGGTGTGACAAGTTTACTGCTGATTTAAGGATGCATTATGATCGTAATATAGTATAGCATAACCCTCTGAGGTTATATTACATGATCATAATCATAATCTGAGTTTATGCACAAGTTCCATTAAAACGTCAAACTTTGACTAAAATGCCCTTTTTATATAAAACAAGGTTTTAATCAACAATGAACTTCCAAATAAATTACCTACTGATATGTTAATATAATTAACATATTATGATGTTAATATTCTGATCATAAACTAAGGTTTATTATAATATCGTAACTTATGCTTTAAAAGACCAAAATGCCCTTTCGGTGGATAGTTTTGTCCTAAACCATAAACCACACTTATGTATGACATCTTACTGATAATGTATCACAAATTAAGTATTTTTGCAAAATGTTTATGATCATAACATCTGAATATATGTAACTTCCTTTTTACGTAGTATAAATGAACAAAACGCCTTATAAGGCATAGTCTCGTTTTAAAACTTTAAACGGGCATATAAGTTGATATCCTACTGATATTACAACTTATTTAAAGTACAATGGCATATAAAACTTGTTCATGACTCATCCGGTTACCCGACATCACTTATATGCATATGGTTAAGTTTATGTAACTAGTTATGAGAATTAATCGAAACGGTAAATTATTACCGCTTGGTCGGGAATGGGATCAATCGGATGCCGGATTGTGGCTAGTAAATCCGCATATTCCGTTTTGATTCATTTTTGTTTGATAACTTAAACATTGGGGGTTAACGACCGTGTCCTACATATACTCGGCTCATTTAAGTTACTAATGGCCATGACCAAAGCACGGGGTGTAGGCGTACAGCTGACAGATGCGAATGCTAAAATATATTTTTACCCACAAGTTAGGGATAACTCCTTCCTGGGTTCATAAGTGGCGTGTCAGTTAATCATGTCTCGGTTATTATACTGGGCCGTATATGTATTGACAAACATGTGAATTTATATACAAGGTTAAAAGCTTAACTTTCCAAGTTATAAATATTTTATGTGCCTTGTACACTTATATCAATTTTTAAAATATTTTCAAAATGAGTCAGTTAACTGTATTTACCAGCGAAAGCTGACACATTTTCAAAAGACTAAGTTGTAGGTACAATACGAAATAGGCTGGAAGCTGCTTGGTAGTGATATAGGAGGATCTTGCAAATCCTTAGATCTACCTAAAGTCTGATGTACATCTTTTGTATATTTTACGATTCGTCTGTGTATCTTTAGTTGCAAACCGTCTGTATACTATTTTTGAACTTTGGACATTTTGGTTTTTAATAAGTATTTTAAACTCCAAGACTTGTGCTATGTTAATTTACTATGATGATATCAACTTACGTCATGATATTCTCCACTCGGGCCCGCCGAGGTTTGATTGGAAATTCGGGGTGTGACATATACTAAACTTCCAAATAATGTCAAATAACTACATACTAAATTTTCCAAACTATTAATTTTTCTAAGATGTCTATAGTCCATTCATGAACTAAATGTGTGTTTTGATGAAAAACATTATTAAAGAATAATATTCTAAAATCATAAAAAAACTAAATAACATACTTTATATCTGTTATATATTTTTATGGTTATTAATTCTAGAAAATTCTAAATAACCTAACCATTAGTTTCCAATAACTTAAAAGGAATTATTATTTTTGTCACAAGGATTATTTTTATAATAATAGTTTTAGTTATTTTTATAGAAATAATATAACTTGTTTTCCAATTTAATCAAACTGTATGCTATGATCAATTATATAATTAAACATTAAATCTTATTACTAAAATTCCACACCTAATGAACTACTGAAAAATTCATAATACATAACTTGGGAAATAATATTTTCATAAGTTAGTAATTTTCCCATCATTTATAAACTACTATAATATTCTTAAAATTCATAATAAATTCATAACACGTCCGAAAATTCCCAAAATATACACAAACCAATCTCATATGATATTGAACAAAATAATAATTTCAATTTTATCAAAACAAGTTTCTAAGATCAAAAGCTTCAATTTAAAGAACTCAAGAGCCCTAGTTTATCAATGATTTAAATTAGGATTCAATTGACCTTTTATCAAAGAAATGGATAGTAGAGATATTCAAGTGAATTGTGTCTCCTGTGCTTATAACACTCTCCTTTTATGAGGATGAGTGTGGAGTTTGGTGTCACACCCTGGTTGTAGCGGAAGCGCAAACGTGTGACTATGAGATAATCATTGCATCCAATCATGTAAACAACTGTAAATCAACAACGATTCCATGTCTATATTAACTTGCAACCAATATTTACAAGTTTCCAAGAGTGAAATCATGAGTTTCCAAATAGTTTCACATTGTCATAAAAATGTGGGTTGAAATACATTACAACATAATAAAACTCTATACCAACCAGGAGTGGAGTGTGCCTCAAACTCTATAGATCTATACCTTTTTCACCTTGGTCACTAAGTGATTAATGGTTACTTTGTCATCATCCTACTTACGCACATTGATCGTGTTATCAACTAACCCCATAGCTAACATACCGTTTGTTATGACATGTATTTCCCCTCGATAGTTTTAAAACAAAACTTTGAAATAATTGAAAGGAGGGACGTGAACTCTTAGCTTTGTGTTCCGTACGTTGTACTTATCAAGGTTTGGTGTCCGTACACGTGCGTAACCTACATGTGTATTAACTTCATTAGACACCTAGGTCTCATTGGACCTCGTACTAGTTGTTCATCTTGAATTCTTATTGTGTATATATTTATCACATTAGAATAACTTTTAATATTATCATACTGTTGGTAGTTCGTTTGTTCGATTAATATTTTTATACATATTTTTCTCAAATATATATATATATATTGTCATTCTTAGATCGTGTGTGAACGGGCCTCGCCCTTCACATGTCCTTGTGCCTTGCACGCATATCATTGGGCCTAGCCCATGTCATCTATGTCATTGGGCCTATCCCATGTTTTCATGTCATTGGGCCTTGCCCATGTAATTTATGTCATTGGGCCCATGTTTTCATGTCATTGGGCCTAGCCTATGTAATTTATATCATTGGGCCTAGCCCATGTAATTTATGTCATTGGGCCTAGCCCATGTCTTTATGTGATTGGGCCTAGCCCATGTAATTCATTTTCAAGTGTCCATAATATATATGTATATAATTCTTCAAAAATATTTTAAGTATAGTGAACCCCTCGATCAATGTATAAATACGTTTGTTTCACTTTGTATGCACTTGTTCTATAGTATATGCAAATATTGCATCGTATATGCAAATTGTTCCGTTGTATGCATTTGTTTTAATGTATATGCAAATACTGCATTGTATATGCAAATTGTTCCGTTGTATGCATTTGTTTTAGGGTATATACAAATAACTGCATTGTATATGCAAATTGTTCAGTTGTATGCATTTGTTTTAAGGTATATGCAAATACTACGTTGTATATGCAAATTGTTCAGTTGTATGCATTATTATATTTGTTCATCTCCAAGTATTTGAAGGTTCTCATGTGTGGTGTATTGGTATTCAGTTAGTATTTTCCTAACTTTCTAATACATACACATAAATACACACAAGTATTTACACATGGTTCTTGGTGACAAAATATGCATATTTTTATTTTCACAAGTATTATATACATATATATATATTATATATATATTTGTTAAACACTTAGGTGTTTAGGGTTTAACCTTTGTCATTAGAACTTCCTTAATGATGATTTAAGTCACTAATCGCGTTTAGTCCCGCTAATCACCTCGTTAATCATACGTTTATCGCGATTAGATTTTTAGAAAATTTCGCCACAGTTTCCCCTAAATTATGGCATTTTTCACGTTTTTAAAACGTATTTAAACCCTGTTTAAACTCATAATCAAGATCGTCAAATAATATAAAGCTTCCATATTATTTGTTTACAACTTATGTACATCATCATCCATAGCATTTTGGTAGTCAAAATCTTACTAAAAATATAATGTGATTTCACACTTTATTAGCATTTTTTAAACCATCATATTTGTTACATCACTAGATGAAGTCATTCATTTTAAACCCCTTTGATTACCACACTATTTAAGACGGTTACATCTTAAATCATAGTGTTTAGTCTTTATAAAAATTACTCATGTGTGATAAAATTACTTTTAGATTGTAGTAATCTTCATGGATGATGAAGTTGATGATCTTGTTTAGATTTAAACATTACCATGTTTAAATCATCATTTTCATATTTATCCATACAAGATCATCTAACTTATACACTTACTTGAACATAAACAACACCAACATGCTAACTAGATAACATATAAACACATAATCAACACAAAATAAACTATATTTAGTGTTATTATTAAGGTGAGAGTTAGGGTTTTTAGGTTATCTTTTCTTCATTTTCAAGATGATCAACTTGTACTTCCTTAAACTAGACATGATAATAAGCTAGAATATGAAGAGATTTGTATTACAATGGGTGCACAAGTTTAGTGATGATCTAGGAAGAAAATGGGGCTCCAAGAAAGCCCTAATGGTCCTTCACTTTGCTATCATCTTGGATGGTCTTGAAATGACTTCAAAGTGAGTGAAATGAGGTGGTTAATGGTGTATGGTGGTAGAATGGAGGTGGTTGTAGCCGTGTGAAAGAGAGAGAAAGATGGAAGATGGTTTCAAATGTTTGAAGTGAAAATGATGAAGCTATGGAGTATAGGTTAGTATAAATAATTGCTATCTTTCACAAGTCAAGACATAATCTTACACCATGCTTCGAAACTCTCAATTTCAACATGAATCAAGTGGGTGGGGCCCACATGGGGGGGTTAAGTGTAAATATTAATTGTAACATGTGTTGAAAAAAATAGATATTTAGGTATTTAGGTTAAGTATGGTGATTAGGGTTGATCTTGTATCATTAGTAGGTAATTAGGGTTTAGGGAGTTAATCAATGTTAATTAGTCCTCTTGACTAATTGGTATTAGTTTCGGATAACGAAAACGTCACTAGTTCGTTCATCGACACAATATTCACTAATAACGAATCTTATTATTTAGTACCGGAAGCTTTGGTTTTTTACCACCACAATTGTCATGGCGTTTATTAGAGCACTTCCGACATCGAAATATGATTAACTAGTTCACTAGTCGAGTATATTTTGAGTTTGGATGGCCGAAACGCTTCCCGTTGAATTATTCGCTCAATATCGGCACTTATTTATTTTGTCGTCGAACATTTCCGGGGAGTTGTGTTTCCACGACCTCAAGATACTTGAAGGGATTCGGATCCTAAATAAAGCTTAACTAGCTCTCTAGATTAATGTATGAGCCTATCGGCCATTGAAATCTTTGTCGGTTCCCCAGTCGGTCGCTTTCCGGTCAAGTTGTGCACTACTTGTCGTACGACCGAAAACAATGTCTTTTACGTATTTCTGATATTCTCGTATTGTTTTAGGATGTTCAACAATGTTTTGTTATAATTTTGGAATCTGAAAAATACCGAATTAATATTGCGGACAATTTGAAATTGTCGCCTTTTTGGTCAAAACGGACAATTTTGTAATTTAGGCGTTGTGCCGGAAAGTTATATATTTTTTTAAATAGGTGTTCCCACATTAGTGTTTTCATATATATAAAATTATATATATATATATAATATATATATATATATATATATATATATATATATTATGTATGGACTCAATTATGGCATCATCATGCTGTATTCTTTATCTTGTTTTATTTTAGCGATTTTGCTTACATGAATAGTGCAACCGCGAATAATGCACAACACTTTCTACCAACACTTTTAGGGCATTGTTTGGTTTGTTTCGCGTCGTAACAGAAATCAGTATATGTTATGACCTGATTTACTTGTCCTAATACTTGTGATATGATGTACGGCTCAGTTACGTAATCAAATTATGATATGATGCATGAGATTATGTACTAAAAGTAGTGATTCGATTGTACAACATTACTTGTTATTTGCCATTTGTCACATTTTGATGGGTGGAGATGTTTGCATCTGTTTGAGGAAGTAACAACAAATGTTAGCTGCATTTGTGTTGTAGTAGGTATCTTTAGCATGTCAACCTCTAGAGATCCTTTCTTTTTGGTTTTTCTTTTGGATCAGGGGATGGGAATGGAAGTGGTTTGTGTGGAAATGTCTGGTGTGAGTTCCATAGTGTTGGGTTGTGCACCATGGCCACTAGGAGCAGTGTGCTTAGCAACAGATGTTTCAACATCTGCATTTGTGTTACAGTCTAGCATTTTATTTTACCGCCTTTTCTTGGCTTTTGGCCATCATGCGTGTAAAAGTTTCATTCTCAAGACTGTTACTTTCAAGTGCTTCATCTTGTTCAAAGATCTCTAGTCTTAAAACATTTTTGAGGTAAAAGCTTAACAGTCATGGATAGATTAAAAAAGGATTGTCAGTTCCTCTCTTGATTGCTTTTATGTTTGCTACCAAGTCCATATATAGTGTCTGGGATAGCCTATGATTTGAATTTCTCAAAATAGCATACCCTAGATACTAAGTTTTTAGGGGAATTTCATTTAAAGTAGTGTTCTTTGCAGACAAGTAAACCAAGAGGGTATGGAAAAAGAACATTATTTATGGTGGGAACTTTGGTTTATAAAGTGTTGAACCCACCGTTTGACCTTCATAGCCCATTTCTATGAACTCATTTTGTAAGCCAGTTTTGGGGAAAGTTTCCACCTACCAAATCCTATTGTCTGAACATGTTTGAGATGGATTATGCTGTGATTTCAACATGTTCTTTATTTATGATGGAGGTGATGAGAAAGGGTTTTTTATTTTGAAGCGAAATTTTCATGTTTGCCCAAAATTCCCCAAGGGTGGTGAGATAGATGGGGTCATTTGCAGTGAGGATGTAAAGGTATTTTGAGGATGATGGAGTAGAAATCCATGTTCTTGCTGTGTTTTACAAGATATGGTAAGTAGTTATGAGGAGTTTTCAGTTCGAGAGCCATGATGAACTCTAGTTCAAACCTTTTGAAAATCTTTTAAGCATATAATCTTTTGATTGAAAGCAAAGTTTGATGGAAGCAAATTCAGAGTTTTTCTCTTTTGAATTTCTTTGATTTTATCAATAACGGAGGATAGATGTAAACTCTGTTTCTCATGGGTTTTATAGGGTTAATAGAACATGGATGCAAAACCTTTGGCTTCAACAGACTTTAGCCTTCAGCGGATGTTGTTTCTTCTTGAACAATGGTTCCAAGTCTTGAACATATGTTTGCTTTGTTCTTCAACAGATGTTCTAATTAGGTTTCAAGATAAACTATCTTTGGGGAGAGACTGTTCAATCTTTTGTTTATTTCTTGATTAGATGATCATGTTTTGGCTTTTGAATATTATCTGTTCTTTTGTAGGTCCAACAAAACCCAAAAGTATTCTTGAAGAACATTAATGGAGATTTAGTCGAAAATGAACTTGAATAATTTCAAGTTAATTCGAAATGAATGATTGATATGAAATGAGTTGCGCCATAAATACGAATCAACAGAACCAAAATGAAGCTTAAACATCACGTGGAATCGATTCGAGATTCGGGTCGGGTGTGAAACCCATTCGGGTTGCGCTGAGTAATGTAGAAGAAGTAGGTTTGCGTTTTTAATTTGTGTATTAATATAAAGTTGAACAGATCCTACACCAAGAGCATCACATCTCAACTGGTACTTGGGCGTTTGTTTATCCGTTTGGGTCGGGTCCGAAACTCGCGCCTTGCATTCTTTTTATTTTCACTTAAATCAGTTTTATTACTTAACATATTTAACCCGTATAACTTATAACTTGACTAACAATGTTGACTAACCTCCTTATCTATAACCTTTTTGCATAATACTATCGAAACTAACCGAGGTTGACTTAAAACACCAGCCTAGTTAATGTCTTTCCTTTATAAATTTAACTAACCAACTAACCTAGTTACTTCTTACTGAAACAATTAACTGAGTTAACTAAGTTGACTAACCAAGTTAGATGATTTGATTATTTTATAGTTTCCATTAATTACAAAAACAACCCCTAAACTTGTAACTTTTTTTATAACTAACAAATTAACCCTGTTAAGGCTTCCCTTATATAAATCTAACTGAACTAACTGAAAATCCTTATACGTTTGACGCTTTTAGTCAGGTTTTAATTAAATGTGATATGTGACATTAATTAAATGATAAAATATTAAAAAAGGGTCTGATTTTTCAATGCGGTTTGAGTTTTGAAGATCTGATTTTGACGGTTGTTACAAGTAGTTTTACCTTGTCCTTGACGGATTTTTAGGTTACTTCCAGATCCCCATTGCACTGGAGGATCAAGAAAAGACGACCTTCACATGCTCTTATGGCACCTACCGTATCGTTGCATGCCATTCGGATTATGTAATGCACCTGCCATCTTTCAGCGTTGCATGATTGCCCTATTTCAGGATATGACTGAGACGTCCGTGGAGGTTTTCATGGATGACTTTTTAGTTATGGTAGCTCTTTCGATCCGTGTTTGCTTAATCTAGAGAGAATGTTGAAAAGATGCACGGAGACGAAGTTGATGTTAAATTGGGAGAAGTGACTCTTCTTGTGACCGAGGGGATAGTTCTAGGTCATAAGTTTTCGAGAGTCGGGATTGAGGTTGATAGAGCTAAGATAGACACCATTAGTAGGCTCCCACTTCCTACTAGTGTCAAATCCATTCACAGTCTATAGGTAATTCATTAAGGCTTTTCCGAAATCACATACCCCATTACCCGACTCCTTGAGAAAGACGTCCTATTTGTCTTCAATGAGGAGTGTCTCAAAGCTTTTGAGTTCTTGAAGGAGCGTTTAGTTAGCGTTCCCATCTTAGTTTCACCCGATTGGAGCTTACCCTTTGAGCTCATGTGTGATGCCGGTGATGACACAGTTGGGGCAGTCTTAGAGCAAAGGCGTAACAAACATTTCCATCCGAGTTACTATGCTAGAAAAACCCTTAACGACGCTCAGGAGAATTACACGACTACCGAGAAAGAGCTTCTAGCGGTTGTTTCCTCTTTGACAAGTTTCGACCCTATCATGTCCTTTCGAAAACCATCTTTTTCACCAACCATTTGGAATTGCAATTCCTTTTCGTGAAGAAGATGGCTAACCTCGTGTTTTACGGTGGATTCTCTTGCTTTTCGAGTTCGACATCGAGATCAAGGACAAAAAGGGAGCAGAGAACATTGCAGCTGATCATCTATCCCGTTTGGAGGATCCTAGTAGGGAGGAGATTCGTGAGGAGGCGATATGAGATAAATTCCCTAACAAGTCGGTTGATTCCGTAGAGCTAAGAGGTAGTGTATGCATTGGTTTACTTGCTTGGCCAATTACCTTGCTAATGGAGTGGTAGTAAAGGGAATGACGACCCAGCAGAAGAGGAAGTTCTTTAGGGATGCGAATTGTTACGTTTGGGACGACCCGTTTATCTACCGGGTAGGAGGAGATAGTATTCTTAGGATATGCGTTACTAAAGAAGAAGATTTAGAGATCCTTAGGCACTATCATAAGGGATTAACTAGAGGTCATCACGATCCTCACACCACCGCTCAAAAGGTGTTTGATTGTGGTTTTTATTGGCCTTCGGTGGTGAAGAATACCCTCAAGTTTGTTAAAATGTGTGACGCATGTCAACGCACCGGAAATATCTCATCCAAGGATGAAATGCCTCTAAACCTAATTGAAGTTCTAGAAGTATTCGATGTTTGGGAATTGATTTCATGGAACCGTTCCCCATTTTTGGAGTGTACCAGTACATCCTCGCGGCCATTGATTACGTTTCAAAGTGGGTGGAGGCCCAAGCTCTACCTACATATGATGCCCGAGTGGTGGTGAGATTCCCAAAGAAGTTGTTTACTTAATTCGCTACTCCCATAGCTCTCATAAGTGACCGTGGCACACATTTCTGCAACACCATGATGGAGAAGGCGTTTACACGTTACGAAGTCACCCACAATTAGTTAACCGCTTACCATCCTCAAACAAGTGGGAAGTGGAGAATGCGAATTGAGGAGTGAAGAGAATCTTAGAGAAAACAGTAGGGAAAAGTCGAAAGGATTGGTCCGACAAGTTGGATAATGTGCTTTGGGCGTTCAGAACTGCCTACAACACACCATTTTGAACAACGCCCTTTATGATTGTCTATGGTAAAGCGTGTTACATCCCTGTACAGTTAGAACATGAGCTCTTTGGCCCTTAAAACTGTTAACCTTGATCTAACCGAAGTGGCAAAGAGATGTTAATTTCATATCCATGCAGCGTATGCACTCTCTTGGATATCAAGAAGAAGATGAAAGCATTGCATGATAGGAGGTTGATGGGAGTGAAATAGTTTAAGAAGGGAGACAAGGTGCTTTTTTACAATTCCCACTTGAAACTATTCGGAGGAAAGCTCAAATCAAAGTGGGCGGGACCATACATAGTGAAGGAGAAGTTTCCGTATGGTACTATCGAGTTAGAAAATGGCGTAGACGAAAACACGTGGAAGGTTAACGGTCACAGTTTAAAACATTAAATTGGAAGACCCCTAGATTCGACAGAGAAAGAGGAAACTCCTCTCCAAACTCCTCCTTGAATGAGTGATTAGAATTCTTGGGTGAGAACCTAAGTTTTGAGTTTGTATAGTAATGTCCAGGTCATAATTTAGTTTTTTTGGGTCATTTTCAGTTTTTTTTTGTGTTTTGAATCTTGGCACATGGATTCGTAACGGATTAAGAGTTGAAAACATCAAGAAACGGAGTTTCAGATATGCCCCACTGTTAAATTTTTTTAGAATGGGTTTTGGGGGTTTGATAAACTTTTCTAAGGCATAAGCTAAGAAAGAAGACGAACCTTTTGTGAAGAAGGACCTCTCGCGTCATGCAAGAGGCTCCTTCCATTCCTCTCGCATCGCACAAGAGGCTAATGGTCAAAACAAGTCAAAAGATCTCCTTGCGTCACGTGAAGGGACACCTAAAACTCTCTCGCGTACGCGCAAGGGCATAAAAAACGCTCTAAAAATACAACAATCCCCAAATCTTTCAGACACTTCAAAACCCTTATCTTTTATTTCTCTCCGACGAACACACCTCTAATGGTCAAAACGAGTTAAAAGCGCCCTAACGTCATGCGGGGGGACACCAAAAACTCTCCCGCGTAGCACGATGGCATAAAAACGTCGTAAGCCTACAAAAATCCCCAAATCTTACAAACACTTCAAAACCCTTATTTCTTATTTCTCTCTGACGAACACACCTTGTAAGTCCCAAATCCTGGTCACATGATATCAAACAAACACCAAGGATGGGCGGAATCCAAACATTTTGAGATTCAAGAAAAACTAAAAAACAATAAATATGAGACGAAACGAATACCATAGATTAACTTCAAACTTGCATACAATTCTACTACAGAATAGCAAAACCATCTGATACAAGTTCTTCCACCTCTCTTTGTTTCTCTGACCTAGGGTTTTTCTCTATCAAGTGTTCAACCTAGTTATGATAAGAAAACTAGTTTATATACACTAGACAAACCCATTTCCCTACATGGGCTCTCCATGGGCCTGCATGGCCACATGGCCTTAGGCATGGCCCAAATGACCTCAAAACGTCCAAACACTAATATGAACTATCCTAATAAAGCCAAGTTTGCTACCATAGCCCGTTATGTATATCTGATGTGTCAATCTCACACTTCTAGGGCCTAACAATCTCCCCCTAGACTAATGCATCAAATTGCTTTCATATAATGAATTAAGCAATGTCTTCAACGAAGTCTATGGTTGTCACTATACTTTGAGTGTTGCTGAAGTTCTTAGCTTCAATAATCTTAGCACTCGGTCTCATTCATCTTCTCTTGTGGTTAGCTTCATATTAGGATCACAATCAGCATCTGCTTGAACATCTTGTTAAAAGAATGTGAGAGAAGAATTCTCAGCAGCTCCTTTCTTGTTCAATCTTTCCTCTTTCAACCAGGTTCGTAGGTACTTCTTCAAATGTACTATCATTGTCAGATGATGACTCGTATTTGGTTCTTCTAACTAAGGTACATCTTGTTTTTGTGATGCTTCATGCTTTGTCAGCAAGTAACAACATCTCATTCTTCATCAACCCATGTTTCTTGATTTAAATCAAGTTCTACACATGCTCAGAAATTCATAAGCAAACATTTCTATGCAACAGAGGAAAGTACCATATAAACACTTACACTCAAAGTATCTGTACTCAGATTTCACAATTCAAATTTCTTTCAACTTTTGATGATCAGTTAAATCTTTAAGAACAGTTAATAATTTTTAGTAACACAAACAAAATCCCTCAATTTTTGGATTTTTGATTTTGTGAAAAACAAGACACTATTTTTGGACTTTTGAGTTTTCTATTTTTTTAATTTTATAATCATATGAGAACATAAATAGAAATGCAAATAAACAAAGAAACTAACTCGACACTTACAATATACAATTACAATTGCAAGCGGATCAAAATTGTTTTTCAGGTAAACCAAGGAACACTTTTCAGTGTGAACCGATACAGACTGGTCTAAGTGATTGCCAATATGTTTGTCCACTTAAACTTTAATACTCAACTTTCAATTTTTCAGCTTCGTGATATGCTTAAGGTAATATTATATATAATACCAGTGTATCCCATGCCATGACATACCCTCGTGATCAAGGTAAGCACAACAATTCATTGTAGCAGGTGAGTATACTGAGTTCATCCTTTTGATTTTACAACGTCTGGTGAATGGGTCAGTACTTTCATACAGTAGAGTGACCAATAAAACGTCCGATGATGGTTAGGCAAACACCTTTCCGGTACGAATTTCGCTTTTGCAAGCACATGGAATTTCCTCATTTCAGTTTGTCTTCCGTTAAGGTTTTTGGCCTTTTTTTAGCTCTTTTAAGATATCCTGGCTGTGCCTAGGTCTGCATATAGTCTGGATGCAACAAAAGGACAACCAAGATATCCCTGGATGACTCCACAGTACAAAGACCCGAAACCTCAAACGTTGGCTATCTATCAACGCAAGATTTAAGACCATAAAATCATACACCGATGATATGTTACCCACATGATACATAGTTCGTTATGTTTATATCACATAGTATCCTTTATCACTTTGAGCGTCAAGCCTATCGACATATCACATTAGATCCTAGTCTTTTCAGCTATAGCATCTGGCATCTGTATTTCATTTCCCATCTGATGCAATCAAATCTTTTTGGAATTTTTTGTTTTTCAAATGTTTTTTTTATTTTTCTCATGTTCTCTCCCTAAAACAATGCATATATCATACTTTTCCTCCTAAATTTGTACATCACACTTTATGCACAAATTTACCTAATAATGAAAATATATATACAAAGATATAACAAAAGAAAATGAAAATCTGTTTGTTTTTTATGCTTAACCATTCTGTCATCAGATTGAAGACTAATCAATATCAAAATTAAAGCATGAAATTTAAATTGTATCTTTTGTTGATCTTATATTACCTCCCTTATTTCCTTCAAAGGAAACACATCATATGTAAAAAATAAAACTTTTATCAATAGTTAAATGTTACCCGTCATATCCCTGGAACAACCGCTATCAACATTATAGAGATTATCAACATCTCCTCCTTGGTTGTCCCTAAAAAATAAGGAGATTAGTAAGACACAGGTCCCCAGGCCATCGTGGTCGTGGGTTTTCCTAAAGCATCAAAATAAGTCACTTCCTTCAAACACATGTCCCCTTTCATTTTAAGGATGGGTAATGTTGCTGTTTTGCATTTGGGTTTGCAAACTTGTTTAGGCTTATCGATTGAGCAACCTAAGCTGTTTCAGGTTTATTAGTTTTAGAAACATATTTTTGTTCCCGAACAACCTTGCGTTTGTTTTTAGTAGCGTTCCAATCCCCATCAAATGGTTTAACCTTGGGATTCACATTCTTCATTGCCTTAGGTAATGATACTTTCGTTGGCTTGGAATGGTAGTTATCCTTTGGCCTAACCCTCTGATTTTGAGCATAGTAGGGTACATAGGGACGATGTGTGCAGTTCTGAGCAATGTGACTAGGAATGCCACAATGAAACATGTTTGTCTCCTCATGTGGAAGACATTCTGATCAGCTTGATTTGCTCTTGCAGGCCTTGAAGGACGAACTGATCCTTTTTGTGTTAGATTGTGTTGCACATTTCTTGCAAACGAAGATGAATTTGGATGCCTATACTTTTCGTTTGAAGACGCCTCTTGTTATGGAGATTTCTTCCTATTCTTTTTGTATTGCTTAGATTTCATATCTTATTTAGAAATCTCATCTACCTTTCCAAAAGCTTTTTTCGCACAACAAAATGCACATTTTTCACATTTGTCATTTTGAAGAAGCTTAACAAAAGCATTTTCCATATCACGAGCCTTTTGAGGACTACTGCCACCTTTAGATGATCTTGTAGAGTGTGACTGTCTTTGATGTTCAGATATCTCCTTCGTCCGTCTTTGGTCTAGTCGTTTTGACTCCTTTTGCTTACTCTAAACCCTTTCATCACAAGCCGAGGGTTCAGACTTTTCAGATTGTGTACTTGGAGCTTCGTACACATCAGTCTTCACAACATCTTTCATGTCATCGGCTTTGAGCGGAGAGTTCTGGCTTATCGGATGAAACACCAGAAAATTCAGCTGAAATATTAGAAGAGTCATCAGCACAAGCCGGTTCATCATCCTCTTCTGTCCAATCTGCAATGTTCACTTCTTCTGCACATGAAGTAGAAGCATTAGTATTATTCACACACTTTTGCTTCAATTTAACGTTATTTACCGAGTCAGTGTGTTTCACATCCCGTTTGTCGGATGTATAATCACTAGGTTTGCCATACACTATATGTTGTTTGTTTTGAAGTTCTTCCTCAGTGTCAGGCATTCTTGTGTAATTGTGATTATATGGTGGGGCAACCTAGTTGTATCCCAAACCCCTCCCTTTGTTCTCTTTGTATGCCAGTTGCACATTGCACACATCTTGAACGACCTTGTTGGATGTATCAAACTTCTTTATACGTACTTCATTTTGTTGATACTTTCGGTCAGGAGCTCTAGCTCAACTCTCACATAATCAAGCTCCATGATTTTTACATTAAGCTTGTTTTATAATCATGAACCCAACACTGTTGTTGGTTAAGATCCTTGCGAAGCTTGGCTATGTCCTTTTGCGCTTCAACCTTTTCAATAAGCAACTTGTTGTTTTCTCTAAGGCTGATGCACTTAGTCATTGCACTATTGTACTCATTAATCAGATTAGAGTTACGGGCTTTTAGTTGTGCAACCTTACTTCTACAATGATCAGCACATAAAAGAATGTTTGTCGTGTTAGTGAGCGATTTTGGTTCGTAAGTCTAATTCATCGTGAAGTGATTTGCTGGTGCCATTTCAGAACGTTTAAGTGCTTCCACTTGTGAAGATGAAGGGGTTACAGGGCTATAAACCACGTTCGGTATTGAGTTTGAGCCTGGGGTGCAGTGTTGTTAATGGAAGTTTGGGTAAGTGGGCTAAAGACAATGTTCGGATTTAAACATTTGGGATTGGATTACATATTGGGCTAAAACCCATGTTCGGGTACTATGTATGGGCCGTAGACATCTTTGAATCAAAGGCTGAGAATAGAAGCTTGCAAAACCTTTACTACTTTGTTCCTTGCCCATGATTAAAAATCGAGAAACAGAATCCTGAGTGAGAACCAGTGTACTTGCTAGCTCAAACACTTCACTAACGTACAAACCAGCTTCCTGTACTACACTTCAAAACCTGTCGAACTTTATCACAAAGCAAACAAACCCCCTTTTATGTTATATTATTATTATTATTATTATTATTATTATTATTATTATTATAGTAAGTAATGATTATATAATGTATTATTATTATTATAATTATTATTATTATTAAAAACCTTAAATACAACAAATAGAATTCCTAAACGTCAGTTTCACCATCCAATATCCTGAAACCCTAACAAAATTCACCTGACAATTTTCTTGACATCCAAAACCGTCGCGGTAATTCCTTTAATCTTTTCCCGATGGCTTTATTCAACAAAAATGTCGCAAAAACTGTTGTCTTCTTCTTTCACCTCAACAATCAGCAAAGCTCTTTCTCTATCTAACTCAACACTTACAGCTTCACTCTCATCAACACCCTCTTCATTTGTTGTTTTTGGATTATGAAAGGTTGTAGATGACTGGGGATGTACGGATCGTGATGGTGGTTCAACGGTGATTGGACGAATAGTTAAGACGACAATAGTAGAGAAGCGACGGTGGTTTGAAGTGTAGTGAACACAGTTCATTGGAAGTGAACAAAGTTTGTCGATAGTGGTGCAATGGAGAAGTTAGTATGGATGGTGATGACCAGGGTGATGTGGTGATTAGAAGAACGACGAAGGTGGATATTTCCTTTGATGATGATGATGATGGTGAAGTGATTATTGATGATAATAAGAAGGTGATGGACGGTTTTCGGTGGAATATGATTAACGAAGGGTCATCGGAACTAGGTTCTTGCAGGTTGTGTGACCAGAGAGGAATAAGGGTGGCCAGATATGATGATATCAAGTGATCACGGTGGAGGAGCGGTGGTTGATAGTTAACGGCAGAGGTGAAGGTGAAATGGTGAACGGAGATTGGCGTGATGATGATGATGAGCGATGAGAAACAACGAGCAGATCGAAGGTTGCAGGTGATGACGTTTGATTGTGTTGTCGGGTAGATGGTGATCGGAGGCGATTATGAAGATGATGAAGATGAACGTGATGTTTGCAGGTGAACGCAACAGACGGCTTTTCGAAAACTTATTTCGGAAAAACGTTTCGAAAAACTTATATTTAGAAAAGTTTTGTTTTGGAAATATCATGTGTTTCGAAAACTTATATCAATAATTGCTTTCAGATTTTCAAAAATAGTTTGTTAATGTGATAAAATTGTATCTTCAAAGGATTTAAAAAAATTTAAAATTTTATCTCCAAAAGTCGGTTTCAAAATTAAAAGATTTTTTAGATCGCAAGATTTTAGGAGTTTTCAACAATTTGATATTTTGAATATATATATATATATATATATCCATTTCTGACTTCAGAAGTTATTTTAATATCAATTTTTTATGTCACGAGAGTTTTCGAATTATTTTTCGAAATACACTGTTTTTCGAATTCCTTTGTTTCGACATACACTTTTCGAAAAATATTTGTGAAATCAAAATACTTTGGTCCATCATTGTATACATTATGCCTTCGCCGCTGTCATCAACTCCTCCAACCACCGTACTCACCTTCGTTCACCGTCTACAACTTCAACCTCGTGATACATACAACTTCAACTTGCCGTAAACGACTGAATAACCACCTCCGTTCATCATAACCATCACCACCTACAACAGCTCCTAGTTTTCCAATTTGTGTAATCATTTAAGCAAAAGAGATTTCGAAATCCAAGGTTTCGAGTTTATTCAACATTTCGAATAACTTATCGAAATAACTTATTTGTAGGATCGGTTTGTCCAATAGAAAAGGTCCTAATTTTAACATCTAGTCCATATGTGCGACATCCATATTAACTAGTGACAATTACAATATTATTTTATCAATTTACTGATTTCATTGATTGTTTAAAAGTTACAGATCACCGTGTCAGTCACCAAAAGTTCTACAGACTCACACCTCAACACGACTATTTATAGACATGAAATCTAGCTTCGTGCGAGGGTAAGTTTATCTTTGTACGAAGGTAAGTTACCTTCGTGCGAACTTAAATACAAACACGACAATTTCAACTTTAACAACTCAGCCCTATTACATACACAGACACAACCCTAAGACGTAGGCAATAGACATAATGCACCAACAAACTCCCCCTTAGATGTTGTCGTAGTCTTGGTCCTTCTTTCATTAGACGAAATCGTGTTTGATCAGTCGAAGGAGCCCATTTGATATACTGAAATATTCTAAGGCGTGCTTCCTTTGACATTTCTTCTATACGCTCTTCACTCCCTATCTGTCTCATAACTTCTCAAGCTCCCTCTACTTCGACTTCCACATTTTCCCGAATTAATATAGTGTGCATAACAAACATTGATCACACTCTAGTATTGCATGGCCTGTTTTTTCTCTAACGCTTCATAGCAAATCTTGCTGAAGAATAAACATTCAATATCTTTCTCTGAACAGTTCACTAGCCACATCAGGACTAGCACACGTATCGTCCTCCAAATATTTTCATCCATCAATACAATCACTGCTTCACAAGTTTCAATATCATATTGCCACCACTTGAAGTATGTATGAAAATCTTGTTCGATCGACATTAGTGGCATGTTCTTCATTGTATGTGGACGTTTGATAATCAGCGTTACATCTTTTTACTTTGACACCAGATCTATCTTTATGCGTTTCTTCGGATATGCGGCTTCCAATGATTGAATTCGTGATCTGCATCCTACTTAATAAGCTTCTATAAACTTTGATCATGAAACTTCATCTGAAAGCTAATCATCTTGGTCTGCACAAGCTCTTCCACATCCCAATACAGTAAAGTCTTAATATCACAGAGGTATCGAAAGTATTGCACTCAAAACTCCTACTTGATAGCATACACATTCAGCTCTTCTATCCAACCCCAACTCAAAATATCTCCAAGTGATTTTTCTGGATCTCGTGCAAAGAATGCTAGTGGACGTCTAAACGTGTTCAAAGCACGTCAAAAATCAACTGAATCACATACGATTTCACCGAACAATCCGAAATCAACCGAAATCCGATTCAATTACACCAAAACTCGTCCGATTTCGCTCACGATTACACACAGAGTTTCTGTAGCTCTGATACCACTTGTGAGTTCAGGTTCGGTTTGAAATGAACACAAGATCTGCATTTAATCCGGTTTAATGTGTGGAACCCGTTAAACCAAAACGTAATCGTGCACGAGAATCGTAAACAACAATCAGTTATTATGTTCTAGCGACAAGCAGACAAAGTTTTGACGTCTACGTTACAAAATCACCTAAAACCTAGATGAAGAACTTAATGTTCGTTGCTTGTACGAAGTTGTTATGTATTCACCTCTTGAACGAAGATGCTCATGTATTGATATAGATGTTCAACCTCATACGAAGCAGCCTCACCTCGTACGAAATCGATTCCTCACCTCCGTTCATATGTAGATTTTGATATAATTGACTTTTCATGTATGCACTTTGATGTTCTTCACATAATACCTTGTGACTGTTATAATACCATGATATAGATTTATGATGTCATATATATGATGTCATCATATAGAATTATGAGAACACACCCGATCCATTCTTCTCTTTTCGTATCGTGCCATACCGAGTCCTAACCTATACTAAACAATTCGAACATAACCTAGCGAAACCTCTGTCCGGTATAATACAGACTCAAGACACTTGATAATAATGTACAATTAGATTTCTGCTATGGCCACATGAATAGTGCACTAACAATCTCCCTCTTGGATATAGCTAGAAATTTGTGATGTTAAGTCTTGAACTACCTTGGATAACATCTTCAAGTGAAACTGTAGTCTCCTCTTTGTATGATGCTCCAAATCTCTAAGATTTGATGTTTAAGAAACTAACACACGTATCCACACACAAACAGTTTCCCAACAATCTCGTTGGTCCGGCTCACATTCAACATTTTCAGGTTTTCATGGAAGATTTTGAAAGAAAATCTTTTTGGATTTTTAATATTCAATGCAGAAATATAAACAAACTATAATGTAGTATTTACAGTTTATATTTTTTATGAGAAAACGTGCTAGTGGATCATATCAGTTTACTGAGACATATCAGCTGCACCGTTGATCTAGATGAAACACTCAGTTTAAACAATTCACATGGATTGTCGGTATTGTTATCCACTAAAACTCAATCTAAAAACTTTCGTGATGCTTACCGATACGTTAAGGTACATTTATTTGCACTAAGTTCTTATGGACCCCACACTCTCAGCATATCCCCTCACCATGTAATACACTAACTCAAGTAATGCCTTTAAACTTTCATCAACTATGATATGTGTGAAAATAACGCAGAATGTTTAAAAATTAACAATCAGGTCGATCTTTCGATACGCAGAGAAAGTCCAATGTTTAAACAAAATAAGAAATAAAAAACAAGTTGAAATTGTTTAGATCTTAACCACCACTTCGATATTCTCATATGCGCAGAGGTGATTCAAGATTTAAACAAACACCAAGTAAAATAAAGCCGAAACATTCACGCACTAACATCCAGTTCGATACTTTCATATACACAGAGGATGTCCAATGCTTAAACAAAATAAAGAAATAAAACAAGTTTAAGTCTTTTAAAAATGAAATACACAATCATAGTGACTTTTTCAATAGGTTGTGAAAGTACACAGACTAACCGATTTTTATGCTTTTCAGCATTTAGCGATTATTGAGTAGGTACACAGTCATGAAGGAGAAAACTAAATAATATGCTTTCAACCGCGTTTCCCCGTAGAACTAGGCTTTTCTATTTTGTTTGTATCATTATCGAAAAACTACTAGTCTAGCTAAGCCTACCGACACATCTTTAGTGAGATTGTATAACCATTTTAAACAATACATATATTAGATGCACTGATAGTCCACTGATGTACTATCATTTCCTCTTTTCGTACAAGTAATCTGATTTTTCATTTTTCAATGTTTTTGACCATTTTGAGATTTTATTGTTTTTAGCTTTTTGAAAATTTTTATCTATCTAAAATGAGTTTAAAATGATGTTTTTCAATTTTTTAGAAATTTGTGATTTTAAAAATTTTAAAATTTTTCTCCCCCTAAAATTGAAGACATCTTTTCGAAATCGAAAATAAGAATCTTCCATTTTAACCATTTAACGACTTTTTACGAATGTAAGCGCGAGACTACCATTTTGTTTGTGTGGAACACCAAACCTTTCATCTCATTTCCACTGCACGAAAAACCATTGCTTCTGAAAATGCGTTTGCTTGAAGCTTGGTCATCCTACACACGTGAATGAACTTAATTTGTTTTGAATTGGAAGCCAATCCATATTGGATTTGGGTTGACCAGATTCATCAACATAAGAAACATTAGTCCATTCATAATCTTGTTTGTCATCAAACAGTTTCAAAATTTCTTCTGAATCATTCAAAACCTTAGCTTCTAAACTTGCTTTGGTTTTGCAACTGTTTGATGAGTAATTTTCTTCTCTACCATTGCTCTTCTGAATTAAATTTTATCTTCAGATATCTAATGAACACATTTCACTAGAAATTTTGCAACTTTTAGTGTTATGAAATGATTCTCTAGAACTCGTATTCGAATTCGATGTATCCGAAGACAAAATCTTTTCCAAATATTCTCTCGCTTTCTTTCTTTTCTTTCTCAGTTTATCTTTTTGCCCTTGTGATAATTTTACTTTATGTTCTTTTGGCTTTTCTTTTGTATTTACTATCTTCTTCACAACTTTACTTTTCTCCCCTTGAAATTTATCCGACAATCCTCTCCTCAAACTTATCGGACAATCTCTGGCAATATGACCTTTGATTTGACAATTATAGCATCTTCTCGTATCATATCTTTTTCTCAGGCAATTAACAACAATGTGTCCACTTACTCCACAGTTGTAACACACCATTTTATCGCACCAATCTTCTCTATTAATCCATGCACTCAAATCATAACATTGATTTGATGTGTAAGTTGTCATTCCAGCTTCTTCGATTAAAATGATTTGTTTTTCAAGCACTGTAGGCAAACCTGCACCACTTATTTTCAATTTTTTGTGAGTTTAGATTTTTAAATTTTTATGATTTTTATAATGATTGAATGATTAGACTGATGATCTTTTATTATTATTTTTAAAATTTTTATAATTTTTAACCTTTTGTTTTTGTTCCTCATTTTGCTTAGAAGGCTTTTGTGTCGAGCATTCACCTTTTTCAGCAAATGGTGGAACAAATTCTTGAAAATTTTCTTTTAGTTTTAAAAATATTTCTTTTTTATTATTTTTATTATCATCATCATCACAATTCTCAATTATGGCATCGTTATAATTTGTGACATTGTCACTTAATGAAATTTCAACTCAGTGAGTTTTATTTTTAGTGTTATCAGATACAACCGTTACTAGATCAACTTGAGACACATACTCTAGTGGTTTATACCCAATACCACAATTTCACCTATCATATACATCTTCCCCAGTTTCTTCATTTTTCCTAAATGGTTTAGGAATAATGTGATCCAACAAAAATGATTAAACCCTTCAATTTCTGGTTCAAATCCTCAGCTTCATTTTTAGCAATTACAATTTCTTTTTCAAGCTGAGCTATTTTTTCAATGAGAATTTATTTCTTTTTGTTTTTCAAAAATATTTTCATTTAAAACTAAATTTTTTTTTTCTAAAATTTTTATTTGTTTTCAAAATCTTTTTCATTTTGTTTTAAAACTTTATTTTCCAATGTCAAACTCTCTAAATTGTTCAGGAGTTTGGCATTGTCTGATCTAGATTTATCACACTGGTTCAGAACACAAAGCCTCATTTTTAGTCATGACGGATTCTTTGACTTCAATATTCTTCACCTTTATTGCTTCACTAGATTTATGCCTCATTGCCTTTTTCTTCTCAATTTCTGGTTCGTGTCTTTAATCTTTCTAATAAAATCATCTAGATCTAACCATCTGAACTATGGAAATCATTTTAATTCAACTAGATACGGTAACCATACCCAAATCCTCATTTCTGAAATCAAATCACAATACCGTTTTATCAACTCATCAAATGTTTCATCTTTCACAATCATGAAAATTTTAAATAAGTGTCTCATAATCCTTTTGTACTATTGACTCCCTTCCGGAGTTGACACATTAATATTTGATTTCAACCAAAATATTTCCAATCCATTTTTTTTCAAATCTTACAACCCACGAAGCTTTGAACTTGTTAAATCTATATTCTTTTGAACCTGAATAGTAAAGTTCGAAACTCTGTAGATTAAAGACCTGGTTCAGAAAGTTTTGTAGTTCAAAATTCTACAATCACTGTACAAGCGTATTCAAATCATACGGTCCACTTGCTAAACTTAGTTCAACTTGAAACCAAAAATTTAGCTCAAAGTTTTAAAATATTTGATCCCAACAATCAGCCCACTAGAAACGACACTTCAGCCCAATGTCTAATCACAGCCCAATAACTTTTGTTCGGCCCACTAAACTTTAGCTCAGTAAACTCCACAAATTCACTTGTAAACTAAAATTCCAAATCACTAATAACCACACCTTCAATTCATTTCCAAATGCTATACAATAATGCCATTCAAATTTGACATCTTTGACATCATCGAGTATCTCAACCAAAACTAACCTAAATCCTTTAAATTCTAGTACTTATTCCAACAATCAAATGAACTTTAAAAAAAAATTAATTTTCAAGAATAGTCCATTTCCTTCTCTTTTATATTCATTAGATTGCAACCCTGCAAGGAAACGTCATTATCACCTTCTATTTCTTTTCCCTCAAAAACAAATATTTGTCATTTAAAACCCTATTATTCTTATAACAACACAATCAATTGCACTATATATTCTTTTTTTATTACTTCCTTTTTTTGTACCAACACACTATCTTGACAAAATAAACTGTCACTTATGCTCTACTCCCTTTCTTCTTCGTTTTCTATACACAATAACAACTAAACTGATATCTCTTCTAAATCAATAACAACTCATATCTATCAACACGAAGAACAATTCAGATCTTGATTTCTAACACACATCGACCAGCATCATCTAGATCTCATACAACTCAGAATTATTTCGACAATATCAAGATTCGTATCAAGAACTCAGATCCAAATCTGAATCACAATAGTCATGTGCTCGGATTTTGTAATATGTATGAAAAATTTAGTGATCCGCGCCTATGAGAAATGTGATCGCACGTATATTAGATCTATTGATACACTTGAAGATCGCAACTCGCACAAATGGCAAATGATGATATGCTCAGTCTTCTGTTTACGGGACGATACGAAGAGAGTAGAATGGATCAGGTGTGATGTCATAATTCTATATGATGATATCATATTTATGACATAACAAATCTACATCACATGGTATTATAACAATCACAACGTATAATGTGCAGAACATCAAAGTGCATACATGAAAAGTCAATTATATCAAAATCTACATATGAACGGAGGTGAGGAATCGATTTCGTGCGAGGTGAGGTTGCTTCGTATGAGGTTACACATCTATATAAATACATGAGCATCTTCGTTCAAGAGGTGAATATAGAACAACTTCATACAAGCAACGAACATCAAATTCTTCATCTAGGTTTTAGGCGATTTTGTAACGTAGACGTCGAAACTCTGTCCGGTTGTCGTTAGAACGTAATAAACGATTGTTATTTATGATTCTCGTTCACAATTACGGTTCAGTTGAACGGATTCCGCACGTTAAACCGGATTAAACGCAGATCTCGTGTTTGTTTCGAACCGATCCTGAACTGACAAGTGGTATCAGAGCTATGGAAGCTCTATGTGTAATCATGATCGAAATCGGACGAGTTTCGGTGTAATCGAATAGGATTTTGGTTGATTTCGGATTGTTTCAGTGAAATTGGATGTGATTCGATTGATTTTTGACGTGTTACGAACAAGTCACTAGCATTCTTTACACGAGATCTAGAAAAATCACTTGGAGACATTTTGAATTAGGGTTAGATAGAAAAGCTGAATGTGTATGCTATCAAGAGGGAGTTTCGAGTGCAATACTTTCGATACCTCTGTGATATTAAGACTTTACCATATTGGGATGTGGAAGAGCTTGTGTAGAGCAAGATGAATAGCTTTTAGATGAAATTTCATGATCAACGTTTATAGAAACTTATCAAGTACGAAGCATATCACAAATTCAATCATTGGAAGCCGCATATTCCGAAGAAACGACTAAAGATTGATCCAGTATCAAAGGAAAAGATGTAACACTGATTATCAAACGTCCACATACAATGAAGAACATGCCACTAATGCCGATCGAACAAGATTTTCATACATACTTCAAGTGGTGGCAATATGATATCGAAACTTGTGAAGCAGTGATTGTATTGAAGGATGAAAATATTTAGAGGACGATACATGTGCTAGACGATGTGGCTAGTGAACTGTTCAGAGAAAGATATTGAATGTTTATTCTTCAACAAGATTTACTATGAAGCATTAGAGAAAACACACGCGATGCAATACTAGGGTGTGATAAATGTTTGTTATGCACCCGGTATTAATTCGGGAAAAATGTGGAAGTCGAAGTGGAGGGAGCTTGAACTTAAAGAATTTATGAGACAAATAAGGAATGAAGAGCGTATAGAAGAAATGTCAAAGGAAGCACGCCTTAGAAGATTCCAGTTTCCTGTGACCGATCAAACACCGATTTCGTCTGAGGAAAGAAGGAAACCAAGGAAAAACTTTATTGGACGTTAAATTTGAACGCTTGAAGTTTTTGAAGACAGACCAAGACTACGGCAACATCCAAGGGGGAGTTTCGTTGGTGTATTATGTCTATTGCCTACGTCTTACGGTTGTGTCTGCGTATGTAATAGCGTTGAGCTGTTAGAGTTGAAATTGTCGTGTTTGTATTTAAGTTCGCACAAAGATTTATCTTCGCACGAAGGTAGATTTCATGTCTATAAATAGTCATGCTGAGGTGTGAGTCTGTAGAACTTTTGGTGACTGATACGGCGAAGCCCTGTCAGATTTCACGGTAATCTGTAACTTTTAAACAATCAATGAAATCAGTAAATTGATAAATAATCTTGTAATTGTCACTAGTTAATATGGGTTTTGCACATATGGGCTAGATATTCAAATTAGGACATTTGTTGTTTGACAAATCGATCCTACATATTAGTTATTTCGAAAAGTTATTCAAAAAGTTGAATAAATTCGAAACCTTGGATTTCGAAATCTCTTTTGCTTATATTATAACACAGATTGGAAAACTAGGAGTTGTTGTAGGTGGTGATAGTTATGATAAAGGAGGTGGTTATTCAGTCGTTTACGGCAAGTTGAAGTTGTATGTATCATGAGGTTGAAGTTCTATGTATCATGAGGTTGAAGTTGTAGATGGTGAATGGAGGTGAGTAGGGTGGTTGGAGGAGTTGATGACAGTGACAAAGGCACAGTGAATACGATGATGGACCGAAGTATTTTGATTCCAAAAATATTATTTGAAAAGTGTATGTCAAAAACAAATGAACTCGAAAAATAGTGTATTTCGAAAAACAATTGGCAAACTCTCGTGACGTCAAAACTTGAAATCAGAATGACTTTTGAAGTCAGAAGTGGATGTGTATATATATTATACGGGAAGGTTCATTTGAGAAGAAATTTAATTTGAGAAGAAAAAGAAGAAATGACATAATGGTAATACATTAAATAATTTATAACTCCTCTCATTAATTATGTTTTCTCTCATTAATAAAACAAAAAATTATATCCTACACATTTCAAAATTTATCCTACATATATCTTATACTTATCGGAATTTACCCTACACACATGTAAAAATACCCTACACATTTCAAAATTTATCCTACACATACTAAAATTCATCCTACACATGTCAAAAGTTGTCCTTCACCATAAATTATTTTATCTTGAAAAAGTATATTAAAAAAATGAGTTTCAAGTTTAATTAATTAGCTAATTAATAACAATTATAGATTTACCTATATGCCCTTTTTGATAATATTAAATACACACATTAAATGAAGTAAATGGAGAATTTCTATTGGTTTAAAAGTTATTCTTTTTATTCTTACAATTTTTTTCTTCTCATTTGAACTCTCTGATAAACACACACACACATATATATATATATATAATATATATTAAAATATCAAAGCAATTATTGATATTTTTGAAAGAGTTTGAAGAACATCCAAAGAACACTTTGAAGAACGCGAAGAACAATTTCGGAAAACTTGAATATTTGATATCAAAATGAGCCTTGAACAATTTCGGATAACTTGCATAAGGATTCGATTACTATAGTATAGCAAAACGTCTGATACAAGTTCTTCCACCTCTCTTTGTTTCTCTGATCTAGGGTTTTTCTCTATCAAGTGTTCAACCTAGTTATGACAAGAAAACTAGTTTATATAACCTAGACAAGCCCACTTCCCTACATGGGCTCCCCATGGGCTGGGCTGGCCCACATGGCCTTAGGCATGGCTCAGATGATCTCTAAAGGTCCAAACACTGATATGAACTATCCCAATAAAGCTAGTTCCGTACCATGGCCGGTTGTGTATATTTGATACGCAAGTCTCGCACTTCTAGGACATAACACACCTTCATCACCATATACCACCTCCGAAAAGCATCTCCATCACCATATACCACTTCACCTCTCTCCCCGGTTCATCGGGTACCATAGCACCACTCAATAACCACCATCAATCCTCCGATTTTCACTATAGACGACTAGATTTACAACTGTTCTCCTCCACTTGCCACCACCATGCACCGGGTTCAAGCAAAAATCACATCTTTTCTTATTTTTCGTGTTTCTCTACATCAAATCTCAGGTATGAACTTCTCGTGCACTTGAGATTTGTACTTTTTTGTCGTTTACTATGTCGAGTCATAAAGTAGTCTTAGCTGCTTATGTTTCTGAGTCTTGTTTTGGTCTAAGTTGATGGTAGAGTCTTGATTAATAGTGTAGATTTTGTGTTTCAAATGAGGTTATGGGATGGTTGGTTTAGTTGGTATCCTTGTGGTTGCAGGATGGTTGGTTTGGGATCCATAAATAGGCATGTCCGGGACGGTATGGGTTGGTTTACTTGAAATGTGTTTTTGATGAAGTTGCGGATACAAATTGAGTTTTGCATAAGATGATAAAACTGACAAAACCCCTTTCCCTAAGGGGAGTTTTTCGACCCGAATCAAGTTTTTTGGCGCCGTTACCTGGGACAATGCAAATTTTAAGTGTGGGGATTTAAATGCGTACAATTAAAGTGCCAGGATGAAATAGTCTACATTAAGTCACATTTTTTAGTCGGTTAGTGTCGTGTCGGTCAAGTGAGTTGGTCTTAGATTAGTTTGAGTTTTGATCGAGTTGTTGGGATTACTTATATGTGTTAACAGGTACAAGACCGCTCACCCATACGCAATCTCCATTTGGGTGAGTTTCAGTCTGTGAACATACTTTTGTAAACGGTAACTCAACATTTTTGTAAATTTTGTTTTCAGTCACCACCACAAATGAAATGCTAAATAGTCATTTCCATTTTCAAAAAAAAAAATATAAAAATACAAAACACACTTGAAAATTTAAAATATTAAAAAATACCAAAATAGCTTGTGAATACCAATGTTTTCCTTGTTTTATTGTTTTGGCATAACTTTGTTTTACAGACATGTCAGGCAAAGGATCTTTGAGCGGTGCCGGTGGAAAAAGAAGACGAGGACCAAATCCTCATCCACTAGGAGATCCAGCCGAACAAGTTAATTTGGAAATCTACGACGTCCTACGATTAGGTATCACATGAATGAGTTTTTTCTAATGTGCCATATTACGAGGCTTTGAGATCATCCGTTAATACAATTCGAATTGGGTACGGCCGAGAGTAAGAAATTGGATGTTTTGATTGGCTCGGAAATGATGGAACATCGTACCAAAACTGGGCTTACTTAGATGAGGTTGGGAATAGAGACAAAATCGAGGCATTGTTAGGTGATAAGTTCATGGCAGCGATTGACTGTTATTGGCCGCATTCTAAGGAGTTGACACATGGGTTCCACTCGACCTTGATGCATAAGGAAGGTACTTTTGATGAGCCTGATACAGTTTCGTTTTCGTTGGGTTGAGTTGTGCACGAGATGGCCATGCCAAGTTTGCGGTAGTGAGTGGATTCTATACTAAGGAGGAGGTTGAGGCTCCCGAGTTTCGTTTAAGTTGAGGGGGGCGTACAAGACACAGAAGGAGTGTAGCTTGATGGCCGTCAATGTGGCTAGGTTTTGGGCCACGATTGCTGAAAGGGCGCTTCCGAACAACATGCTCGGCACAGTTGTCAGAGATCCAGTTTTAAGGTATATACATAAAATTTGTCGCCCACGTTGATCGGTAGGAAATCGGGGGAGAGTAAAGTGAATTGGTTAGATTTGTTTAGTTTGTTGTGTATGGTTGAGCATCAATCAGTGAGCCTAGCATGTGTTTTGGCCTAGTCATTCACGCGGGTTAGAAGATGAGGTGTATGGGCTGCGTTGGATATTGTCCATATATTACTAGGCTGGCCCGCAGTTTGAAGGTATTTAGTAGGTATAAGGTGGAGCATTTAAGGGTAGGGCTGGTGATGTGACACCCGACTATTTTGAGTACCGTACAAGTGTGACACATGTTATGAATAAATAAAGGCAATATTTTATTGAATTTGGTGTTAATATGTTGTATTTGATGTGTTGGTAAATCCAAACCTTGTTAGAAATTAGTCGGCAATAATAAGATAAACGCTTATCGCGTAACGAACAAAATGCGAAACGAACGTCGGTGACCGCCTGATAAATTTTAAAATCCTAAAAATATTCCGTTATGATTAAAATGTTATTTTTAATCATATTCGTAAGGAAAAAATAATTAGAACGCTTAAAGTACCTATTTTTGCGAATTTAAGCGCATACTACGCAATACCGCGCATATACTGCCAAATACAGACAACACAACCAATCTAGGCAAATAAAATATTGTTCAGCAATATTATGGAGAGTTTATTTTTATAGAGTGATAAAAATAATTTAAAACGTCTTAAAATGGGATTATAACGTGAGATAAAGTATCCGGTAGCTAGTTAAGTACCTGTATTTAACTAGAAATATAAAATATATGTGTATATATATATGTAAAGTATGTGTGTGGATGATAGGGTGGTGACACATGGGGGTGTCCACCAACACCCATTTCCTCCAAATGTCACCCAAATACTTCAACCTAATCATTTTAACTTTTAAAATACACCTAAATCTTACACACTTCACAACACACACACACTCTCACCTCTCTCTTCTCCCTCACGACTGAGAAACACCACCACCACTTCCATTTTGAAATTTTGATGTTATCTTGAAGAATCAAGTCCATTTCAAGGTGATTCCAAGTTGGTTTGAAGATCTAAGAGTGATATCAAGGTGATTCCAAGGAAGTACAAGCTCCATATCATCAAAACTTTATTAAAACCCACCATCTTGAAGGTATAAAACTTACTTTTTAAATCATGTTCTTGATTCTTGGTGATGATGATGATGATAGTGGAAGGTTTCTCTTAATATTGGAGTTCTTCACAAACTTAAAACTAATAACAACTGGGTTTTTAAACAAATTAAAAATGGAAGTATATATGTGTATATGTGTGGCTGTGAGTATGTGTATATATGAGTTGGAGGATGTGTTTTGATTTTGGTTGATTCTTGATTGATATGATTCTTGAAAAGTGAATGCATGCATGATCAAAAGGAATTTTTATAAAGGTCCATATGATTAAAGATGAAGATGTAAAAGTGTGTTTTTGGATGTATACGTGCACATGTGTGTGTGTCATGTATATGTATATATGTCTGCATGCATGTGGGTTTTTGTTGGTTGATCATAAATGTAAGAATGTTACATGCATTTATGTCAAGATGATTGGTTGATTATTTGATAAAGATATCTTGGACTATATGAACATGGATTAGATGTATGATTGGATATATTTAAGTACTGAATGGAAATAAAATAATAACCATTCATTAGATGCTTGTACATAAGCATGCATGATGCTTAAATGATCATGCGATGATGAATTTGTTATGGTATGATAAAAGTGAATGAAATCAGAATATACACATGTGTTGTAGCTTTGCATGTCACACGTGTGATAGCTTTGCATGTTGTACATGTAGCTTAAAAAGTAGTAAAATGGGTGAAATTGCATGATTTATGTGACTTACATAAAATCTACACTAACATGAGTATAAGTACCATTTTATTCAGTAAACAACATGTGTTATGTTAAAATATCAAGTCGTGACAATATGGAATGATTACAGTAAAGTTCGGTACAAGACTATGCGTTAAAAATGATAAAAAATCGGTTTTAAAGTGATTTTTACAAAACTGTTTTAGATCATAATATAAACTGATATTTTTTATATAAATATAAGTAATTTAACTTATATTAAGTAGCCTTGGTGTTTGGTTAGTCATACGTAACTTCCGATGCCCGAACACGTTACCGAAAACGTAAAAATACGCATATTTCAACGTACACGAAAATGGGTTGTTCGAGGGTGAACTTTGTGTGATATACTATGATAAGTGAATATGGGTATATGTGATGTGATATTTCAAGTGAAAACATGATAGTAGAAAGTAAGACTATGCATGTACGCTTGTTCGGTCGAAACGGTAATTCTGTCAAAAGTCACGTTAAGTATGTAACTTATTTGTTGAGCATGAAAATAATACATAGGTTAACTTGATGAGTTATTTCATATATAAATGCTTTAAAAATGATAAAATATATAATTTATGAAATACGTGTATTACAATATATGATAATGTGTTTACGTTATGTGTATATATTACTAAGCGAAATCATAGATATATTGCTTATAAACGGGTGTGATAACGGATATAATATAATGAGCGTTACCAATAAAATCGTTCAAGTAGTAAAATCTATATATATATATATATATATATATATACATACATATATATACATATATATACACATATATATACATATATAGATATGAACGCATATTTATAAATACGCCAACATAATAAAAAATAAAGACTTTTTGAGAAAATAACAAAGTTATGTGAAAATTCTATGTATTGGAGAAACTTAGGTAATTTGTGGAATATTGGTTATTAAATCGTTCCTACTTAAATTAGGTCGTATAGACCAAATTGTGGGATCGCGCTAATATAAATACGCACCCAAAGCTGAGTGTCACTAACCCCTCTTTTTACTGTTTTATATACGTTTTGAGGGAAGAACACACCTTAAAAAGATAATTATACGTTTTTGTATAAAATATGCCTTTAAATAAATTATTAATATATTTTCGTGGAAAATATATGGTTTTGAGGAATATAAATATACGTTTCGGGCAGAAATGAGTTTTCATTATATATATATGTGTGTGTGGTGTTTCGGAGAAACCGGGATATTACGGTGTTTGGATAACAACGTTTGTAGATTTAATGTTAATCAAGTTTTGGGATTTGCTCGATCTCAGAAGTAAGTATCGATATTGCTACTTTGTGGGATTGGGAATTCAAACACAACTATTATATTTTCAAAATTTAGAATATAATTTTGATTATGCTATTATATATATATATGATATATTATATATGATGTAGGCATTATAGTGGCCCACATGGCACTGCACAAATATTTTCGTTTCATCATTAATATGTAGTGTAATTTTGATAATTATGGGTTACACCGTTGACGAACTTATATATATATATATATGATGTAGGCATTATAAGTGGCCCACTATGGCACTTGCACATATTTTGTCGTTTCATCATTAATACTGTATGCGTGTAATTGTTGATAGATCTATCGGGTTGACAACCCCGTCGTGACCGACAGCTTCCGTGTCAAGTGAAGTGACGAATTTATATTCTGTTATTGTCTAGCTTTGATTATATCCTTATTGATAATATATAGCTCGTATGTCTTCAAACTTATGAATCTGAACATTTGATGTTAGAAATTTAATATATTTATATAAACCTTGGGAAGATGTCTTAATATCGAAGGTTTTGGATATGTGAACTCACCCTCCTTTGTGTTGACACTTTATTAAAATAATGTTTTAGACAACCTTTAAAACTAATTTGGGACCATGTGTACTAAGATCCATAAGGATCAAAACAACTTAACTATGTTGTGGTTTTGGTTTGTGTTTAAAATCTAAACTTTATGTATGGGCACATACTTACAGGTTTACATTTGTCTTGTATTTACTAGTTTTGGTTAGGCTTAATTTTCTATGCGTTTGGTCGATATTATATGTATGCTTTAGGTTGCTTGCCCGTATAGGTATCCTTGTTATAAATAGGATGCACCTACATCTTGTATTTGGTTGTTGTTCTTTGCTAAACTCATTACGTGTACCAGACGATCCTTAGAGATCGTGTGTATTGTTAATTGAATACATCAACTTGTTCTTCATTCTTCTATATCTTTCTTGTTATTCCTTGACTTGTATAGGTGTTTATGATATCCGATTATTGTTCCTGGACTTACAAGTTGTAGATGCACTTTATGTCCGTCACTGTGCGAATAGGCTAGAAAAAGTGTGTATTGAATATTTTATAGATTAGATACGAACACACGACACACGTGCGAATGAGAACTGGCTTGTATGAGTGACTATGTGACTCGTACGAGTGATAAACGGCTCACTCGTACGAAGGACACTTCGTACGAAGCCAACCTGCTCGCCACGCACGAGCTGCTCATGTCAATATATATATGTGTAATGTGTTCATTGTTTGTAAGTTTTTGAAGTTTCCTAAGGGGAAATGCTGGCAGATTCTCTCTAGGAATTCCGCCAGCCAGACAAGATGTATACTCTTTCGGTTGAAGGAATGAATGCTTCCGCTGATTCTGTTTCTACACCCGTTCTACCAAATCGGTATTATCATACGCCCAAACTTCCATCTAGAACTGCCGTCACCGGGACCCACAACTGGTATCAGAGCTATGATACCAATTCATTCAATCTAACAGTTGATGAATCACCTACGCTCATGAATTTTGGACGCATGAGGGGTGTTAGACGTAATACATCAAATAATCAGACAATCCATGGACATAATGTAAAACTGAAACCATAGATTGTTAGAAACTGATTTTCGACCAGATCTGTGCAAAAGTCATCTTGAAATTCAAAGAAATAAAGATTCTGGATCAAAAAAATGTAACCAGGCACATTTGTACGAGTGAGCCTCTGTGTGGTTCATAGATCTATCGGGTTGACCACCCCGTCGTGACCAGCAGCTCCGTGTCAAGTCAAGCGACAAATTTATATTCTGTTATTTCAAGCTTTGATTATATCCTTACTGTTAATATATAGCTTGTACGTTTTGCAAACTGACGAATCTGAACATTTTATGCTAGAAATTTAATATATAAATAAACCATGGGAAGATGTCTAAATATCGAAGGTTTTGGAAAACACTTATGATGGCTGACCCTCAGATTTTTGTAAAGAAAATAAAATTGACTTTCTTAAATTATATGGATGTTTTATTATAAAACACATAATAAGAAAGTTTTCCTTAGATCAAATTATTTATAACTTTGAATATGTGAACTCACCCTCCTTTGTGTTGACACTTGATTTTAACGTGTTCTTGAGGTACATGAGTTCGACTTCAGTATTTTGGCAGTTCTTGTGGTAGTGGATGCAAATTTTATTAAAATAATGTTTTGGACAACCTTTAAAACTTATTTGGGACCATGTGTACTAAGATCCATAAGGATCAAAACAACTTAACTATGTTGTGGTTTTGGCTTGTGTTTAAAATCTAAGGGCATATACGTATAGGTTTACATTTGTCTTGTATTTACTAGTTTTGGTTGGGCTTAGTTGTCTATGGGTTTGGTCAATGTTATATGTATGTATATAAGGGTTTGGGCTTGGCCCAGTTGTATTAGGTCATCTATATGTTATAAATAGGATGCACCTAGGTCTTGTATTTGGTTGTTGGTTGTTTGCTAAACTCCTTACATGTACCAGACGATCCTTAGAGATCGTGTGCATTGTTAATTGAATACAATCAACTTGTTTTTCATTCATCTACATCTTTCTTGTTATTCCTTGACTTGTATAGGTGTTTGTGATGTCCGATTATTGTTCCTGGACTTACAAGTTGTTGATGCACTTTATGTCCGTTACTGTACGGAAGGCTAGAAAGAGAGTGTATTCAATATTGTATAGATTAGATACGAACATACGACACAAGTGCGAACGAGAACTGGCTCGTACTAGTGACAATGTGACTCGTACGAGTGACTATGTGACTTGTAAGAGTGATAAACAACTCACTCGTACGAAGGACACTTCGTACGACACCAGCTTGCTCGCTTCACACGAGCTGCTCATGTCTATATATATGTTTTACTGTGTTCATTGTTTGTAAGTTTTGAAAGTTCCCTAACGGGAAACGCCTGCCGGATTCTCTCTAGGAATTCCTCCAGCCAGACAAGATGTATACTCTTTCGGTTGAAGGAATGCATGCTTCCGCTGATTCTGTTTCTACACCCGTTCTACCGAATCGGTACTATCATACGCCCAAACTTCCGTCTAGAACCGCCATCACCGGGACCCACAACTGGTATCAGAGCTACAGTACCGATTCATTCATCTAACAGTTGATGAATCACATACGCTCATGAATTTTGGACGTATGAGGGGTGTTAGACGTAAAACATCAAATAATTAGACAATCCATGGACATAATGTAAAACTAAACCATAGGATTGTTAGAAACTGATTTTCGACCAGATCTATGCAAAAATCATCTTGAAATTTGAAGAAATAAAGATTCTGGATTGAAAAAACGTAACCAGGCTCGTTTGTACGAGTGAGCCTCTGTGGGGTTGATAGATCTATCGGGTTGACCACCCGTCGTGACCCGCAGCTCTGTGTCAAGTCAAGCGACAAATTTATATTATGTTATTATCAAGCTTTGATTATATCCTTATTGTTAATATATAGCTTGTACGTTTTGCAAACTTAAGAATCTGAACATTTGATGCTAGAAATTTAATATATAAATATACCATGGAAAGATGTCTTAATATCGAAGGTTTTGGAAAACGCTTATGATGGCTGACCCTCAGATTTTAATAAAGGAAATAAAATTGACTTTCTTAAATTATATGGATGTTTTATTATAAAACACATAATAAGAAAGTTTTCCTTGGATCAAATGATTTATAACTTTGAATATGTGAACTCACCCTCCTTTATGTTGACACTTGATTTCACGTGTTCTTGAGGTACATGAGTTCGGCTTCAGTATTTTGGCAGTTCTTGTGGTAGTGGATGCAAATTTTATTAAAATAATGTTTTGGACAACCTTTAAAACTTATTTGGGACCATGTGTACTAAGATCCATAAGGATCAAAACAAATTAACTATGTTGTGGTTTCGGCTTGTGTTTAAAATCTAAACTTTAAGTAAGGGCATATACGTATAGGTTTACATTTGTCTTGTATTTACTAGTTTTGGTTGGGCTTTGTTGTCTATGGGTTTGGTCAATGTTATATGTATGTATATAAGGGTTTGGGCTTGGCCCAGTTGTATTAGGTCATCCTATATGTTATAAATAGGATGCACCTAGGTCTTGTATTTGGTTTTGGTTGTTTGCTAAACTCCTTACGTGTACCAGACGATCCTTAGAGATCGTGTGCATTGTTAATTGAATACAATCAACTTGTTATTCATTCTTCTACATCTTTCTTGTTATTCCTTGACTTGTATAGGTGTTTGTGATGTCCAATTATTGTTCCTGGACTTACAAGTTGTTGATGCACTTTATGTCCGTTATTGTGTGAAAGGCTAGAAAGAGAGTGTATTCAATATTGTATAGATTAGATACGAACAAACGACACAAGTGCGAACGAGAACTGGCTCGTACGAGTGACAATGTGACTCGTACGAGTGACAATGTGACTCGTACGAGTGACTATGTGACTCGTAAGAGTGATAAACAACTCACTCGTACGAAGGACACTTCGTACGACACCAGCCTGCTCGCTTCGCACGAGCTGCTCATGTCTATATATATGTTTTACTATGTTCATTGTTTGTAAGTTTTGGAAGTTCCATAACAGGAAACGCTGACGGATTCTCTCTAGGAATTCCGCCAGCCAGACAAGATGTATACTCTTTCGGTTGAAGGAATGAATGTTTTCGCTGATTCTGTTTCTACACCCGTTCTACCAATCGGTACTATCATACACCCAAACTTCCGTCTAGAACCACCGTCACCGGGACCCACAACTGGTATCAGAGCTACAGTACTGATTCATTCAATCTAACAGTTGATGAATCACATACGCTCATGAATTTTGGACGTATGAGGGGTGTTAGACATAAAACATCAAATAATTAGACAATCCATGGACATAATGTAAAACTAAACCATAGGATTGTTAGAAACTGATTTTCGACCAGATCTATGCAAAAATCATCTTGAAATTTGAAGAAATAAAGATTCTGGATCGAAAAAGCGTAACCAGGCTCGTTTGTACGAGTGAGCCTCTGTGGGGTTGATAGATCTATCGGGTTGACCACCCCGTCGTGACCCGCAGCTCTGTGTCAAGTCAAGCGACAAATTTATATTATGTTATTATCAAGCTTTGATTATATCCTTATTGTTAATATATAGCTTGTACGTTTTGCAAACTTACGAATCTGAACATTTGATGCTAGAAATTATATAATATATATATATATATATATATATATATATATATAAACCATGGGAATATTTCTTAATATCGAAGGTTTTGGAAAACGCTTATGATGGCTTGACCTCGGATTTTTGAAAAGGAAATAAAATTGACTTTCTTAAATTATATGGATGTTTTATTATAAAACACATAATAAGAAAGTTTTCCTGGATCAAATTATTTATAACTTTGAATATGTGAACTCACCCTCCTATGTGTTGACACTTGATTTTAACGTGTTCTTGAGGTACATGAGTTCGGCTTCAGGATTTTGGCAGTTCTTGTGGTAATGGATGCAAATTTTATTAAAATAATGTGTTGGACAGTATTTAAAACTAATTTGGGACCATGTGTACTAAGATCCATAAGGATCAAAATAACTTAACTATTTTGTGGTTTTGGTTAGTGTTTAAAATCTAAACTTTACGTAAGAGCATATACTTATAGGTTTACATTTGTCTTGTATTTACTAGTTTTGGTTGGGCTTAGTTGTCTATGGGTTTGGTCAATATTATATGTATAAGGGTTTGGGCTTGGCCTAGTTGTATTAGGTCATCCTATATGTTATAAATAAGATGCACCTTGGTCTTGTATTTGGTTGTTGGTTTTATTTGCAAACTCCTTAGAGATCGTGTGCATTGTTAATTGAATACAATCAACTTGTTCTTCATTCTTCTACATCTTTCTTGTTATTCCTTGACTTGTATAGGTGTTTGTGATGTCCGATTATTGTTCCTGGACTTACAAGTTGTTGATGCATTTTATGTCCGTCACTGTGCGAAAGGCTAGAAAGAGAGTGTATTCAATACTGTATAGATTAGATACGAACACACGACACAAGTGCGAACGAGAACTGGCTCGTACGAGTGATAATGTGACTCGTACGAGTGACAATGTAACTCATACGAGTGACTATGTAACTCGTAAGAGTGATAAACAACTCACTCGTACGAACGACACTTCGTACGACACCAACCTGCTCGCTTCACACGAGCTGCTCATGTCTATATATATCTGTTACTGTGTTCATTGTTTGTAAGTGTTGGAAGTTCCCTAAGGGGAAATGATGACGGATTATGTCCAGGAATTCCGTCAGCCAGAAAAGATGTATACTCTTTCGGTTGAATGCATGAATGCTTCCGCTGATTCTGTTTCTACTCTTGTTCTACCGAATCGGTACTATCATATGCCCAAACTTCCGTCTAGAACCGCCGTCACCGTGACCCACAATTGGTATCAGAGCTACAATACCGATTCATTCAATCTAACAGTTGATGAATCACCTACGCTCATGAATTTTGGACGTATGAGGGGTGTTAGACGTAAAACATTAAATAATCAGATAATCCACAGACATAATGTAAAACTAAAACCATAGGATTGTTAGAAACTAATTTTCGACCAGATCTGTGCAAAAATCATCTTGAAATTCGAATAAATAAAGATTCTGGATCAAAAAAACGTAACCAGGCTCGTTTGTACAAGTGAGCCTCTGTGGGGTTGATAGATCTATCGGGTTGACCACCCCGTCGTGACCGACAACTCCGTGTCAAGTCAAGCGACGAATTTATATTCTGTTATTGTCTAGCTTTGATTATAATGTCTAGATTTATGATTTACAAGTTGATCATCATGAAAATGAAGAAAAGATAAACCAAAAACCCTAACTCACACTATAATAATAACACTAAATATTGCTTATTTTATGTTGATTATGTGTTTATATGGTAGTTAGTTAGCATGTTGATGTTGTTTATGTTAAAGTAGGGTATAAAATTTGGATGATCTTGTATGATCAAGTATGAAAATGAAGATTTAAACATGATAATGTTTAAATCTAAACAAGATCATCAACTACATCGACTACCTCATCCATGAAGATTACTACAACCTAAAAATAATTTTTCTACACATGAATGATTTTTATAAGAAATAAGCATTATTATTTAAGTTGTAACCATCTTAAAAAGTTAGAAATCAATAGATTGAAGAAATGAACTTGATCTGAATGATATAACAAAGTGGTGATTTAAAAGTGCTATAAATATTGAAAGCACCATCATGTTTTAATAGAATTTTTAACACTAAAATGCCATGGATGATGATACATTAATGTTGTAAATAAATAATAGGAAGATTTATGATGGATTGTTGATCTTGATTATGAGCTTAAACAAGTTTTAAATACGTTTTTGAAACGTGGAAAATGCCATAGTTTAGGGGAAACCATGGCGAAATTTTCTAAAAATCTAATTGCGATTAAGACATGATTAATGGGGTGATTAGCGGGACTAAACATGATTAGTAACTTAAATCGTCATTAAGTAAGTTCTAATGACATGGATTAAACCCTAAATACCCAAGTATTTAACAAGTACATATATATATACTTTTACAAATAAAAATAAGTAACTTTTATAAGTATATATATAGTTACTTGGGAAATAAAAATATGTATACATATTTTGTCACCAAGAATTTTGTATAAATACAAATGTGTATTGTATGTATATGTATTTAAAGCTTAGGGTATTCACAATAAAAATACCCAATCATATACAAAAATACAAACACTTGAAAATAATACCAAGTGTTGGTGACATAAACAAATATATTCTTACGAAGCATCGAAACAAAAATCGGACAAACGAAGCAATACACACAATGGGTGAACGTTCACGAATACATCGGCGCGTCGACGACCAACGGGTGAATCGCCGACATGAAGAGTCATTACGAGGACAGGCGATCGTCGACAAGCAAAAGGATAATAAACACGCCGACGACGAGTCTAAAATATATATTTAGACGTTTAACATATATATATATATGTTATCGAAACCAAAATTCCAGAAAGTTAAAAAAAATGATATAAGTGTAAACTTATAAAAATGGGCTCTTGTAAATTAATTTGGACTAGGCCCAATTTATAAAAGCATGGGCTAGGCCCAATTCCATAATATATATGGACAAAACCCAAAAAGACATAAATAATATGGGCTAGGCCCAATGACAAGATACACATGATCAAAGAATGATAACAATATACATATATATATATATACATATTTGAGAAAATATATAACAATATTAATTGAACAAGCGAACTACCAACATTACAATAACACTAAAAGTTGTTCTATCATAACAAGGAAATAAAAAACAAGAATTCAAGACGAACAACGAGTTCAAGGTCCATTGAGGCCTAGGTGTCTAATAAACTTAATACACATGTAGGTTACACGCGTGTACGGACACCGACCGTTACTAGTACGACTTACGGAAAGCAAAACTGTGAGTTCATGCCCCTCCTTTCAATTATTTCAAAGTTTTGTTGTAATAACTATCGAGGGGAAATACATGTCATTACAAACGATATGTTAGCTATGGGGTTTGTTGATAACACGATCAATGTGCGTAAGTAGGATGATGACAAGAGTAACCATTAATCACTTAGTGACCAAGGTGCAAAAGGTGTCAATCTATAGAGTTTGAGGCACGCTCCACTCCTGGTGTGTTAACCAGTTAGGAGTGCTTTTGTGATCCCAAATGATGTCAAGAGTTGTCTCGGGTTGGTTACTTACTTATGATACATATGTCAGGGTGCTAGCTACACACTGATAGATCCTTAAATCTCCATGAATGCTAATAACATACTTGAATTTCATTACTGGATTTCAAGAATGACATTTTTATACGAAAATATTAACTACATGAACTCGCCAACTTTATGTTGACTTTTTAAAGTTACATGTATTTCAGGACGCAAGGCATGAGCTAGTGATATGATTCGGGTATGGGAAAAAGTCAAGACAACGATGTACCATCTTTTGGAGGGTTTGCCTTTTATATCGCAACTTCGTCTGGGTATATAGGAGTCAAAACCTCATTATGCAATTATAATGAAAACAATGTCTTATTTTGGAAGATGATGTATTTTGAATCATGTTTTATGATGACTAGTTGAAACAGATAACAATATGATATCACTTTTGGATGGTTGTAATTATGGAACGAAACGTATCAATGGCATGGCATCGTTGTTAAATTATATTGTTTACTAGATTGGATGCAATGATTACCTAATAGTCACACACTTGCGCTTCCGCTACGACCAGGGTGTGACAGGTTGGTATCAGAGCTCCGATTGTAGTGAACCAGGGAAAAACTTTTTATTAAAGTTTGGTCTACAATCACCAGGGGCGCACACATGAAAACAAAGTTTAAAACATAATAGAAATGTTTTGGAATTATAACAAGATAACAAAAAGGTTTTCATTGTGTCACGATAACATGAGGATCTATCAAATGAGCTCAACTATAAATAACGAGCAAGGATCAATACATGATTAGTCTATAGTGGATAGACACAAAACAGTAAGATTACATGTGAAAACAGAAGAGATCAAGTCGTGCATGAGAATTGGTTATTAATATAAAATATATCATAAGTAATATTAAATTACTAACATGAATATATATGCATTGTACGGATTATTTGCCAGGACTATGTCTTCCTCATGAGTTATGAAGAGGACCCTATGGAGTATGTATCTGATGATGGATATGACCCCGACGCTGAGGCCCTACCCTTTGGGGATGGAGCCGACCATGGAGATCTTGATGACCTTCAGCCGCTTGGTCTTATTGATGCGGGTCCCATAGTCCTTATGGATCTTGACAGAATCGTCTATCTAATCTAGAGTGCGGAATCCCCTAGATCAGATTTCATAGAAATAACAAGAACACCAACACGAACACGAACAAATCCTTCAAACGGTCTTCTATTGATTATCGAACACAAAGTGTTTACAACCAATTCAAGACTCTCTCTCTCTCTCTCTAAAACTCTCTTTCCTGTTCTTCCAACAACCCTAAAACCCTAATGCACAACATGTATATGTACTACATGTCTGCATACTAGGCTTTATACTGGGCTAGGCCATTCTCCAAGCCATTACAACTCTAAACAAGCTAAACACAAATGCTAAGCCCAATACAAAATATCCAAAGACTAAACTAGTAAACTATTAAGCTGTTGTCACAAAATATGCACCAACAGACTCCCCCTTGACAATAGCTTCATAGTGTAATTTTGTCTTCAACCTTCTTGTGATCTTTTGGTCTTTGGATAGATTCAGCTACACACAGATTTTGACAACAACAAACTCCCCCTAAGCTGATGCTTCCAGTCTCCAATTCTTCTATCTCCAACTTCCTCTATATCTCCCTTTGCAATGTAATAGAAGGACCCTACTATGCATCTGCACACATTCTTCACTCCATTCTTAAAATGTACTGTACTTGAATTCTGCACTTCATTTTGATAACTGCATCAATCTGTTTAGAAACACAAGCAAGTAACTTGAAAAACCATTAGTCCTTTTCTACATTAAAGATAAACCAATATTTTATCTTCTCATGCAAAAACAAACAACTTATCAAATCAAACTGGGAGACTTTAAAAACAAATCTTTTTGTATTTTATATTATTATATTTTCTGAAACAAATAACTAACAAGAAAATAAACACTATATTTTTGTGAGAATCACCGTTAAGAAGATCATATCAGCAACATCAACCTGTTTTCACACTATTTTATAATTCTATATGCAATATTTATGAAAAGCAGTTCAAGACGATTATCAGTATTTTTATCCACTTAAACAAAAAATACATGAACATTTCAAGTACCATTACCTCGTGATCTGTTTAGATAATTTATACTGATATACTAGTGTGTCCCACTTCAGGACATACCCCCGCGATCAAGGTATGCACAAAAATTCATCGTAGTAGGTGAGTATACCGAAATTCATCCTTTTGAAGTACAACGTTAGATAATTGGTGATCAGGTCAGTACTTCCGTACAGCAAAGAGACCAAATATCCAACGAGGGTTAGGATAAATACCAAATTTTGGTACGAATAATGCAATTTGCACATTTGAATGACTCTCTAAGAGAGCTTCTTCAATTTTTGGGATTTGGCATTTTAGCTCTTTTTAAGATATCCTGGTTGTGCCTAGGTCAGCATATATCTGGATGCAGCAGAAGGACAACCTTGATACCCCGGATGAAATAACGATATAAAGACCTAAAACCTCAGATTTTGGCAATCTATCAACGCAAGATTTAAGGTTATAAAACCATATGCCACTGATATGTTACCCACTCATACACAGTTTATTATATTTGTATCACCAAGGTAAGTTGCTTATTTCATGCCTTTTGCCTACTGGTACATCATATGATAAAGCTGCTATCACACTTAAGCTATTTTAATTTTAATTTCAGCGTGACAGTCTAACTTGCTGATGTACTATCATTTCTTCTTTTCCAAACAGTGAAAACTCATTTTTGATTTTCTATTTTTTATGTTTTTTATTTTTGAAAAGCAGTAAATTATTTACAAAACTATTTTTATGGAAAAATTTAAACTATTCAACTTACTCCCCCTAAACTCATGCACTAACTAACACTCTTTTTGGCTTAGGGAAACATCTCCCCCTAAATTTTTGTTTTTATGGAGTAAAGTTTTAAAAACAGAAATTTAAACACAAACAGACTCCCACTTTAACATGACAAGTAGGTTTTTCACTTTTAGCAACCAGTATCTATCCCAGAAGTAAATAATTCGTTACCATTTGTAACCTACTATTCACCTCGGATGATTTACAGGAATAACCAATGTTGAACACATCAACAGTCCTTCTTGGTCATCCTGCACACACTCAACAACTTAGTTAGACTGGGGGACCCAAGCCTTAAAAGTCTTGGGCCGTCCAGATTCATCAACCACTGGAACATCCATCCAATATCCATCACACCCTACTGGTGGCTTGGATATTTTCCAAGTTGTTGGACACGATTTACAATTTTCACGAGATCTTTGATCACGTGAATTCCAATAAACTCTCGGATTTTCCAACCTTTGAAAATTATTATCTCGAAACCTTCTTCTCCCATTATCATAATCTGATCGTTGAAAAATTTATGGATTTTTTGAATATTTGAGTTACAAAAACCCCTATATTCGTTTCTTCTTTGAAAGTTTCGATTACTAGAAGTTTGGTATCGATTTCAATATCCAAAAGTTTTACTTTGAAAAGAATTTAATTGACTCTTATTGTGACATGATTTAGGAGAAGAGTTTCTTGAACCAACAAATATTCTTGATGTTGAAGGTTTAGGTTGAAATCTCGGTTGATTTGTCTAAGAACTGGATTTAACATTTTTATTTGATCCAACCTGATTTCCATCCTTAACCTCAACCTCATCCTCCGCTTTCTTACGCTTTTTAAAAGGACAACAACTAGCCACATGTCCTTTGTTGTGACATTTAAAACAAGATCTTTTCTTAAAAACTTTCTTTCGGTTAGATCTCTTTTTAAATGTTTTGACTGTTTGGTCTTTAGTTTCCTCATCCACTTTATGAGGTGTACTGTTAGACCCAGTCGATTCTTTCAAAGAAACTGGACTATTGGGTATGTCAACGGTTATCGGATCCACTACATCTGGTATAGTAGGCACAAAATCTGTTAGCTCATTTTCATTTGGTAAAAAGGAGTAATCCTGATCCTCAGAAGATGGAGCTTTACTAAACCCCACTCCTGTTTTATCATTACTCTGTTTCAAACTTTTCTGAATTTTAGCCCTGACTAATGAGGATTCTCCAAATTTGTCTAACTTCCCCTAAAGCTCAACAGTTTTGGCTTGCGCACTATCCATTTCTGTGCATTTTTCAGAAAGCTCTTTAGTCTTATCGTTCACAGTTTCACGAGCTAAATCAATGATCTGTAATAGTTCATTGACTTTGCTAGTCAAACTGATGATTTCTTGTTCATTTGAGTTGAGTGTATTTAAAAAATTTGACTCCCTTTTACTCAAAAGAACATTTGGGTCTTTCAGTTTTTCTAATTCAACTAACAGAATTTTGTTTTGCTCCGATAATTGGTCAACTGTACCCTGTAGTTCAGTGCAATTATTACACGTATGACTTACAAATTGAAATTGTACCTGTACCTCTGCTATAAGCTCATCTGTATCATCCATGCACACTGTAGCTTTTGCCTCCTTGAGTTCCATTCTCTCCTTCTCAGCTTCCTTCTTCTCTTCTATCTTAGCAGATTCTTCACCAATCTTCACAGCTGCAGTCTCACTCACACATGTACTTTGTCTTGAAGTACTCTGATAACGTTTTTCTAAAGCTTCCCACAGCTCTCTAGACGATCCATACCTATTACAAATGTTTTTCATATCAAATGGCAAGGACATCTTTATCGCTGCTAAAGCCTTCTTTTCAGCATCATATATACGTTTCTCAGAATCTTCCATCTTCTCATATTAGATTACCATAATTCTCCCGTTAACTCAACGTGTGGGAGCAATGCACTCATCGATCATACAATTCCACATCTTAGTATCTTCACTTTGAACAAATGCCTCAAACTGCCTCTTCCATTCTACATATTGTTCAGCATTTATTAGCTTTGGCCAGTTTTTAACACCCTCACTTAGATTGTTCAATTTGCCCATCTTTAATACGCAGTTAACAGTTTAAATGGATTTTGGTATATCTGTGTCAAAATCCAAATCTAACCCGCAGCTTATCATAACCAAAACGTTAAAATGTTCAGAAATTTGTCCGAAAAGTGTGATTACCAAATTTTACCGTTAGACTCGTCTCGAAGATACGAATCCAATGATATAATTCCGATAGTGATTTTAGGAATTTTCGTGCCTTCTTTTTTTGCCCTAAATATCACACGAGTCTAACCGTGCAGTCGATTTTATTAAGATTGTTTACAGATCAACTTCTATGTTTGAAAACGTTTAACTCCATTTACGTCAGCTGGTTAACTTTCCACCTTTTTGTGTATGACTCGGAACAGTACCAAATCCGAAACAGTAACTCGGATAGTGAATCCGAGATAGGAATCCTGAACAGTAATCCGGATTGATAATTCGAAATGGTAATCCGGAATAGTGATCCAAGATGAAATCCAGAATGCACTAATCTGATCTGAAATGGGAATCCAAAACAGTGATCCGAGATGAAATCTGTAATGCAATGTTATGATCCAAAATGGAAATCCGGAATAACTTCTGATCCGAATTGGAATCCGAAATGGCTTCTGATCCGAAATTCAATCCGAATTGCCCTTTTCCAGATCCAAATTGCAAGTCTGATGATCTGAAATGCAGATTCTTATGCTTTCAATCCGAAATACTATGCTTTTTAATCCGGAATGCCTTTCTTCAATCCGAATTCCTGCTGTTAATCCGAAATCACTGCTGTAAATCTGAAATACCTGCAGAAATCCTAAAACATTCGTCAAAACCCTAATTCAGCCAACACAAACTTCAAGTACAGCCTCCAAAACGCCCAAAAACCCAACTTTTCTGCTGTTACAATTCTTAACAGAGCAATAATCAAGAGCCGAATGCTCTGATACCAATTGTAGGTCCTCTAGTCCTTATGGATCTTGACGGAATCGTCTATCTAATCTAGAGTGCGCAATCCCCTAGATCAGATTTCACAGAAATAACAATAACACCAATACGAATACGAACAAATCCTTCAAACAGTCTTCTATTGATTATCGAACACAAAGTATTTACAACCATTTCAAGACTCTCTCTCTAAAACTCTCTTTCCTGTTCTTCCAACAACCTAAAACCCTAATGCACAACATGTATATATACTATATGTCTGCATACTAGGCTTTATACTGGGCTAGGCCATTCTCCAAGCCCATTACAACTCTAAACAAGCTAAACACAAATGCTAAGCCCAATACAAAATATCCAAAGACTAAACTAGTAAACTATTAAGCTGTTGTCACAAAATATGCACCAACAATTGATCCCATGGAGGACGATGCACCACCGGCAGACGCCATGCTAGCCGTTCCGCAGCCCCTACACGATGTTATCGTTTATGGCCATCCAAAGGGCGAGCATGCGATTGTACACTTGGTTGTGCCTCTTGCTATGGTTCCTCCAGTTATTGATCTGGACGATGATGATGATGACATACAGTGTTCCATGTCGAGCATATGGAGGATGACCTTGGTGATGGAGAGGTCTTTGATGACATAGCTAACTCGAGATCCCACCCCCTGTCATACCAGTCGTTGACATCTCGTCATCCTCAGATGCCACCCAGAGTGAGCATATGGCAGACGATGCCTCTTCTACCGCCCCAGATACACCTATATCGATGTATTCACCCCCTGCTGCCTCACTGGCCCATGTCAGCTCATTTCCAGCTAGTACCCCTACCCATGGACCCGTTTCATACGCTGGACCCGCTCCCTACTCTGGACCTGCCCGTTATTATTCACTGAGCGGTACTCCACGTGCCCTAGAGCAGCCACCCCCATTTTTCTCTAGGAGGTCCACTTTCCACCCTTTTTACAACCCATCTACAGCTGGACATTCCCACATGGCAGGACCTTCTTTCTCTGCTGGATCACCTCCCATATATGCCCCACGCCCCATACCACATGTAGCAGGTATGTCTACCCCGATACCCCCACCGGGCATGAGCCCTTCTGACCCTTACCACCCCTCACACTTTCCTCCAATTCCTATGGAGGAAAGAATGACTTCGCATGATCTTCAGCTTTCCTTGATCTTTCGCAGGATCTGGGAATTAGAGACCCAGCTCACTGCTCATGCTGCTGCTAGAACCACACCCCCACCACTATAATTGCCACTACCACCCCCACCATCATACCCACCACCATCACCACCACCACTACCATTATCACCACACCGATCCCACCTTTTTACTGCCCATTTCTCCACTCGTCATGCCCATCTGAGGTGCGAGTGCATGAGTTTGAGCAGTTCCAGACTGATGCTACTAGGCGCATTTCTGGCTTAGAGGAGGAGGTGGCTTACCATTGCGGTATGCTTCACCAAACACCATTTCCACCACCCCTCCACCTCAGTAGCATGTTTGTGATTATCTTTTGGGGATCATATGTACTTTTGATTACTTAGCTCATGAAGACTTAGCTTTGAAGATCCGGCTTTTTGAAGACAACTTGATGACATGAAGAAGCAATGTAGAAGAAAATCTTACTTTATGTAATGTAAAAACTTGTATTCAGTAGGGTTGTGTATCCCTAAGTCCTTTTTGGATCTTCACAAACAAATGTAACAAGTTGTCATTGTATAAAAGTGTATTTTCTTTATTTCACATTGTATTTCTTTGATGTTATGGTTGATAGTGTATGATGTGGTGATATTATGGTTATTGTATTTTCTCCTGGTGATGCTATGATTGATATCTTGTGATGTGACGACTATCTATGCGATGAGTTATGTGTTTATGATGACGACGAGTGTGCGTATGGTGTATGCATATATTTTTTTTCTTATTCATTATGTACTGATGTGTTTATACATATATGGTCGATAAAAAATATATAAGAATAATAATAATGAATAGATAAATAAAAATAATAATAAATACGAATTTATCATTGAGTAATTCGGCTAATTGTGAGCGTCATATATATTAGAAGACGATGCCGCCCCGCCGAAGGAATTCCAACAATAATACACTGCCGACAACACAAGCAGAGTTAGATGAACGCATTTCACAAGCAATTACACAGTACGAAGCTAACCACTCTGAACACACCGGAGGTACCGGAGGTACAGCCGAGGAAATCCTCCAACTGGTAATACACAGTTATTCATAAAACCGCGTGATATTCTCATTTATTCTATTTGGTTACTCATGCTTAAATGATGTATCCAATGATTTCAGGTTGCACTTACAAGCAGTTTCTAGATTGCAAACCTCTGAATTTCGACGGTATCGGAGGTGCTGTAGCCTTCGTACGTTGGACTGAGAAGACTGATTCAGACATCCGTATTAGCAAGTGCCCTGCTGAGCAAAGAGTCACCTTCGTGGATGGAGCTTTATCTTGGTGGAACCTCCAAGTCCAAACTAAGGGCGATGATGCTGCATATGCCCTGACTTGGGAGAAACTTAAAGAAATGATGAGAAAGAATTATTACTCAACATCGGAAATTCAAAAGTTGGAGATGGAATTTTGAAATTAAAGATGGTTGCTTCAGATATTGCTGGGCCACACATCGATTTCATGATTATCTCGTGTGGTGCCATACTTAGTGGAGCCTGATTTAAGCGAATTGAGAGGTACATCTAGGGACTTGCCCCTGAGATTCTGAATCTTGTTACCTCTTCAAAGCCCACCGAGATCGGAAAAGCAATTGATCTAGCTGTCAGCCTTACTGAGGAGGCTGTACGTCAGGGAAGGTTGGCTAAATGTAATATGAACAAGAAGGAAAACACTAAGGAGACTACGGACTCCAATAAATGGAAATTCTCCCATTTCAAGAAAGGATCTAGGCAATAATAACTGTAACAAGAAACAAGTTGCGAGAGAAGTCAAGGAAACCAAGGCATATGTTACCACTACTACAAACACTGCTGTTAAGAAATCTTATAATGGGGGAGCACCGAAATGCCCCAAATGCCCCTTTCCACCACTGCGGGGAATGTCGAGGCCCCAAGTTTGGAAAATGTGTTAGGTTTGGACATCGCACCGATGTGTGCCGGGGAAAAAATACTAGAGAACAAGGTTGTTTTGGATGTGGAGACAAAGGGCACTTCAAGAAAGATTGCCCTAAGGAAAACCAAGCATGAGGAAGAGCATTTGTGATTGGAGCTAAGGATGCTCGCCAGGACCCGAATGTGGTTATCGGTATGTTCCCTATCAATGATCACTTTGTATCTATTCTTTTTTATATCCAGGGCAGATTTCAGTTTTATTTCTAAGGAGTTTAGGATATACTTGGGGTAGTGTCGAGTAAATTAGATGTTTCGTACTCGATTGAACTAGCTAACGGGATATTGGTAGAGTGGGGCGAAATGTAACATCCGTCAAAAAACGGGTTTCCAAAACCCGCTTCGTTTATTAATCGAATATCCAGTTATGCTCAGATAAATTTTAAACGATACATAATTAATATATAAATTAGAATCTTAAAACATAATTGTTAAATAACAAAAAAATAACGAATTTGAAAAAAGTGGAGACGCCGGGTTTCGAACCCGGGTCACCCACTAACTTATACACACACAGTTTTCACCACTCCGCCACACGCACAGGTTGTGAAGAAACTTAAGCAAATAAAACTTAAAGTCTCACCCGCGAACAATCCGATTTCAACCAAAAACTGAAACCGCCATTTTCAAGCAAAACCGAAATCAAGTTTTCCGTTCATACGCACAATCTGGTTCCAGTCATTGAAATCTCTAACGGAAACCCAATGAATACATGTGGTAACCGATTGAATTTAATGGTGCGATAAACAGAGATTGAAACCGCCAATCAATCTTCAATCTATCATTGAATTTTCCGTTGAGTTCACGATCATCCTGAGCATAACAGACAACTGGGCATCGGTTATAACCAACCCATTGACTCAATTCGAATCAAAGCTGATCAAATCATATGATTTTTAGAAATCGAAACCGAAATGTAATTTAATTCGAGTTATACTATATATATCAATGTATTCATCATTTGAGCTCGCGAGTCTATCAAACTTACTCTCTCAAACTCACTGTGAAAACCTCGCCGCAAGTCGCCGGAATCCTCTGCAAGTTGACCGAAAGTTATCGCCGGAAAACCGAAGAATCTATCCCACTGTTGCCTTATTTTATAAACTGTACATCTAGAGCTCAGACTGAAATCACCCACACTCACCTTAAACTCCCTGTAGAGTCTCTGTCGCAAGAAATACATCGCCGGAATTTGGTGCACTCGCCGGAGATTTTCACCGGAAAACCGAGATTTTACTTCTAGTTGGTATATTTCTTTAACTTCTCTATCTATCATTCTGTATGTTACGAATCTTTGAACAATCACCCAGAATTGTCTAGAAATCGATTTCAGGCGGGTTATGTACTGGGCTTTGGGTTTAATGAAGAAGATGAACTGAAACCAGTAGTTAAATGAATTTAAAATCAGAAATTATACCGGGTTAGACACACAGTCCAGTGGTGGACTGTGTGCAATTTTAAATCACGGTCTCGAGTTCGAGCTTAGTGCCACGCGTTTTCCTGAAATAAAATGTTCCTTTTTAAAACAAGCTTAATCAGATTCGCTTCAGTAAGTGTATAAATATAATAAAAACCGGAATAATAACTGGGTTAGACACACAGTCCAGCGGTGGACTGTGTGCAAAAACATAAAGCACGTCGCGGGTTCGAGTCCAGACTCTCACCCCAGTTCGATTAGATTAAAAACCTTTTTAATTAAATAAAATTCGGTATAACCTAAATAGTATATAAATATAATTAAAATCAGAAATATTTCGGGTTAGACACGTAGCTCAGTTGGTAGAGCTGCGTGCACGCGTACGGGGGTCACGAGTTCGAACCTCACTCGGCGCACATAATAAACACAATCAGACCGGTCAACGGTCAAAGTCAACAGTCAAGTCAACGGTCAACATTTTTTTTATTTATTTATTTAATCAGAAAATTATTTAAAAATACTTAAAAATAATATTTTTAAAGTTAGAAAATGTCCTTAAACTTACAAAAATAAATCTAGAAATCCTATTAAGGTTATGAATTAAAATTATTAATCTCAAATAAAATCCATTTATTTACCGAACCAATATGTTATTATTTAGGTTAGTTTCTCTCGTGGTTAAATCCAAATTCGTGCGCATTCATCATCAATCCAAGAAACGCAACCACTGTGAGTGAATTCTTACAAATTCCCCCTTTTAATTATGTTTTGGGGTGTATCATGTGTCGCTTAAATTAATTCGCTTATTCAAACTCGTGCTATACCATTATATGATCTAAACTTAGAATGTAAATATTGTTTGTTGTGATGTGTTACATATTGTCAAGTTGTGTGCAAATTATTCATTAGGCCGATCAGTTCCTCGTGGGAGACGAGTTGAACAACGCGTGCCTCAAAAACATTCATTAGGCCCATCAGTTCGTTGAACAACGCGTGCCTCAAAAATCATTCATTAGGCCCATCAGATCCTCGTGGAGACGAGTTGAACAACGCGTGCCTCAAAAACAATCAGTTGGTGTATGTGTGTGCAATATTTAATATTATGTGTTTTGTGAATAAATTTACATTTACATTTACTCATTATGTGGTTATGCACTTTATTTTATAATTGATTCAATAAACACGTTTAAATGTTTTCATAGGATTCACTCGCCAACTTTTTGTTGACCCAAAAACCTATTTTTACACATGATACAGGTGGACAGGATGAAGTAAGGAACACGTAGGAAATTGCCTTAGAAGAAAAATAATGAAGTCTTGAAAGATGTATAGAACATGTTGTACTTGTATGATTTGATTGTATGATCTCCTTTTAAAAGAAATAATAAATATGAAACTTTATAATAAATGTCATGAGCTTTGATGAAAACCCAATCATGCCCCGATCACCTTTTCCGCTGCGGGTCGGGGTGTGACAGATTGGTATCAGAGCCATGACTATAGGGATATAGGATAGGTTATTAGACCCTTAGAGCCTATACTATAGTTGATTAGATTTTAATTGTTTATGTGGTTACATGCAAACTCATGATGTTTATTTGTTTCATATTTATTACATACACAAATGCATGCAAACACTTCCACTATTATATTGTGTGATATTTAATAAGTTATACTTATTGTCAAACATAACATGCTTACATATACATTCATCACGCATATTTCAATGTTCACATATTCAAGTCATCCTCATATTCTTTTAATCAAGATTTTGTCGCATTTTTTCGTTTTTCAATCCCATCAAAGCGAGTTCTACGACGGGCATGTAGTAACCGTAAGGGTACAAGTACCGGTAGTCGGAACGTCCTGTCTAGGTTGGCATTCGTATAAATCCAATATAACGGACCAGTTTGCCTACCTGGGGACTAACGATGAGAGTACGAAGGACCTATTAGGCCAAAGCATGCCACACCAAACGTCGTTCGAACTAACCCCACTTTGAGGTGTCACCGTGTCCACACCCGGATGCACTCCGAATATCATACGTTACATACATATTTCTCGATTTTCTCCGGTTTTACTGTACGTTACCAGGCTAACACATGCGACCCATATGAAAGACCCGGTAATCATGGGGGCCCACATGATTACGAAGGTGAAGTATGGCGGCATGCAAGGCCCAATTACGAGCAAAGCCCAAGACATCCTATGGATGTAGTAAATTTATTATTCATCATTTATTTTATGAATGTTCATTCCTAAATACGACACATGACCCCTAAAACGTCAAACTCATACTCTTGATACGTATTCCTTGTAGATCTCTTCTAGTCTCGCTCGTAGAAAAATGAGATCAGGATAATCCCGCGAGCGCATGGCTGCCCAAATCGCTCAACAAATGGCGGCCGTAATACCCAACATCGTAGTTCAAGTTCAACAAACCCTCACCGCTAATCCCGTCAACCCAATCCACCAAGAAGATCAAAACATTGTCAATCCTTCCCCAAAAGCCACTAAATGCACCTACAAACATTTCAAATCCTGCGGACCTCCAAAATACGAAGGGACTGAAGGTGTCACCGCTCTCCTCCATTGGTTTGAGGAGATGGAGAACACTTTTCTCAATTGCGACTGCCCCGATAATCGCAAGGTGCGATATGCTACCAGTCGTTTGTTTGGAGTAGCACTTACATGGTGGAATACAGAGAAGGCCAAGCGAGGTGTTGAAGATGCTATGACTTTGACTTGGGAAGAGTTGAAGGAAATCATGACAAGACGGTTTTGTCCAAGAAGCGAAATCAAGAAATTGGAAGATGAGTTCTATTCTTTGAAACAAAAGGAGGGCGACCACACCACATACAACAAGAGATTCCTTGAGTTAAATCAAATGGTCCCCAACTTGTTCACTCCCCTCTACCGTTTGATCGAGCACTACATTCGAGGTCTTCCTTCAAAAATTCAAGACTCTGTAATAAGTACCACACCTGCAACTTTGGAAGCAGCAATGGAGTTAGCTACAGAGCTCACCGAAAACCGCATACGTAATAAAGACTTCACGGAGGAGAAGAAGAAGGATAAAACATCAACCGAAACCTCAAACTCCACCCGAACTGAATCCTCTTCACAACCCATTTCTAAGAGAAAACGAGATGGGCAAATTTTCGCTGTCACCCAACACAATCAACCAACTTCACAAGCCATACCCCTCCAAGCTATCCCAATCACTCAAGTAGCACCCAACTCAACTTACCCAAATAAGAAACCTTACTTTGGACCTCACCCTCAATGCAACACCTGTTTTTATTACCATCCATCTACCTTACCTTGTCGACTATGTGCGAATTGTGGACGCTATGGTCATTTGAGCAAGGTTTGGCGTACCTCTCAAAACCAAACCTCACCCCCTACTCAAAACATGATCCAAACATATCAACAACCCCAATACCCCATGTTTCCATAGTTCAGCTTGTTTTAATTGCGGCGACCCTACCCACTTTAGAAACACGTGCCCTCGATTGGTTAACATCATAAACGCCCAAGCTCAAGCAAACCCAGTTAACCAAGCAATCAAGAAAACCTAACCACTAGGCCACCAGCAAGAGGAAGAGCTTACAACATCAACGCCAATCCTGTTGAAGATATTAACGGCCCAAACGAACCACCAAACTAGTTTTCTTCACCAAAAATCAAGATTCAACTCCAACCGCTTAGTTTTTATGTTTTCTTTATGTTATCTCAATCTTCACGTATCTCAATTATAAATTGGAAATTTATCCAAGAATCTTAATGCGAATTACTATTTCAGTTTTGTTTTATACGCATTGATTTAACATTCATATCATCATACATCTCGACGTATCTCAATCTCTTCATTTAAAGAAGTTGGGTTGTGTCTTACTTTTACCTAGACTAACCCCTTCATCATAACAAACGAGAGAGGTACTATCATCATTCAATCATGTATACCTTCATATTTGAGACTCAAGTTTTGGTTGTTGTGCTTGTTTATGTTTTAGAGTCACATAGAACTAATCATAATTTACTGATAAAGCCAACGAAAATTTGACAAGAATATAGTGGATACACCGCTGGTACTTCCTATATATAAGTATTCTTGCCAAAGGATCAGAGGCATTGTCAGGCGGTTATGAGAAGTTCCATTTAGTAATGTCATGGTTGAAGTTTGTTTTATACTCACTGATTTAGCATTCATATCATCATACATCTCAACGTATCTCAATCTCATCATTCAAAGAAGTTGGGTTGTATCTCACTTCTACATAGACTAACCCCTTCATCATAACAAACGAGAGAAGTACTGTCATCATTCAAACATGTATACTTTCAGAATTAAGACTCAAGCTTTGGTTGTTGTGTTTGTTTATGTTCTAGAGTCACATAGAACTAATCATAACTTATTGATAAAGCCAATGAAAATTTGACAAGAATATGGTGGATACGCCGCTGGTACTTCCTATATATAAGTATTCTTGCCAAAGGATCAGAGGCATTGTCAGGCGGTTATGAGAGGTTCCATGTAGGTTTTAGTATAGTCATGGTTGAAGTTTTATTATATGATATAACCTTATCTTTCCAAACGTATCAAATCTCTCAAAACTCATATGCAAAAAAAAATCATGCTTAGTCAATCAACTCTGTTTATCCATGTTCCGCATTCTTATACTTTAGGCATCAAAAAGCAATTCATGTAGCTGCGTATTCAACCCTTACCAGGAACGTTACCGCCTCAAATAAAATTTAAAACTCTCACCCTCTTCTAATTATGTAATTGTTAAATCAAAACACCCACCCTTCAACTCAAATATACCACTACTACTTAAATTTCGGGAGGAAATTTCTAAAAGTAGGGGATACTGTAACATCCGTCAAAAAACGGGTTTCCAAAACCCGCTTCGTTTATTAATCGAATATCCAGTTATGCTCAGATAAATTTTAAACGATACATAATTAATATATAAATTAGAATCTTAAAACATAATTGTTAAATAACAAAAAAATAACGAATTTGAAAAAAGTGGAGACGCCGGGTTTCGAACCCGGGTCACCCACTAACTTATACACACACAGTTTTCACCACTCCGCCACACGCACAGGTTGTGAAGAAACTTAAGCAAATAAAACTTAAAGTCTCACCCGCGAACAATCCGATTTCAACCAAAAACTGAAACCGCCATTTTCAAGCAAAACCGAAATCAAGTTTTCCGTTCATCGCACAATCTGGTTCCAGTCATTGAAATCTCTAACGGAAACCCAATGAATACATGTGGTAACCGATTGAATTTAATGGTGCGATAAACAGAGATTGAAACCGCCAATCAATCTTCAATCTATCATTGAATTTTCCGTTGAGTTCGCGATCATCCTGAGCATAACAGACAACTGGGCATCGGTTATAACCAACCCATTGACTCAATTCGAATCAAAGCTGATCAAATCATATGATTTTTAGAAATCGAAACCGAAATGTAATTTAATTCGAGTTATACTATATATATCAATGTATTCATCATTTGAGCTCGCGAGTCTATCAAACTTACTCTCTCAAACTCACTGTGAAAACCTCGCCGCAAGTCGCCGGAATCCTCTGCAAGTTGACCGAAAGTTATCGCCGGAAAACCGAAGAATCTATCCCACTGTTGCCTTATTTTATAAACAGTACATCTAGAGCTCAGACTGAAATCACCCATACTCACCTTAAACTCCCTGTAGAGTCTCTGTCGCAAGAAATACATCGCCGGAATTTGGTGCACTCGCCGGAGATTTTCACCGGAAAACCGAGATTTTACTTCTAGTTGGTATATTTCTTTAACTTCTCTATCTATCATTCTGTATGTTACGAATCTTTGAACAATCACCCAGAATTGTCTAGAAATCGATTTCAGGCGGGTTATGTACTGGGCTTTGGGTTTAATGAAGAAGATGAACTGAAACCAGTAGTTAAATGAATTTAAAATCAAAAATTATACCGGGTTAGACACACAGTCCAGTGGTGGACTGTGTGCAATTTTAAATCACGGTCTCGAGTTCGAGCCTAGTGCCACGCCGGTTTTCCTGAAATAAAATGTTCCTTTTTAAAACAAGCTTAATCAGATTCGCTTCAGTAAGTGTATAAATATAATAAAAACCGAATAATAACCGGGTTAGACACACAGTCCAGCGGTGGACTGTGTGCAAAAACATAAAGCACGTCGCGGGTTCGAGTCCAGACTCTCACCCAGTTCGATTGGATTAAAAACCTTTTTAATTAAATAAAATTCGGTATAACCTAAATAGTATATAAATATAATTAAAATCAGAAATATTTCGGGTTAGACACGTAGCTCAGTTGGTAGAGCTGCGTGCACGCGTACGGGAGGTCACGAGTTCGAACCTCACTCAGCACACATAATAAACACAATCAGACCGGTCAACGGTCAACATTTTTTTTATTTATTTATTTAATCAGAAAATTATTTAAAAATACTTAAAAATAATATTTTTAAAGTTAGAAAATGTCCTTAAACTCACAAAAATAAATCTAGAAATCCTATTAAGGTTATGAATTAAAATTATAAATCTCAAATAAAATCCATTTATTTACCGAACCAATATGTTATTATTTAGGTTAGTTTCTCTCGTGGTTAAATCCAAATTCGTGCGCATTCATCATCAATCCAAGAAACGCAACCACTGTGAGTGAATTCTTACAAATTCCCCCTTTTAATTATGTTTTGGGGTGTATCATGTGTCGCTTAAATTAATTCGCTTATTCAAACTCGTGCTATACCATTATATGATCTAAACTTAGAATGTAAATATTGTTTGTTGTGATGTGTTACATATTGTCAAGTTGTTTGCAAATTATTCATTAGTCCCATCAGTTCCTAGTGGGAGACGAGTTGAACAACGCGTGCCTCAAAAACATTCATTAGGCCCATCAGTTCGTTGAACAACGCGTGCCTCAAAAATCATTCATTAGGCCCATCAGTTCCTCGTGGGAGACGAGTTGAACAACGCGTGCCTCAAAAACAATCATTTGGTGTATGTGTGTGCAATATTTAATATTATGTGTTTTGTGAATAAATTTACATCTACATTTACTCATTATGTGGTTATGCACTTTATTTTATAATTGATTCAATAAACACGTTTAAATGTTTTCATAGGATTCACTCGCCAACTTTTTGTTGACCTAAAAACCTATTTTTACACATGATACAGGTGGACAGATGAAGCAAGGAACACGTAGGAAATTGCCTTAGAAGAAAAATAATGAAGTCTTGAAAGATGTATAGAACATGTTGTACTTGTATGATTTGATTGTATGATCTCCTTTTAAAAGAAATAATAAATATGAAACTTTATAATAAATGTCATGAGCTTTGATGAAAACCCAATCATGCCCCGATCACCTTTTCCGTTGCAGGTCGGGGTGTGAGACGAAATAATAAAGAAATGTACGTTAGAATTGGGTGAACGAAAGTTTAATATAGATTTATTACCAGTTCAACTGGGTAGTTTTGATGTCGTCAATGGGATGGATTGGCTATTCGAGAATCGAGCCGAATTTATATGTTATGAGAAATTCATTCGCATCCCTTATCCGACGGAGAACATTTGATGATTCACAGTGAGAAGCATGACACGCCACTACGAATCATAAACTGTATGAAAGCTCAAAAGTGTTTCAGGAAAGGATGCATCGCCTTTCTTGCCCATGTAGTTGATAAAAAGGCCGAGGAGCGTAAAGTGGTGGACATACCAGTAGTGAGGGAATATCTCGAGGTCTTCCCGGAAGACTTACCAGAATTCCGTATCAATTTAGTGCCAGGAGCTGCACCTATGGCAAAAGCTCCATATCGATTAGCGCCCTTGGAGATGCAGGAATTATTACGCAGTTGCAAGAGCTGCTTGACAAAGATTTCATAAGACGAGTTTCTCACATTGGGGAGCTCCGGTGCTGTTTGTGAAAAAGAAGGACGGAACCTTTCGCATGTGCATCGGCAATCGGGAACTAAACAAGTTAACCATCAAGAATCGGTACCCATTACCAAGGATCGATGATCTATTCGATCAGTTACAAGGGTCGAGTTTATACTCAAAGATTGATTTAAGATCCGGGTATCATCAGTTAAGAATCCAAGAGGAGAGTATTCCTAAGACGGCGTTTAGGACTCGTTACGGGCATTACGAGTTCCTTGTTATACCTTTTGGCCTAACGAATGCCCCTGCAGTGTCATGGATATGATGAACCGGGTATGTAAGCCATATCTCGACAAGTTCGTGATCGTTTTTATAGATGACATATTGATATACTCACGAACTGAGGAAAGAACATGAACAACACTTGAGAACAATACATGAATTGCTTAAGAAGGAGCAATTATATGCTAAGTTCTCGAAATGCGAATTTTGGATTTGCGAAATGCAATTTCTCGGTCACGTGGTGAACGAGAATGGAATACATGTTCACCCTTCGAAGATCGAGGCTATAAAGAGCTGGACCACGACAAGAACCCCCACGAAAATACGACAATTCCTTGGCTTTGCGGGATATTACAGAAGATTCATTGAGAACTTCTCAAAAGTTGCTCAACCGCTAACCACGCTTACACAGAAGGATTGAAAGTTTGATTGGGGAGAAAAGCAAGAATCAGCGTTTCAAGTATTAAAGGAGAAATTATGTAAAGCACTGATATTATCACTCCCAGACGGTACCGATGACTTTGTGGTATACTGTGATGCCGCATCAAGGTCTGGGTTGCGTGTTAATGCAATGCAGAAAGTCATTGCGTACGCATAGCTTCAGTTAAAAGTTTACCACACATGACCTAGGATTGGGTGCAGTGGTATTGCCTTAAAGATCTAGCGTCATTATTTTTATGGCACTAAATGTACCATATTCACAGATCATAAAAGTCTTCAACATATAATTCATCAAAAGGAACTCAATATGCGCCGACGACGTTGGGTGGAACTGTTGAGGACTGTGAGATCAAGTATCACCCGGGCATGGCCAATGTTGTGGCAGATGCCTTGAGCCAGAAAGAACAAATCAAAACATTACGGGTACGAGCTTTAGAAATGACGATCCAGACAAACTTCACAACTCGGGTGCGCGAAGCACAAAAGAAGCATTAAAACCATAAAACATTCCAGCATAATCATTACGTGGAATGGAAAAACAATTGGAACCGAACAAGGATGGAACTTTATATTTCATGGGAAGGATCGGATTCCTATTATGGTGAATTGCAAGACTTGGTGCTGGATGAAGCACACAAGACCAAGTACTCAATACACCTAGGATCGGATAAAATGTACCAGGATCTGAAGGAATATTATTGGTAGCCGAATCTCAAGGGAGATATTGCGACCTATGTTGAGAAATTCCTAACTTGTGCAAAGGTCAAGGCTGAATACCAAAAACCATCTGGTTTATTACAACAACCAGAGATCCCGGTTTGGAAGTAGGAACATATATCAATGGATTTCATCACAAAATTACCACAGACCTCTCGAGGTCATGACATGATCTGGGTTATCATTGATCGGCTAACCAAATCAGCTCACTTCTTACCCATCTGTGAAAAAGACAGTACAGAGAAGTTAGCTGAACTGTATCTTAAAGAAATCGTGGCACGTCATGGAGTGCCAATCTCGATAATCTCTGATAGAGATGGTCGCTTTGTGTCGCGGATCTGGAAATCATTTCAAAATTCATTTGGTTCTCGCTTAGATTTAAGCACAACTTTTCACCCACAGACCGATGGTCAAAGGAAGCGAACCATTCAAACGTTGGAAGACATGCTTCGGGCCTGTGTGATGGATTTAGGCGGAAACTGGGATAATCATTTACCGTTGGTAGAGTTTTCCTACAATTACATTTATCACACCAGTATTAAGGCCGCGCCATTCGAAGCACTATATGGACGAAAGTGCCGATCGCCGTTATGTTGGGCGGAAGTCGGTGACAGCCAACTCATTGGTCCCGAATTAGTACAAGAGACCATAGACAAGATATTTAAGATCCGTGAGCATATCAAAGCAGCCCGAGATAGACAAAGAGCTATGCAGATCAGAGACGCAAACCATTATCCTTCGAGGTTAGAGACAAAGTATTGTTAAAGGTCTCACCTTGGAAAGGCGTAGCTAGATTCGGGAAGCGCGGAAAACTCAACCCAAGATATATTGGACCTTTCGAAATTCTGGCAAAGATTGGTACAGTGGCTTACAAGTTGAAACTCCCAGAGGAACTCGATAATGTACACGACACATTTCATGTGTCTAATCTGAAGAAAAGTCCAACTAATGACACAGTTATCATTCCAGCGGATGAGATTCATGTTGATGTCAAATTACAATTTAACGAAGAACCAGTTGAAGTCATGGACTGGAAAGTCCAAAAGACGAGAAGAAGCCAAATCAAACAGGTGAAGGTTCGCTGGAATTCGCGTCATGGTCTCGAGTACACGTGTGAGCGTGAAGATCAGATCAAGTCAAAATACCCCCACCTGTTCAAGAAGAATCCTTCACGGGATGACTCAAACTGAATTTCGGGATGAAATTCTTTTTAACAGGGGGAGTATGTGACAAATGGCAAAAAACCGGTAATTCCGTACAATTTAGTCACTAATTTTATTCCATAATCTCATGCACATTATCATAGTTTAATTTTGTAACTGAGTCGTACGTCGTATAATAAGTATTAAGGCAAGTAAATCTGATCATAACATATACTGGAAATCGTTAAGTCGCGGAAAAAACCAAAATAATGCCCTAAAAGTGTTGGTAGAAAGTGATGGGCGCACGAATCGCAGTGACACTAACTGTGTCGGTAAATCCGCTAAAACAAATCAGAACAAGGAATAATGGCATGTTAATGCCATACCTGAGTCCATATATAAATGAAAACACCTAAATTGCAAAATTGTCCGTTTCGACCAAAAGGCGACAAATGTCAATTTGTCCGCAGCACTAACTCGGTGGATTTCGGATGTAAGAATATTAATAAAACAATGTTAGTCACCCTAAGACAACGTGAGAATAGCAAGAATGCACAAAATACATCGTTCCCGGTCATTCGGAAAATAGTGCACAATTCGACCGGAAAGCGACGGTTGTCGAAACGACGAACACTTTAGTGGCCGATAGCCTCATTCATGCACCTAGCGAACTAGTTAAGCCTCATTTGAAACTCGGAATCCATTCAACTAACATGAGGTCACGGAAACACAACTTTCGAAAAAGTTCGACGGCGGAATATAAAAGTGCCGATATCAAGCGAACAATCGAACGAAGGCATCTTGGCCATCCTAAATCATCGTATAATCGTCTAGCGAACTAGTTATGCTTATTTTTAGGTTGTAAATGCTTTAAGTAGACACCATGACCATTGTGGTGATCGAAAACGAAAGCTTCTGGTGCTAGATAAATAAGTTCGTTTATTAGGATTATTGCATCGATGAGCGATCTAACGACATTTCCGTCATCCGAAACTTATGTTGGAGGATCAAGTGGATTAATTACCATGTATTAGCACCCTAAACCCTAATTATGTGCCACTGATGCAAGATTAAACCCCTAATCACAACACTTAGTCTAATGGCCAAAATATCTTCTAATAAACATTTATTATAAAAAATCTTACACTTTACCCCCCCCCCCATTTTGACGGTTTCAAGTGGGTCCCACACCCACCTGATTTTGTTGAAAAATGTTGATTTAACGCATGGTGTTTTGATGTGATGAAGATTGAAAGATGCCATGTTATAATTCAAAGATCACTTCATGATCTTCATCATTTTGTCACAAAAAAATTGCAACCATCTTTCTCCTTTTCCCCCTAAAACTCACGACTACACCACCACCCATATAACCACCACTTAGCCACCATAAACCACCACTTTACACCCACTTTAAAACCCTATCAAAGCCATTCAAGAAGCTAGAAAGGGTGGAGGACTATTGGAGACACTTTAGAGCTTCATTTTCCTTCTAAGATCATCATAAACTTGTGCAACCATTGTAAGGAAAATTCTTCCATAATCTAGCTTATTTTTTGTATAGATTTATGATGTACAAGTTGATCATCTTGAAAATGAAGAAAAGATAAACTAAAAACCCTAACTCACACCATAATAATAACACTAAATATTGTTTATTTTGTGTTGATTATTTGTTTATATGGTAGTTAGTTAGCATGTTGATGTTGTTTATGTTAAAGTAGGTATAAAAGTTGGATGATCTTGTATGATCAAGTATGAAAATGAAGATTTAAACATGATAATGTTTAAATCTAAACAAGATCATCAACTACATCATCCATGAAGATTACTACAACCTAAAACTAATTTTGCTACACATAAATGAATTTTTATAAGAAATAAGCATTATATTTAAGTTGTAACCATCTTAAAAAGTATAGACATCAAGAGATTGAAAGAAATGAACTTGATCTAAATGATATGACAAAGTGGTGATTTAAAAGTACTAATAAATATTGAAAGCACCATCATGTTTTAATAGAATTTTTAACACTAAAAAGCCATGGATGATGATACGTTAATGTTGTAAATAAATAATAGGAAGATTTATGATGGATTGTTGATCTTGATTATGAGCTTAAACAGGTTTTAAATACGTTTTTGAAAGGTGGAAAACACCATAGTTTAGGGGAAACTATGGCGAAATTTTCTAAAAATCTAATCGCGATTAAGACATGATTAATTGGGGTGATTAGCAGGACTAAACGCGATTAGTAACTTAAATCGTCATTAACTAAATTCTAATGACAAGGGTTAAACCCTAAATACGCAAGTATTTAACAAGTACATATATATACTTTTACAAGTAAAAATAAGTAACTTTAATAAGTATATATATAGTTACTTTGGAAATAAAAATATGTATACATATTTTGTCACCAAGAATTTTGTATAAATACAAATGTGTATTGTATGTGTATGTATTTAGAAGCTTAGGGTATTCACAATAAAAATACCCAATCATATACAAAATTACAAACACTTGAAAATAATACCAAGTGTTGGTGACATAAACAAATATATTCTTACAAAGCGTCGAAACAAAAATCGGACAAACGAAGCAATACGGACAATGGGCGAACGTTCAAGAATACATCGGCACGTCGATGACCAACGGGTGAATCGCCGACACGAAGAGTCATTACGACGAGGGCGATCGTCGACAAGCAAAAGGATTATAAACGACGCCGACGACGAGTCTAAAATATATATTTAGACGTTTAACATATATATATTTTATCGAAACCAAAAGTCCGGAAAGTTAAAAAAATGATATAAGTGTAAACTTATAAAAATGGGCTCTTCTATATATATTTGGGTTAGGCCCAATTCGATAATATATATGGGCAAAGCCCAAAAAGACATAAATAATATGGGCTAGGCCCAAAGACAAAAATTACATAGGCTAGGCCCAATGGCATAAAAATATGGGCTAGGCCCAATGACAAGAAAACATGGGCTAGGCCCAATGACAAGATACACATGATGAAAGAATGATAACAATATATATATATACATATAGTTTTGAGAAAAATATATAACAATATTAATCAAACAAGCGAACTACCAACATTACAATAACACTAAAAGTTGTTCTATCATAGCAAGGAAATACATAACAAGAATTCAAGATGAACAACGAGTACAAGGTCCATTGAGGCCTAGGTATCTAATAAACTTAATACACATGTAGGTTACACGCGTGTACGGACACCGATCGTTACTAGTACGACTTACGGAAAGCAAAACTGTGAGTTCGTGTCCCTCCTTTCAATTATTTCAAAGTTTTATTTTAATAACTATCGAGGGGAAATACATGTCATAACAAACGGTATGTTAGCTATGGGGTTAGTTGATAACACGATCAATGTGCGTAAGTAGGATGATGACAAGAGTAACCATTAATCACTTAGTGACCAAGGTGCAAAAGGTGTAGATCTATAGAGTTTGAGGCACACTCCACTCCTGGTGTGTTAACTAGTTAGGAGTGCTTTTGTGATCCCAAATTATGTCAAGAGTTGTCTCGGGTTGGTTACTTACTTATGGTACATATGTCAGGGTGCTAGCTACACACTGATAGATCCTTAAAACTCCATGAATGCTAATAACATACTCAGATTTCATTACTGGATTTCAAGAATGACATTTTTACACGAAAACATTAGCTACATGAACTCGCCAACTATATGTTGACTTTTTAAAATTACATGTATTTCAGGACGCAAGGCATGAGCTGGTGATATGATTCAGGTATGGGAAAAAGTCACGACAACGATGTACCATCTTATGGATGGTTTGCCTTTTATATCGCAACTTCGTCTGGGTATATAGGAGTCAAAACCTCATTATGCAATTATAATGAACACAATGTCTAATTTTAGAAAATGATGTATTTTGAATTATGTTTTATAATGACAAGTTGAAATAGATAACAATATGATATCACTTTTGGATGGTTGTAATTATGAAAAGAAACTTATTAATGGCATGGCATCGTTATTAAATTATATTGTTTACTAGATTGGATGCAATGATTACCTAACACTCACACACTTGGGCTTCCGCTACGACCAGGGCGTGACATGTATAGATTAGATACGAACACACGACACAAGTGCGAACGAGAACTGGCTCGTACGAGTGACAACGTGACTCGTACGAGTGACCATATGACTCAGTGACTAACAGCTCACTCATACGAAGGACACTTCGTACGGCGCCAACCTGCTAGCTTCGCACGAGCTGCTCATGTCTGTATATATGTGTTAGTGTGTTCATTGTTTATAAGCTTTGGAAGTTCCCTAAGGGGAAACGCTGATGGATTCTCTCTAGGAATTCTTCCAGCCAGAAAATATGTATACTCTTTCGGTTGAATGAATGAATGCTTCCGCTGATTCTGTATCTACTCCCGTTCTACCGAATCAGTATTATCATACGCCCAAACTTCCATCTAGAACCGTAGTCATCGGGACCCACAACTGGTATCAGAGCTATAGTACTGATTCATTCTATCTAACAGTTGATGAATCACCTACACTCATGAATTTTGGACGTATGAGAGGTTTTAGACGTAAAACATCAAATAATCAGACAATCCACGGACATAACGTAAAATTGAAACCATAGGATTGTTAGAAACTGATTTTCAACCAGATCTCTGCAAAAATCATCTTGAAATTCGAAGAAATAAAGATTCTGGATCGAAAAAACGTAACCAAGCTCGTTTAGACGAGTGAGCCTCTGTGGGGTTGATAGATCTATCAGGTTGACCACCCCGTCGTGACCGGCAGCTATGTGTCAAGTCAAGCGACGAAGTTATATTCTGTTATTGTCTAGCTTTGATTATATCCTTATTGTTAATATATAGCTCGTATCTCTTTATATCGAAGGTTTTGGAAAACGGTTGCGATGGTTGACCCTCATATTTTTGTAAAGGAAATAAAATTGACTTTCTTAAATTATATGGATGTTTTATTATAAAACACATAATAAGAAAGTTTCCCTTGGATCAAATTATTTATAACTTTGAATATGTAAACTCACCCTCCTTTGTGTTGACACTTGATTTTAACGTGTTCTTGAGGTAAATAAGTTCGGTCTTCAGGATTTTGGCAGGTCTTGTGGCAGTGGATGCAAATTTTATTAAAATATTGATTTGGAAAACCTTTTAAACTAATTTGGGACCATGTGTACTAAGATCCATGAGGATCAAAACAACTTAACTATGTTATGGTTTTGGTTTGTGTTTAAAATCTAAACTCTATGTAAGGGCATATACTTATAGGTTTGCATTTGTCTTGTATTTACTAGTTTTGGTTGGGCTTAGTTGTCTATGGGTTTGGTCGATATTATATGTATGCATATAAGGGTTTAGGCTTGGCCCAGTTGTATTAGGTCATCCTATATGTTTAAATAGGATGCACCTAGGTCTTGTATTTGGTTGTTGGTTGTTTGCTAAACACATTACGTGTAGCGGACGATCCTTAGAGATCGTGTGCATTGTTAATTGAATACAATCAACTTGTTCTTCATTCTTCTACAACTTTCTTGTTATTCCGTGACTTGTTTAGGTGTTTGTGATATCCTTTTATTGTTCCTGGACTTACAAGTTGTTGATGCACTTTATGTTCACCACTGCACGAATTGACTAGAAAGAGTATGTATTGAATATTGTATTGGTTAGATACAAACACACGTCACAAGTGCAAACGAGAACTGGCTCGTACTAGTGACAATGTTCTCGTACGAGTGACAATGTGACTCGTGCGAGTGACTATGTGACTCGTATGAGTGAAAAATAGCTCACTCGTACGAAGGATACTTCGTACGAAGCCAACCTGCTCGCTTCGCACGAGCTGCTCATGTCTATATATATGTGTTAGTGTGTTCATTGTGTGTAAGTTTTGGAAGTTCCCTAAGGGGAAACGCTGGCGGATTCTCTCTAGGAATTCCGCCAGCCAGACAAGATGTATACTCTTTCGGTATGAATGAATGAATACTTCTGCTGATTTTGTTTCTACTCCCGTTCTACCGATTCGGTACTACCATACGACCAAACATCGGTCTAGAACCGCCATCACCGGGACCCACAACTAGTTTCAGAGTTACGGTACCAATTCATTCAATCAAACAGTTGATGAATCACCTACGCTTATGAATTTTGGACGTATGAGGGGTTTTAGACGTAAAACATCAAATAATTAGACAATCCACGGACATAATGTAAAATTGAAACCATAGGATTGTTAGAAACTTATTTTCGACCACATCTATGCAAAAATCATCTTGAAAATCTAAGAAATAAATATCCTGGATTGAAAAAACGTAATCAGGCTTGTTTGTACGAGTGAGCCTCTGTGGCTCGTACAAGTGACAATTCGTCACTCGTATGAATCACCACTCGTACGAAGCACCACTCGTACAAAGTCCACCTCGTATGAAGTGGTGACAAAAAAGGCATTTTTTGATCGTATCGACAAGACGTGTCCCAAAAAAATTTGGTGATTACAAATCTTTTCGAGTTTTTAACGTCTAATTCAGGTTGTTCGAGGACACCGTCTAGAGCTTCAGGGTATAGATTTGATGATATGGTCACAAAATGTTGAAGATATCAGGGTAGTCACTGATACTTGCATATAAAGTTGATCATCTGGTGTAGTGATTTTTAATGGGCCTCAACTTAAATCTGCATTTGATCAAAACTGCAATTTTGGGAAATTTTCTGCAAAATTTGGTTTTTTGTGAAAAGATGCTCAAGACGTCAGAATTTGCAAAAATGAGGGGGAATAAAAATTTTCATGTATATGTTAATATTCCGGCATTTTTGAAATTCGTGACCATGCAACAGTATTCGTGTGGTTCTGACTACAGATTATCTAGGAAACACAGAGCATTGAAGATTCATTAGTGATGAGATAAAGTTGATGTCTATTTTCATAAAAGTGGGGTTGCATAACTGAGTCTTGGAAGAGTTGTTCATCGGATTCAGTAGTTGTGGTCACATTGATGCCTGAGTCTTCGTACAAGCCAGATGCACACACGACTGCTTAGTGGTACAAAGTATCCAATTTAACTCCGCAGGCAAATGAACTATTTTCCAAACTAACTGCAAGAAAATAAGGATGCTTTCTGGTTTCAGTTGTCACCGGCATTAGCGAGGAAGGCTATATACTTGCAATTCATGACTAAAGAAGATGATATAATAAATCTTTCAGACAAAAATTATGTACCAGTTGCTCATGAAATAGCCTATACATTTGGAGTTTCGTGATCAAAGGATGTTTAGAATTTTTAGATCATGATACAGATTGATGCTTAAGGGTTAAATACCTGATCTTCGATGTGGAAGTGGATGCACATACGAGTGCTTATCTTTAACTCTGCAAGGCAAATGAACTGTTATCAGGATTAACCGCCAAGAAATGAAGATGTTTTGTAGTTTCAGTTGTGCCATTCTAGCGGAGTTAGCTATACATCTATTATTGTGACTAAAAAGGAAGAATGTGATTCTGATTGCCGAAGAATGTTTCTCAGATTCAATGTGCTACTAGATAATACGATTTCGATGATGATTTGCTGATTGAGAAGATTACCGATTTACTGATTAATCGTGATTACAGAAATCGGGATTTCAAATTTACGCGGATATTTATTGATTTGAAGTTTATCATTTTGGTAATTCGAAGTTTCTATCAATTGCCAGTTGTATTTTGAAGATCAGAGGATCGAGCATTGGAGGAATGCGCTAAACCAAACATGGATGTGGTTAAAGTTGAAACAAAGAAGCTTCATTGATTAATTTCAAGTTGGTGATTGTTCGAGAAAATTTGTAGATAAAACAAAGACCTGAAGATTAATTTATGGAGAAAATTATTTCAGGGGAAATGTAGCTTAAAGTAGATAATGCAACCCCGGATCATCAATCTAGGGGGAATTTTTTGACCGATCTACGACATCGACAGATACCTGATTGAAGTTGCAGAATATTCAAACACGGCACTTAGATTTCAGGATCAAGATCAAGCTTCAATAATGACGTCTATGGGGGAATTTGTTGATGCACTTTATGTCTGCCACTGTGCGAATAGGCTAGAAAGAGTGTGTATTGAATATTTATAGATTATATACGAACACACGACACAAGTACGAACGAGAACTGGCTCGTACGAGGTGACAATGTGACTCATACGAGTGACTATGTGACTCGTACGAGTGATAAACAGCTCACTCGTACAAAGGACACTTCGTACGAAGCCAACCTACTCGCTTCGCACGAGCTGCTCATGTCTATATATATGTTAGTGTGTTCATTGTTTGTAAGTTTTGGAAGTTCCCTAAGGGGAAACGCTGGTGGATTCTCTCTAGGAATTCCGCCAGCCAGACAAGATGTATACTCTTTCGGTATGAATAATGAATGCTTCTGCTGATTCTGTTTCTACTCCCACTCTACCGAATTGGTACTATGATACGCCCAAACTTTCGTCTAGAACCGCCATCACTGGGACCCACACAAGTGGTATCAGAGCCTAAGAAGTCTTTCGAAGGCTCGGTTCGTCAGATATTGTTTGAAGATTTGAAGAAACAGAAACGGTTGAATCTTGTTCTTTTGATCTGTCTTATATATTTTCTTCGACCAACATTTTCTGTATTTCTAGGTATTTAGCAGGTTTTACAATCTCCCACTTTTGTTAATTTCATTAAAAAAAGAGTCCATAAGTTTCTAGTGAATTTCATTAAAAGAAACTAGGATTTCGATCTGTTTTGGAACATATTCAAAGGTGTTTGCAGGAATTTCGGGCATATTGATGGAAAGAATCCGTAGAATTTTGATTTTAATCTCCTAAAAATTCGAAATTCAGTTATATTTGATTAATTTTGGATTCCAAAATTAATTCATTGGAGTGTACGGGATTGATTGTGTGGACAAGTGTGCGGGTTGATTATGTATTGAGGATTCACTTTTGGTGTACGGGACGAATAACAAAGAGTGCGGCCCAAAGTTTGGAAGTGTGCGGTCCAACTAAGTGGTGTGCGGTTAACTTTCCAATGTGCGGTTTCATTTTCAGTAAGGAACATTTTGGTCGAAGCCCACCCGTGTGGTCCAACAAGCTGGTGTGCGGCCCAATTCTAAGCAGTGTACGGTCCAAGAAGGAATGTGCGACTGACACCTTAGTGTGCAGACGGTTGTACTGTTGGATTGTTAACATTTGTGAACCTTTGGATTGTGCAGATTCATATTGTGAACTGTATAAACATTTGGATTGTGCGACCTGTTTCTTGTGGACTAAGTTATCTAATTGGACTATGCAGAAGTAAAGGTTGATGCTGAGGTAAAGCGAGAGACGGTAGCTAAAAAAGTTGATGATGATCAGGTGACTGAAAACATGAAATATGATGTAGAACAGAATGTTGCAGATTAGAAGATGGTTGCAGATTTTGCTGTTTTCATGGCTGATCTAAGCAAATCAACAAGAGAGGTACATTCTAACTCTGGTAGTTATGTATGCTTAAAATGTCATGAACTGCAAAGTGAAGTTGACAAGTTAACAAAACAAAACCAAAGTCTGGTAAATGAGCTCTCGAGCGTAAAAGAATAAAACTTTTTCGTAAAAAGAAATGAGTCATTATATTTGAAGAAAATTAAGGGTTATGAAGAAGAAATCAATATTTTAATCTATAAACTAAATGAAAAACTTCAAATTATTGACTTAGCTCATGATACGATGAGTGAGAAAACAAAAGAGATTTCTAAAAAACGAAAAGAGTTGTCAGAAACACAACTGAAAATTTGTGAACTTGAAAATAAATTGAATCAATTCAGAGATTCATCTTTTGTTATGAAACACACGATGAATGGCTTGAAGAAAAGTAGTGACAAGACAAGTGTGGGCTTCAAAGGTTTCAATGAAGTTCCACCACATCTTGGTCATGACTATTCTTTCTTGCCAGACGAAAAAGAGCTAACAGACTTTTTGTTAACTACACCTAGTAGTTCCACATCAGAAGAATACACACCCTAAGAATAAAAAGAAAATTTTTGTTAAAAAAAGTTGATTTTGTTAAAGGGAGTGATATGAAAGAAGAGACCACTGCTATCGAAAGAGAGTCAAATGTGAAGTTTTCTAAAAATAAAAACACGGAAAAATCAGAAATTGAGCAAACTAAACAAGATCCTTCAAAAGAATCATCATCATCGTCACCTGATGAATCTAAACCATAGACTTCAATTAAGAAGTCTTCGGCTAGAAGACCCTGCTTTAAATGTCACAACATGGTACATGCAGCTAGCTGTTGTCCTAACAAAAAGAATGAAGCACAGGTGACTGAGAGAAAGAGAGAAAAATCACCAGAAAAAATTGGTTATGGTGAGTAGAAGGTTTCTAACTCACCAAAGATATTTGTACCAATCTACAAAGTGTTGTTGTTGGTGTAGATAAGGCTGAAAAGGGAACTTACCAAGTTCCTCGTTTTCAAAGAAATCAACAAAGATTTCAGCCTGAATCTACATCAGGCAAATATGAAAGACCTAGAAGTAGTTCACCAAGAATGAATAACTTTAACGGTCAATCAAGTAATTTCATAAGTCAAGGTCAATATCAAACTCGATATCAGAATGTTGGTAGTCGAAATTTTTATAACAATGGCTTTAGAATATCACCATCGAAATTCAAGGAATCAAAACCAAAATTTCCAAAGGTCACAGAGGACAAACATGTATAGGAAACCTCAAGACCAGAGACCGAATGGAAATCAAAAATCATTTCCCTCAACAGGTCTGAGATCCAAGACTCCAGTTAGGAGTGATGGATATTGGATGAATGTTCCGGTGGTTGATGAATCTGGAAGACCCAAGACCATTAAGGCTTGGGTCCCCCAATCTAATTAATTTTTGTTGGGTTGTGTAGGAGCTGCTAAGGAGGATTATCAACTTGTGGTATGTTGATAGTGGCTGCTCCAGGCACATGATGGGGGGATGCGAGGTTATTGACTAAGTTTGAAAACATAGATGGAGGTTATGTGAATTTTGCAAGTGCTAAAGGAGGTCACATTACAGGTCGAGGAAAAGTGACCAACGGGAAGATCACATTAGACAAAATGAACTATGTCGAACAGCTGAAGCACAATCTGATGAGCGTGTCTCAAGTCTGCGACAAGGATCACTCGGTCCACTTTACTAACTCTGAAGCTTTGGTGTTGAAACCAGGTTTGGTGATACTAGATGATTGGATAGTGATGAGAGCGCCAAGAAGAAATAACACGTATGTCATGGACATGGGTGCTAAGGACTCTTCCACTATGGTGGCGTGTTTATTGTCAAAAGCATCTAAGGGTGAGTCAATGTTGTGGAATAGACGCATGGCCCACATCCACTATCGAAAAAGAATTATATTATTAAAAACGGTTTAGTGGAAATGGTGCCAATGCAGAGGTTCACGTGGAAGATAAATGCCTTCCATGTCAAAAGGGAAAACAACATAAGAAACCTCACAAGTCCAAAAACAGTAAATTCCATAGATGCCCCTTATGAATTACTTCATATGGATGTTTTCGATCGGGTGAACGTTAGGAGCATAGGTGGAAAGTACTATTGTTTAGTTGTCACAGATGATTACTCATGGTACTCATGGGTTTCTTTTTAGGTACAAAAGATGAGACAGCGGAATGCTAATAGATCTTTTTACAAAATTGGAAAATGTCCACGCCGCACGGGTCAAGAGGATAAGGAGTGATAATAGCACCGAGTTCAAGAGTCAGATTTGGATCTCTATTGTCTTCAAACAAGGGAATTGAACATCAATACTATGCTCCTTATACACCTCAACAGAATGGAGTCGCTGAGAGGAAAAACAGGGCGTTGATTGAAGCCGCTAGGACTATGCTTTCTGATTCAAAGCTTCCAGTTCTTTTCTGGGGAGAAGCTGTGAACACAGCCTGTTATGTCCTAAACAAAGTTTTGATGGTTAAACAGTTTAACAAAACATGTCACGAACTATTGTTTAACCGGAAACCAAACTTGAAAGGCTTTGAACCATTTGGATTACCCTGCACCATTGTGCGAAATAAATATAAGCAAAAATTCGGTGAGGTAGCTGTCGAGGGATATTTTCTAGGTTATATGTCTGGAACACCGAATAAAGGGTTTTTAATCTAAAAACTGGTAAAATTGAGGTTGTGTTTAACATGGAAATCACTAGTTATTCACCTCAACAATCAACGAGTGGTCCTGCTATATTATATGAATATGATAGCGTTTTTAAATCATTTAATATTCCTAATTTTTCCAATACAGATGAGTCTCAAGTGATTCAAACTATGACCAGTGAAGATGAAAAGGGTAACTTCATGCCTAGATCGAGTATATCAATGACAGATGCTCCAGAAACTTCCTCCAGTGCAGCTCCACATGATTTAAGTGATAGTGAGTCTGAACCTATTCAGGGGGAGGATTTTACTAATCCGTTTGCTAATAAGAACATTCAGGGGGAGATTGGATCTAATCTGGGAGATAATTTAGTTGTTGACACCATTGCTATTACACGCGCAAACAGAGATCATCCAGTTGAGAACATCATATGTGATGCTGTTGCAGGTGTTCAGACAATAAGAGGTGTGATCGAAGGTTCCTGTTTATTTACTTCGATTCAGAAGACTGGGATGATACATGAGTGTTTGTATAGCTGCTTTATTGCCCAAGAGGAGCCCAAGAATGTTCACGTGGCTCTAAAAGAAAATTATTGGGTTGAAAGAGGTCAGATTGACAGTACACTTTTCATTAAAATAAAGAAGAAAGACTTTCTACTGGTACAGGTATACGTAGATGATATTATTTTTGGGTCATCTGATGAGAACATGTGTCATGAATTCGAGGAGGTAATGAAGAGCAAGTTTGAAATGAGTACGATGGGTGAACTGTCTTACTTTTTGGGTTTACAAATTGAATAGAAGAAGGATGGGAAGTTTATACATCAGATGAAGTATGTGTATGACATTTTGTCTTGTTTCAAAATGGAGGATTGCGCTACTTTCAACACCCCTATCTACGAGAATCACAATCTTGGTCCAGATCATGAGAGTATGGATGATGTTGATCCAACTCAGTACAGGGCAATGATTGGTTCTCTAATGTACTTGACTGCTTCAAGACCAGACATTATGTTCGCAGTGTGTCTTTGTGCCAGATATCAAGCGAATCCAAAAGAGTCACATATGAAAGCGATGAAGCGGATTCTTCGTTACTTGAAGGGGAAACCTAAACTTGGGTTATGGTATCCAGCTGCTAGTAATTTGAAGTTTGTTGCTTTCACTGATTCGGATTTGGAGGATGCAAATCAACAAGAAAGTCTACCATAGGTGGTTGTCAGTTCTTAGGAGGGAAGATCGTGTCATGGCAACGCAAGAAGCAGTCTTGCGTGTCTACTTCTATGTGTGAAGTTGAATATATTGTTGCGGGTAGCTGTTGCTCTCAGGTTCTCTGGATCCAACAGCAGATGCGCGATTACGGTTTGAATTTCACTCGTACTCCTATTATTATAGACAATAATGCCACTATTTCAATCACCAACAATCCCGTAAAACACAGTCGCACAAAACATATTGACATTCGTCATCGTTTTATACGGGATTGTGCTGAAAAGAAATTGATTGAACTGCATAGGGTCGACACACTAGATAACCTAGCAGATCTTTACACAAAAGCATTTGACAGGGCTCGTTTTGAACATTTTGTCGAACTTAACGGGATGAGGAATCTTGAATAACCAGTTTTCCATAAGAATTTTGTAAATCATTTACTGTTTTTCAAAAATCAAAACATAAGAAAAATAGAAAATCAAAAATGAGGTTTCACTGTGTGGAAAAGAAGAAATATTAGTACATCAGCAAGTTAGACTATCATACAGAAATTAAAATTAAAATTGCTCAAGTGTGATAGCAGCTTCATCATATAATGTACCAGTAGGCAAAAAAACATGAAAAAATCAACTTACCGTGGTGAAATAAACATAACGAACTGTGTATGAGTGGGAACGTATCAGTGGCGTATGGTTTTATAACCTTAAATCCTGCGTTGATAGATTGTCAAAATCTGAGGTATTAGGTCTTTATATTGTTATTTCATCCGGGGTATTAGGGTTGTCCTTTTGCTGCATCCAGATATATGCTGACCTAGGCACAACCAGGATATCTTAAAAGAGCTAAAATGCCAAATTAAAGAAATTGAAGAAGCTCTCCTAGAGAGTCATTCAAATGTGCAAAATGCATTAATCGTACCAAAATTTGGTATTTGCCCTAACCCTCGTTGGATATTGGTCTCTTTGCTGTACGGAAGTACTGACCTGATCACTAATTATCTAACATTGTACATCAAAAAGATGAACTTCGGTATACTAACCTACTATGAGGAATCTTTGCGCATATCTTGATCGTGGGGATATGTCCTGATGTGGGACACACTGGTATATCAGTATAAAATTACCTTAAAATATCACTAGGTAATGGTACTTGAAATGTTCATGTATTTTGTTTAAGTGAATAACAATACCGGTAATCATCTTGAACTGCTTTTCATGAACATTACATGTGAAATTATCTAATATTGTGAAAACAGTTTGATATTGCTGATATGATCTTCTTCCTGGTGATTCTCACAAAAACAGAGTGTTCATTATTTTTGTTATTTACATGCTTTTCGATAATATAAAAAAATACAAAAAGATTTTCTTTTTCTTGTAAATTCTTAGCGTACGGAATATGATTATTTGTGGAGGAGTTGTTACCGATAGAGGGAGACGGTGTTAGGAGATGAGTTCAATACTTTCAAATCTTGCAGGTTTTGTGTTCTTAAAACTTTGAGTGTGTGGTTTGAGTTGGAAATTGCTTAATCTGTGATACAGTTTACCATCTCTTGAATAATAATAATAATTTGTTAACTTGTGTTGAAAAATTCTTATGGTTTATCGAGTTGTTTGTTTTATAGTGTACAGATTGTAGCAGTGTGTTGCTGAGAAGTTTAGTGAAGAGGAGTTTTCTTGGATGCATGATAGAACCTCCTTTCTACATTGCAGACAAAGTTGAAGAGTTTGAAGATTGCTATGCAAGGGCTAAACTGGAGTTTACTCCAACGCTAACGATTTAGAAGATTTGGTGATTAGATGCATCAGCTTAGGGGGAGTCTGTTGCTGATAGAAGCTATTAAAGCTGAAGCTATCCAAAGACCAAAAATGTTGAAGATTGCAAGATGACTGAAAACAAAGTTTTTTTATGAAGCTATTGTCAAGGGGGAGTTTGTTGGTTCATATTTGTGACAACAACTTAGATTTGGTCTTTGGATATCTTGTAATTAGTAAAACGATAAACAGTTAGCGGATTTAGTTTTGTAATAGTTAGTTGTAGTGATTGGGCCAAAACAGAACCACATTATAGGGAGTGGTAGGTGAATTGGGCCTAGACCAATTTGCAGCCCATGGGGTTAAACACTAGCCCAGTTGCAAACTAGTCTCTATATAAAGAGAGTTTTGCATTAGGGTTAAAGTTGCTCAGTTAGTCACTTTAGAGAGAGTTGAGAGAGAATTCATAGAGAGATTGGCTTGGACGAATTCGAGTGATCTAGATTGATTGTAATCGTTGTGATAGATAAGCAATAAAGATCAGGTTTATTGTGATTGTTGTTCCTACTCGTATTTTTTGTGATAATCTGATCTAGAGGATTCCGCATTCTAGATTGGATAGACGATTCTGTGAAGATCCAAACGGGTTAGGGGACCTATAGAAACAGCTAAAGAATTTTCAAGTTTATATCACTTTGAAAAACTTACAAGGTGATTGGGAGGTTATTGACTATTACAAACAAATACTTAAAGAATTTTATGATGAAGGGCAATGGAGTTTTTTGTAGTATGTGATAAATGCTAAGCTTGACTCATTTTCTATTCGGAGTTATGTTTTCTATTTATAGAAAAAGTATGGCATGAATAAACGTTTGTTTCTTCATGAGTTGACTATGTAAAGTAGTTTTTCGCATATTCATTGAATCCGTTCAAGTCCACTTGCTACTTAGGAGTTCGTGTAGAAACTTATCTTTTTGACAAGTTGCTCCATCAGAATTCTGATGAACTACTCATCAGAAATTCGATGTTTCTTGATCATCAGATTTCCGATGATCACCATATTCTGATGATAAATACCAGATTTATCATCCATATCATCCTTTCTTGATTGTGATCACTTAGTGATGCTTGTTGAAGATGATGTTTATCTTTCTTTGTTTTTGTTATCTTGTATCTTCTTTCTTAAGGACCTGCTGGCTTTGTCATCTTCAGAATTAATCAGAATGATCATATTTTTCTTCAACACTTACAAAAAGTTTTCTAACAATTCCCCCCTAAGTGTTGTAAGAAAAAAACTACGCATGACATAAGAAAAAAACATGAACTTCAAACAAACAAAAGGTTTAACATAATTAATGTTTAATTCAAAACAAACAGGAGAAGATTGTTTTTTTTTCAGTTCTAATGACGAAGATCTCAAGATTTAAGTTGTTTCTTGTGATGGATGGTTTTGCAACATTCTTTATAGAGAGCTTTGTAGACATTCCTGGCTGTAATCCATTCGTCTATGATTTCTTTAATTTGCTTTCTGAGTTCTGGCTTGTCACGTCCTTTGATATTTAGTTGCTCGTGTTTCTTGTTCATGCATTCTTTGATGTAGATGAGGGTTTGATTAGAGTATTTGCATATTTCTCTCACCCTGAATAGTGCTTTCTTCTCAGCTATATCCCTGTACACAACAGAAAGTTCTGGTTGTTCAAAGATTACACCCGTTCGAGCTTCAGCTTTCATTTCATCTGGGATTGTTGTGTTTGGAGAAGTTATGAACAGTTTCTTTCCAATTGCATGATCAAAATTTATGAAGAGATCAAAGTCACTTATGGCTATTCTTGTAAATACTTTGATTCCACTCTTGGTTATGCTCTCTATGGCTCTTCGAACATGTTTACTATGTGACTTATCTTCATCATATGTCTTTCTCATCATTATCAGATCTATTGGATGAAGTTGATCAGCTAAGTCACCATTAGTTATGACTTGTTCTTCACCATTTTCTCTTATCAGGGTATACTTGTTTTGATAATGGAATCCGAACACACCATCTAGAGTTGAATGAGTATCAACTTTCGGTACTCTCTTCACTGGGTTTTCCAAGGGTCTATGTATGCTGTGTTATCCTCTTTGACTCAGAGGCCTTTTAATCTTATCTTCTTTTGTCCAATAGAAGTGTTTTAGATGATCGACGAGAGCGGAGTATGTATGATTTTAAGATATATTTTTTGTACTTTTCTCTCATTTATTCAAGCTTTAAATTTATAAACCACGATATAATGCTATCACTCTCTACAACACGCTAGGGCAAGTGCGCCCATCATTGGCGTAATATTGTGATGGTAAGATACCGAGGTCGTCCAAGGACACAAGAGCTTTTAATACCTGAATATCGTCAACGTCTAATCTAATCAAATTTTTAGGAAAGATTTTTAATAAGTAAACATAAATAGATAAACTGAGTAATAAAAGAAACAAATAGACAAGATAGAATCACTTGGCTCTGACTTATAATTTATATATTCTTTGATGATTTTCGTGCTTTTGGTTTTTTAAGAGATTATCTTAGTTATAGTGTCATGTCCCTCTTTTGGACCATCTAAGATATATAGCGTTTTTGCCATCTTAGAATTATTCTCAGATTGCGGTACCATTCGAGAAAGTTGGTGTTATTCAGCTTAACTTTCTCAAGTATGGACTTGAGAGCAAAAGAGGAGTTGTTTTCAGATGACATCTGTAAAGTAAAATTATTTAATTAGTATTTTTAATGTATTTTCTTTATTTAGTGAGGCGAGACGATAGGGAACCAAAATCCGATTAGAAGCTCTTTCTAAAGGTGGCTGTAGCACGCAAAATTAGCAAGAGGTTCAAGCGGACTAACAACGATTGTCAATTATGAGAAAAGCACAACTCTCAGGTATGATGCCGCTAAGACAACTCTTGTCTATGCATTGATACCTTTAGCCTCATCTATGCCTCTTTTGTTCTCGAGACAGCTGTAGCACGTAACACGAGAAGAAAAGTAATAGTCGTCCTAAGACGGTCACATTTGGAAGGGTCAGATGTGTTAATGAAGCCCTTTCACCTTGGAATGATAAACTAGACACCAAGTGTCGTGCTGTGGCTCCAACACTGATGGTTCGCATTATGCCCCAAGTGTTACCAGTAGTAGGATGGTAACCATTGATTTTAATTTTTACCAGATAAGGTCGTTATAGTCGGTTTTAGTTTAGATATTAAATTTGTAACTATACCAAAAGGACCCTTTCACCTCTCGGGACGATTAGTTTTAAATAACCTATAAAACTAAGTTTGTCACGACTTGAAATAACCAATTTTAAGTTAATAGAAATCTATTAAGTTAATAGTTTTTGAAAATTAAATTTAGTTTAATTTGCAAAACTATAACACAATTTTAACAAGTAAAAACAATTTAAAACTTGGTTAATTTGATTGTTTTAATATTTAAAACTCCTATTAAAATCATGTTGGTATTTAGGTTGGTTATGTTATAATAACTTATAAGTACAAAGCAACCACAATATCAAGATAAATATGTAAATCTATATGGCCAAAAATTGTTCGATCTTGCTAGAGCCTAATAGCAAGATCAAACAGGTCACGGGTCACAACACACAAACAACCACAAGGATGGACTTGAGTGCATCCAGTCGTCTCGAGCAACTCCCACTGACTTCACGACTCCTGTTTAGCGTCCTCGATTTTGTCTCCGGGCCTTCGTTTATTACAATATATACAAAATACAATGAAGGAAGGAACCCTATCTATTATAACTTTGAACCATCAAGGTGGCCAAAAACCATAATAACAAAACTGAATAAAATATACAACCACAAAACAAGTTCAGGCTAGATATACATATTGCATAATAATCACAAAATAAACCGGGTAATTTTTTGGTTAAGCAAGACAAATAAAATATTGACCAAAATTAAAGTTTGCTTAAAATTATTTAGATAAGAAACTTTAAATAAATAAAGTTTGAGTTCTAATTTTGGTTAAAAGACCGATACCGACTCATATGTTGTAACCAAGGCTCTGATATCACGGTTGGGTTTCCATGCTGATCGGTTAAAAATTTTATTTATCAAAACCCGGTTCAATAAATATTAGTAAATTAATTAAGCGAGTTAATTAATAAAACGCAGCAAAAATAAACAAGTGATCAACAAAACTAAACCCGACAAGATCCGGTTACATGAAAATACGAGCACAGTGAAAAGAATGTCTAGCTACCGATGAGAAAGATATACCTCGGTTAATAACTAACCAGCTGAGACACCAAGTTTCAACGAACACGTGCTAGTGAAACGAACAAACGGAACACGGGGATAGCCCCGGGTAGCGGTGGCGGCGTCAGTGACCGGCGATGTCGAAGTGGCGACGGCGGCAAAGCGGTGGCGGAGGGCCGGCGACGACGGAGCTGCAGCGACGTATCGACAGTCACGGTGGCCGACGGCGATGGCGATTGTGGGTTTTATGAGAGCTTTGTCCTAGTTCTTCTAACCTCTCAAATGCAAGACCCAACACCCATTTAAATAGTGCATGAAGGTCTATGCATGTTTGCCAAGTGGCGGACATGTACATGCATGTGCAACAAGTGGCCAGGGTTCTTTTAATACGCGACAAGTGGCGATGCAAGTGTGCATGCGCGACAAATGGCGTAGCGTGGGTGCATGTGCGACAAGTGGCGCATCAAGGATGCATGCGCGACAAGTGGCGAGGTGAGTGTACCCGTCTTTCAGTTAATACCCACTAAACAATTATATTATTAATAACGAGTATTAATAATGTGAATCCGCTCATGATCATAAATATAATTATGATCCGTTTCGCACATCATTCGTAATTACGAGTAAAACCCAGTCAAGTTGATTTTAGTTTGTTGCACACGGTGTAACTTTTACAGGTCATAACTCGTCGGCTGCGTTAATTAGTCGGATCGGTCCATTTTTCCAACAATTTTGATGTAAAGTAAAATGTAATGTAATGTTTTCTTTACCTTGGGGTGTAGTGTGGTTTCGGGTGGAGCTATATTGAACACCTGGTTGATTGCAAATTGTGAGGATCTAGTATGGGCAGATTGTCAAATTTTAATCTAAAGATTCATGTTTGTCCTCTGATAGCGTTTAGTGATCTTCAACACCTTCTTGAATGACCATTTCAATGCAACGTGTTTGTAGCAACGAAAAAAATGCCTCATGAAAAAGGGTATCTGACACTGACGATGTCTAGCTCCAAGCATTGCGTAATGCTCGAGCGAACCTCTGGTTCAGTTTGTATTTACAGGATGTTTGGTTGGACTGCACTCGGATGATCTTCGCAAGTTAATGCACCACTTTTAAGTGCAAGTCTTCTATTTGTTGATATAGATAAGGAACATAGGTTGTGCAAAATATGCCATTAAAAATATGAGCAGCACTTGGTGACAACTTATAACAACAATTTTGCATTTTTTTCAGATTTGACTTCTTAAACAAAAAGAAATAAAAAAAATGTATCAATGTTAATTATGTTTTTTAACGGCAAAGAAGGACGTGCCAACCAACGTGACACCAGTCGCTGTGGTCAAGGTCGACTACTCAGCTGCCGCCAGCCTTTTGGCTCTCCCCAGATCCGCGGAAACCCGACCCCACCCTACCGAATGGCACGACATTGGAATAATCGGTAAAACCTCGCTTCCCATCGAAGTCGAACCGGCGCTGCCCGTATTCGCTCTTTACCTGGATGCCGCAGAAAATAATGAGGAGAGTGGGAATCGAACCTGGGTCACAAGGAACACTAGTTCTTTCCCCAACCACTCCATCAATGTCAATTATTTACCAAAGAAAATTAGGAATGTTAACCTTGAAATGTAATGTGACTTACGTTGTCGTGTGTAGGTACAAATATGAATCTAAGAATCTAAGTGTTCATGGGTGTACCTGCTAAGAGACCGACTTCGATCCTTAGCATCATCATATCTCCATCATCTACGTTTTCTTCGATAATCAAGACTTCTGCTTCTGTAACAATCCTTGCCCCTACCTCGATGTATCTCATAATCAGATAGGGCCCGACTTCTTTAATGGTCGAAGGGATCGAAAACCACATAATGTGACGTATTTTACAACCTCCGAAATCTTTTGTATACAAAGAATACCTTCTGTTAATCGTATTTAACTCATCAATAAACTATTTTGTAGTTGTTAAATCCCTAAACCTAAATGTTATAACCATCATTCAATCAAGCTAAATAGATCGATGCACCAATTAATATAAAAAAACACAACATATAATTGCGATTTCTTACGTTTTGTCACACCCCGACCCGCAGCGGAATAAGAGTCGGGGCATAATTGGGTTATCACCAAAGCTCATGATATTTACTAATATGTTTCATATTTATTAAAGTCAAAATTACATTCTCAATAATCCAAACATGTCCATACAAATACAAAGGAAAATGACCAAACTAAACAATCCAAGCTCTAAACCAGTTTATTCGTCTAAGCCAATCCAATGTGTTTCTTGCTGCAGCTGGTTCACCTGTATCATGTGTAAAAATGGGGGTTTTTGGGTCAACAGAAGTTGGCGAGTGAACCTTGTTAGATAAACATTTTTTATTGATTTCTTATTATTTTTATCAAGGAAAAATTGTGCAATAGTCATATGTGAGCAATTGTAAATAATCAAACAATAGCAATAACAATCACAAACTATAACATACAATAACATATGAACTTGCATGAATGTATAATATGAATGAAACTGTATATGTTGGCAACGTCACGTTCACGCTCATAATGTAATGGGGAACGGACGGCCTATGATGAATGTCTGTGCGATCAAGGCTCAATCAAACGGAGCCGATCGTATGTTGGCAACGCCAGGTTCACGCTCATAATGTAGTGGAGAACTGCTCAACGCTCATAATGTAATGGGGAGCGGCGGCCTATGAAATTGTATGTACTGAAAATAATAAATTAAATCTAAACAATAACCACACAACAGTTGATACAAGCTGAATACACATTTGTTCATGATATGATATATGCACAATGATTTAAATATAAAAATTGGTAAGACACATGATACACCCCAAAAACGTGATTAAAAACGGGGAATTTTGTAGAGATTCACTCACATTGGGTGCGTTCGGTTGGAGATGATGAGATACGCACGAGTTGGAAGAATTGAACAAAGAGGATTAACTAACCTAAATAATAACGGGAAGTATAGTTAATGAGTGGATTTTATTAATAATTTTATTAGGATTTTTAGATATATTTTTGTGAGTTTAAGGCTATTTCCTATCTTTAAAAACATTATTTTTAAGTATTTTTAATTGATTTTTGAATTAAATTAAATAAATAAATATATAAAAAAAATGTTGTCTTTTGCGTTGACCGTTGACCCTTGACTGTTTGACTGTTTGACCGGTTTTATTGTGTAAATGTATGCGCCGGGCAAGACTCGAACCCGAGACCTCCCGTACGCGTGCACGCAGCTCTACCAACTGAGCTACGTGTCTAACCCGAAATAATCCTGTTTTTAATTATATTTATATACTAATTCAGTTTATTCAAAATTCATTTATTTTTAAAAAGGATTTTAATTATCAACCCGGTGCTGTCAACAGGTCTCGAACCCGGGACCTGTGCTTTAACGTTACACACAGTCCACCGCTGGACTGTGTGTCTAACTTGGTTAATATACAGATTTTTATTATACTTAACATCTAATTGCGAAAAGGATCCGGTTCATTTAGAAAAAGAACATTTTAATTACAGAGGGTGTGTGTGTATCAAGGATCGAACTCGCGGCGTGTGATATAAGTGTGCACACAGTCCACCGCTGGACTGTGTGTCTAACCCGAGATAATATCCAAATTATAATAAACTTATAATCAACCTACTTCGTCTTCTTCGTTACCGAATTACAGTTTACGATTTCTCTATTGTTTCTTGTTTAATTTGATTGACAAACATTCATAAGACTAAAATGAAAGGGAAGAGACAATTTTTTAGAAGTAAACATACCGGAGAACGATTTATCTCAGAATTCCGGCAAGTCGTCGGCTCTGTTTTTACGGTTATCGACTGAGCGAATAAATTAACAGTTTTGATTAGCTAAGTGAGGAATTGAAGTATTAAACAAGAGTTATCAGAAGGTTTGAATGTCTATACCGTTTTACAGCTGAAGATAAGGATTTTCAGAAGTTTTCCGGCGAGAGTGAGTTATCCGATATCGTCGTCTGAAATTGATTCCGATTGAAGGGTTTGAGTTATTAACAGCTTAACAACTGATAGACAACGAACGAATTTAGAGACTCACTGATTTGGTGGAAAATACGGTTTTCCGGCGAAAGTCCGGCGAGTCCAAATAGCTTCTCCGGCAAACTCAAAGTTGTGCGAAAATGCAATTGAAGGTGTCACACCCCGACCCGCAGCGAAAAAGGTGATCGGGGCATGATTGGGTTATCATCAAAGCTCATGACATTTATTTTATCGTTTCATATTCATTAATACAATTTAATGGAAATTTACAATCATAATTACATCAATGACCTAAACATCAATCTAAGCTTCTTTGTTTTCTTCTAAGGCATTTCCTATGTTTTCCTTTCTTCATCCTGTTCACCTGTATCATGTGTAAAAGGGTTTTTGGATCAACAAAAAGTTGGCAAGTGAATCCTATGGAAAACAGTTGAACAAGTTTATTTAATTGATTATGAAATAAAGTGCACATCCACACATGAGTAAAAATAGATGTAAACTTATTCATAAATCAATTTAATATTAAACAATACACACATGAACAATAATGGATTGGTTATGAGGCACGCGTTGCTCAACTCGTCTACCACGAGAAACTGATGGGCCTAATGAATGAATTGCATAAACATGATAATATGAAAGACATAACTACAAACAATATAAACTCAATAATACACACATGAACAATAAAGGAATAGTTTTGAGGCACGCGTTGCTCAACTCGTCTACCACGAGGAACTGATGGGCTTAATGAATGAATTGCGTATAAGTGGACATAATGAAATACATAATTACAACAATAATAACAATCTAAGTTTAGATCACGATATGGTATGGCACAAGTTTAAATAAACGAGTTAATTATTTTGTGACACATGACACACCCCAAAACGTGTAATTAAAAAGGGGGAGTTGTAAGATTCACTCACAGTGGGTGCGTTTGGTTGATGATGTTGAATGCACGCGAAGTGGTTTTAACCACGAGTGAAATTAACCTAGATAAATAGCATTATGGTTCGGTAAGTAAACGGATTTTATTAATCCATTTTAGTAGGATTGTTGGGTGTATTTTTGTGAGTTTAAGGCTATTTTCTAACCTTAAAAATGTTATTTTTAAGTATTTTTAATTGATTTTTAATTAAAATAAATAAATAAAAATAATAAAAAATTTGACTTTTTTGACCGTTGACCGTTGACCGGTTCGTATGCGTGTATATGTGCGCTGAGTGAGGCTCGAACCCGAGACCTCCCGTACGCGTGCACGCAGCTCTACCAACTGAGCTACGTGTCTAACCCGAAATATTTATGTTTTTAATTATATTTATATACTAATTAGATTAAACAGAAAATCCTTTATTTCTTAAAAACGATTTTAATCCGTGACTCGGTGCGCTCCACAGGTCTCGAACCCGGGACCTGTGGTTTATGCTAACACACAGTCCACCGCTGGACTGTGTGTCCAACTTGTTAACTTAACTAATTTTTATTATACTTAAACACAAACTAAGTATTTTCATTTCTGACTTATTTAAAAAGTTTAATAATTATCCGGGCCGGTGCGGTAGCCCGGACTCGAACTCGTGACCTGTGATTTAAACATACACACAGTCCACCACTGGACTGTGTGTCTATCTTGGTTATTATTCCGGTTATTATTATACTTAACATATACCAGTGGTGACTCCGGTTCGGTTAACAAAAAAGGCATTTTTATTAAGGCAGCATGCGTGGGACAAGATTCGAACTCGAGACGTTAGTGTTTTAATGTGCACACAGTCCACCGCTGGACTGTGTGTCTAACCCGAGTTATAACTTGATTTTAATTATACTTATACACAACTGGAACTTCGTCTTCTTCGTTAGATTTTAACCAGAATCGGAAGTCCGACTGGTTCATGTTTTAATCGTGTTCGTTAGCGTTTTTCAGTTAATTACATGTGATATATAAATAAAAAGAAAGGGAAATTAGGCGTAAGGTATACCGACTGGACTCCTCTGTTTTTCCGGCAGAACTCCGGTGACAGCAACCACTTCCGGCGACGTGTGTCTTGCAGCAGAGAGTCTTCAGAAAGCTTAAAAGGATGTGGGTGACTTTGGTATAAGCTCAGGGGGTTTAGTAAGGCTTTAAAGTGAAGGACTCGGTTTTCCGGCGATGAGCAGAGATTTCCAGCGAGTGAGTTTTCGCCGAGAAAGGGTGCGGTTTTGAGCGAAAAAGTTTGCAGAGGCTCGAGGGGGTATTTATAGGGCAGGTTATCGCTGAATTTGGTCCAATTTCCGACTTGATTCGTCGGTTAGAAAATCTCCTGCGGTTATAACTTGTGTCGCGGGTTCAGGCGTCGGTTATAACCGATGTAGGTTTAAACGTTTACGTTATAACTGAAGAAGTCGTAAATTATTGGCGAGTTAGTCGGGATTTCCGATGACTGAAATTTGGGCGCCGGTTTTGAATTCGGAAAGAGATGTTATGAATTAAATGATTCTAATAATCAACAAAGAATACAAGTGGCGCAGTGGTTTAAGTGTTGAGTGTTAAGTCTGTTGTTTGACCCGGCGACTGACCCGGGTTCGAAACCCGACAGTGCCAAATTATTTTTATTTTCTTATTTTTAACAGTTTTTCAAAAACTAATTATATATTCCCATATAATAATTGATTATGTATCGTTTAAAATTATTTTGGGCATTAAATTCGCAACGAAATTTTTAACTGATTGTTCGGTTAAAAACGGAGCGGGTTTGGTAAATCCGTTTTTGACGGATGTTACAGTATCCCCTGCTTTTTTAGAAATTTCGTCCCGAAATTTAAATAGTGATATATTTGACTAAAAGAATGATGGTGTTTAGTTTGACAGTTACATGCTTAGAAAAGTAAGGGTTTAAGTTTTTTTGTTCGAGACGGTAACGTTCCTTGTAAGGGTTAAGTACCCTATTACAAGAATCGCTTTTTGTTGCCTACTGTAAAAGTATTGATAAGCAGAATTGATTCGCTAAATATGATATCATGCATAAGAGTTTGGATATGTTTGGAAGGATATGGTTATATCCTAAGGCAAAACTTCTAATACTACAACCTACATGGAACTTCTCATAACCATCTAACAATACCTCTGATCCTTTGACAAGAATACTTATATATAGGAAGTACAGCGGCGTATCCACCATATTCTTGTCAAATTTTCATTGGTTTTATCAGTAAGTTATGATTGGTTCTATGACTAAAGAACATAAATAAACACAACAACTAATATTTGAATCCACATTCTGATAGAATATATGTTTGAATGGTGACAGTTCCTCTCTCGTTTGTTATGATAGAGAGGTTAGTTTATTTAGAAATAGAACACAGTCCAATTTCTTTAAAGTGCGAGATGATATGAATGTAACACAAATTTCAACCAAGGCAATACTAAATCCTACATGGAACTTCTCATAACCGCCTGATAATGCCTCTGATCCTTTAGCAAGAATACTTATATATAGGAAGTACCAGCGGCGTATCCACCATATTCTTGCCAAATTTTCATTGGTTTTATCCACAAGTTATGATTAGTTACCAAGAAACTACTAAATCCTACATAGAACTTCTCATAACCGTCTGACAATACTTATATATAGGAAGTACCAGCGGCGTATCCATCATATTCTTGTCAAATTTTCATTGGTTTTATCAGTGTATTATGATTAGTCCTATGTGACTCTACAATCAATACAACAAACACAAGATGCTGAAAATGAAAAATGTCTGTGCGATCAAGGCTCAATCAAACGGAGCCGATCGTATTGCATGTACTGAAAATGAAAATGTCTGTGCGATCAAGGTTCAATCAAACGGAGCCGATCGTATTGCATGTACTGAAAAATAATAAACTTAATCTAAACAACAATCACACAAACAGCCTATACATGGAACCTCTCATAACCGCCTGATAATGCCTCCGATCATTTGACAAGAATACTTATATATAGGAAGTACCAGCGGCGTATCCACCATATTCTTGTCAAATTTTCATTGACTTTATCCGCAAGTTATGATCAGTTCTATGTGACTCTACTACAAACACAACAACCACAAAATACTGATAATGAAAATGTCTGTGCGATCAAGGCTCAATCAAACGGAGCCGATCGTATTGCATGTACTGAAAATGTCTGTGCGATCAAGGCTCAATCAAACGGAGCCGATCGTATTGCATGTACTGAAAATAATAAACTTAATCTAAACAACAATCACACAAACAGCCTATACATGGAACCTCTCATAACCGCCTGATAATGCCTCCGATCATTTGACAAGAATACTTATATATAGGAAGTACCAGCGGCGTATCCACCATATTCTTGTCAAATTCTCATTGACTTTATCCGCAAGTTATGATTAGTTCTATGTGACTCTATACAAAACAACAACCACAAAATACTATAATGAAAATGTCTATGCGATCAAGCTCAATCAACGGAGCCGATCGTATTGCATGTACTGAAAATGAAAATGTCTGTGTGATCAAGGCTCAATCAAACGGAGCCGATCGTATGTGGGCACGCCAGGTTCAACCTCATAATGAAATGGGGAACATGCTCAACGCTCATAATGTAATGGGGAGCGGCGGCCTATGAAATTGCATGTACTGAAAATAATAGACAATAATTACTCTAACAGTCTACACATGGAACCTCTCATAACCGCCAGATAATGCTTCTGATCCTTTGACAAGAATACTTATATATAGGAAGTACCAGCGGCGTATCCACCATATTCTTGTCAAAGTTTCATTGACTTTATCCTTAAGTTATGATTGGTTCTATGTGATTCTAAAATATAAAGAAAAACATAAAACTAAACGATTGGAGTTGAATCTGGATCTTCGGTGAAGAGGACTAGTTGGGTATCTTCGTTTGGGCCGTCATTATCTTCGACAGGATTGGCGTTGATGTTGAAGACTCTTCCTCTTGCTGGTGGCCTAGCGGTTGGGTTTTCTTGGTTTACTTGGTTAACTGGGTTTGATTGGGCTTGAGCATTTATGATGTTAACCAATCGAGGGCACGTGTTTCTAAAGTGGGTAGGGTCGCCACAATTGAAACAAGCTCGAACATATGGGAACATGGGGTATTGGGGTTGTTGATAGGTTTGGTTCATGGTTTGAGTAGGGGAAGAGATTTGGTTTTGAAAGGTGCGGCAAACCTTGCTCAAATGACCATAGCGTCCACAAGTTGCACATAGTCAACAAGGTAGAGTAAGGGGATGGTGATAAAAACAGTTGTTGCATCGAGGTTGAGGTCCAAGATATGGTTTCTTATTTGGGTAAGTTGAGTTGGGTGCCACTTGAGTGATTGGGATAGCTTGGATGGGTATGGCGTGTGAAATTGGTTGATTTCGTTGGATAGCAGCGAAAAGTTGCCCGTCTCTTTTTCTCTTAGAATTGGGTTGAGAAGGGGATTCGGTTTGGGTGCAGTCGGAGGTTTCAGTCGATTTATCCTTCTTCTTCTCCTCCTTGAAGTCTTTGTTCCGGATTCGGTTCTCGGTGAGCGCTGTTGCTAGCTCCATTGCTGCTTCCAAATTTGCAGGTGAGGTACTTAATACAGAGTCTTGAATCTTTGGCGGAAGACCACGAATGTAGTGCTCGATCAAACGGTAGAGGGGAGTGAACATGTTGGGAACCATTTGATGTAACTCGAGGAATCTTTTGTTGTAGGTGGTGTGGTCTCCTTCCTTTTGCTTCAACGAATAAAATTCATCTTCTAATTTCTTGATTTCGCTCCTTGGGCAAAATCGTCTGGTCATGATTTCCTTCAATTCATTCCAAGTTAAAGTCATAGCATCGTCGACGCCTCGTTTGGCCTTCTCTGTATTCCACCAAGTAAGTGTATCCCATATAATCGACCGGTAGCATAACGCACTTTGCGATCATCGGGGCAATTGCAATTTAGAAAGGTGTTTCTCCATTTCTTCAAACCAATGGAGGAGAGCGATGACGCCTTCAGTCCCTTTGTATTTTGGAGGGTCGCATGATTTGAAATGCTTGTAGGTGCATTTAGTGGTATTTGGGGGAGAGTTGATAATGTTTTGGTTTTCTTGATTGACAGGATTAGCGGTAAGTGCTTGTTGTACTTGGATTACAATGTTGGGTATTATGGCAGCCATTTGTTGAGCGATTAGGGCAGCCATGTGTTCGCGGGCTTTTCCTGCTCTCATCTTCCTACGGGCGTGGTTAGAAGACATCTACAAGGAATACATGACAAATGTATGAGTTGGATGTTTTTGGGTTCATGGGTCGCACTCAAGAATGAACATTCATAAAATAATTATAGAAAAATAAATCTACTACATCCATAGGATGTCTTGGGCTTTGCTCGCATTAGGCCCTACATGCCGCCATACTTCACCTTCGTAATCATGTGGGCCCCCATGAATACCGGGTTTTTCATATGGTTCGCATGGGTTTGCCTGGTTGCGTACACTAAAACCCGGAGAAAATCGAGAAATATGTATACAACGTGTGATATTCGGAATGTGTCCAGGTGTAGACACGGTGACACCTCAAAGTGGGTTAGTTCGAACGACATTTGGTGTGGCATGCTTTGGCCTAATAGGTCCTTCGTACTCTCATCGTTAGTCCCCAGGTAGGCAAACTGGTCCGTTATATTGGATTTATACGAATGCCAACCTAGACAGGACGTTCCGACTACCGGTACTTGTACCCTTCCAGTTACTACATGCCCGTCGCAGAACTTACTTTGATGAGATTTGAAAATTGCAACAAAATCTTTGAATAATGAGAGTATGAAAATGAATTGAATATATGAACATTGATATATGTATAATGAATATGTATATAAGTATGTATGCTTGACTGTAAGTATAAACAAATATGAAACAAATAAATATCACAAGTTTGTATGTAACCACCTAATCAATTAAAATTTAGGCAGACTATAGTATAGGCTCTAAGGGTCTAATAACCTATCATATATCCCTATGGTCATGGCTCTGATACCAATCTGTCACACCCCGACCCGCAGCGGAAAAGGTGATCGGGGCATGATTGGGTTATCATCAAAGCTCATGACATTTATTTTATCGTTTCATATTCATTAATACATTTTAATGGAAATTTACAATCATAATTACATCAATGACCTAAACATCAATCTAAGCTTCTTTGTTTTCTTCTAAGGCATTTCCTATGTTTTCCTTGCTTCATCTTGTTCACCTGTATCATGTGTAAAAGGGTTTTTGGATCAACAAAAAGTTGGCGAGTGAATCCTATGGAAAACAGTTGAACAAGTTTATTTAATTGATTATGAAATAAAGTGCACAACCACACATGAGTAAAAATAGATGTAAACTTATTCATAAATCAATTTAATATTAAACAATACACACATGAACAATAATAGATTGGTTTTGAGGCACGCGTTGCTCAACTCGTCTACCACGAGGAACTGATGGGCCTAATGAATGAATTGCATAAACATGATAATATGAAAGACATAACTACAAACAATATAAACTCAATAATACACACATGAACAATAAAGGAATGGTTTTGAGGCACGCGTTGCTCAACTCGTCTACCACGAGGAACTGATGGGCTTAATGAATGAATTGCGTATAAGTGGACATAATGAAATACATAATTACAACAATAATAACAATCTAAGTTTAGATCACGATATGGTATGGCACAAGTTTAAATAAACGAGTTAATTATTTTGTGACACATGACACACCCCAAAACGTGTAATTAAAAAGGGGGAGTTGTAAGATTCACTCACAATGGGTGCGTTCGGTTGATGATGTTGAATGCACGCGAAGTGGTTTTAACCACGAGTGAAATTAACCTAGATAAATAGCATTATGGTTCGGTAAGTAAACGGATTTTATTAATCCATTTTAGTAGGATTGTTGGGTGTATTTTTGTGAGTTTAAGGCTATTTTCTAACCTTAAAAATGTTATTTTAAGTATTTTTAATTGATTTTTAATTAAAATAAATAAATAAAAATAATAAAAAAATTTGACTTTTTTGACCGTTGACCGTTGACCGGTTCGTATGCGTGTATATGTGCGCTGAGTGAGGCTCGAACCCGAGACCTCCCGTACGCGTGCACGCAGCTCTACCAACTGAGCTACGTGTCTAACCCGAAATATTTATGTTTTTAATTATATTTATATACTAATTAGATTAAACAGAAAATCCTTTATTTCTTAAAAACGATTTTAATCCGTGACTCGGTGCGCTCCACAGGTCTCGAACCCGAGACCTGTGGTTTATGCTAACACACAGTCCACCGCTGGACTGTGTGTCCAACTTGTTAACTTAACTAATTTTTATTATACTTAAACAAAAACTAAGTATTTTCATTTCTGACTTATTTAAAAAGTTTAATAATTATCCGGGCCGGTGCGGTAGCCCGGACTCGAACTCGTGACCTGTGATTTAAACATACACACAGTCCACCGCTGGACTGTGTGTCTATCTTGGTTATTATTCCGGTTATTATTATACTTAACATATACCAGTGGTGACTCCGGTTCGGTTAACAAAAAAGGCATTTTTATTAAGGCAGCATGCGTGGGACAAGATTCGAACTCGAGACGTTAGTGTGTTTAATGTGCACACAGTCCACCGCTGGACTGTGTGTCTAACCCGAGTTATAACTTGATTTTAATTATACTTATACACAACTGGAACTTCGTCTTCTTCGTTAGATTTTAACCAGAATCGAAAGTCCGACTGGTTCGATGTTTTAATCGTGTTCGTTAGCGTTTTTCAGTTAATTACATGTGATATATAAATAAAAAGAAAGGGAAATTAGGCGTAAGGTATACCGACTGGACTCCTCTGTTTTTCCGGCAGAACTCCGGCGACAGCAACCACTTCCGGCGACGTGTGTCTTGCAGCAGAGAGTCTTCATAAAGCTTAAAAAGGATGTGGGTGACTTCGGTATAAGCTCAGGGGGTTTAGTAAGGCTTTAAAGTGAAGGACTCGGTTTTCCAGCGATGAGCAGAAGATTTCCGGCGAGTGAGTTTTCGCCGAGAAAGGGTGCGGTTTTGAGCGAAAAAGTTTGCAGAGGCTCGAGGGGGTATTTATAGGGCAGGTTATCGCTGAATTTGGTCCAATTTCCGACTTGATTCGTCGGTTAGAAAATCTCCGGCGGTTATAACTTGTGTCGCCGGTTCAGGCGTCGGTTATAACCGATGTAGGTTTAAATGTTTACGTTATAACTGAAGAAGTCGTAAATTATTGGCGAATTAGTCGGGATTTCCGACGACTGAAATTTGGGCGCCGGTTTTGAATTCGGAAAGACATGTTATGAATTAAATGATTCTAATAATCAACAAAGAATACAAGTGGCGCAGTGGTTTAAGTGTTGAGTGTTAAGTCTGTTGTTTGACCCGGCGACTGACCCGGGTTCGAAACCCAGCAGTGCCAAATTATTTTTATTTTCTTATTTTTAACAGTTTTTCAAAAACTAATTATATATTCCCATATAATAATTGATTATGTATCGTTTAAAATTATTTTGGGCATTAAATTCGCAACGAAATTTTTAACTGATTGTTCGGTTAATAAACGGAGCGGGTTTGGTGAATCCGTTTTTTACGGATGTTACAGAAGGTTTGCAGAGTGTGTTTGAGTCGCGAGAGGGGACAATGATTGAAGTAATTCAGGAATTGAAAGTTTTCGGTTATTAAAACCGATCCACTCATGAATTCAAGTCCATTCAAAGCTAAATTGATTGGAGGTGTCGGTGTATCGGTTAAACTCAGTAAACCGCGATCAATCAAACGTCTTTGGACGTTTGGTGACCGATTTCGGTTACAGTTGGCGTAACCAGATTAATTTATGATAGACCATAAAATTTAATTGTTTCCTAGTATTTACAGAAAACAACAAGTGGCGGAGTGGTTATATGTGTGTGTGATAAGACTTTGAGTTTAAACCCGGCTGACCCGGGTTTGAGTCCCGGCAGCCAAATTTTCTTTTTAATTATTTTATTTTTACTTTTTAACAATTATAACTTTTATATTCTAGTTTGTTTATTAATTATGCATCATTAAAAATTAAAATGGACATAAATACGCAACGAAACATTTATAACTTGATATTCGATTACAAACGGAGCGAGTTTGGAAAAACCCGTTTTTGACAAATGTTACAGTATCCCCTACTTTTAGGAATTTCGTCCCGAAATTTAAGTAGTAGTAGTAGGAAAAAGATGCGGGTATTTTTCGCGCATTGAGTCTTCACGTTCCCAAGTAAACTCAGGTCCCCGATTCGACTCCCAGCGTACCCTAACAATTGGAATGCGACTTCGTCGAAGACGTTTTTCTCCGAAGTCCATGATCTCTACTGGTCTTTCAATAAAATGCATAGATTCATCAATCTGAATATCTTCCAGAGGAATATGGAGGTTCTCATCAGCGAGGCACTTCTTCAAGTTTGATACGTGGAATGTGGGATGAATCCTGTTGAGTTCTTCTGGTAGATCAAGCTTGTATGCTACAGGTCCTACTCTTTCGAGTATCTTGAAAGGTCCTACGTAGCGTGGTGCTAGCTTGGCTTTTTGACCAAAACGAACTACTCCCTTCCACGGTGATACTTTTAAAAGTACATGATCACCAATGTTAAACTCCAAAGGCTTCCGTCGTTTATCTGCATAACTCTTTTGACGACTTTGAGCCGCTAGAAGATTGTTTCGAATTTAATGGATCTTGTCTGTGGTTTCTTGAATCAATTCTGGACCAGTGATTTGAGCTTCCCCAATTTCGTGCCAACATACTGGAGATCGGCACTTACGACCGTATAAAGCTTCAAAGGTGCCATGCCGATACTTGAATGATAGCAGTTGTTGTACAAAAATTCAACTAATGGTAGATGAGCGTCCCAATTTCCCTTGAAGTCTCTGACACATGCTCGAAGCATATCTTCAAGGGTTTGAATGGTCCGTTCAGATTGTCCATCAGTTTGAGGATGATAAGCGGTACTGAGATCTAATCGTGTACCCAAAGCGGCTTGTACTGCTTGCCATGTTCGTGAAGTGAAACGACCATCACGATCTGAAATAATGCTTAACGGTACACCATGTCGGCTTACGATTTTGCTGATATAAATACGAGCTAGCTTTTCGTTCTTGAAATCTTCGCGGATAGGAATAAAGTGAGCTGATTTTGTAAGTCGATCAATGATTACCCATATAGTGTCATACCTACCAGAAGTGCGAGGTAACCCGGTAATGAAGTCCATGCTTATGTTTTCCCACTTCCATACAGGTATTTCAGGTTGGACCAGAAGTCCTGAGGGTCTTTGGTGTTCAGCTTTCACCTTGGAACATGTAAGGCACTTGAAAACAAAAACAGCAATATCCTTTTTCATTCCAGGCCACCAATAGGTGTATCGAAGGTCTTGATACATTTTATCGGCTCCTGGGTGTATAGAGTATCGTGTTTTGTGAGCCTCATTCATAAGAAATTCACGAAGGTTGTTGTGGTCAGGAATCCATATGCGATCTAGATAGCACAGAATACCGTTAGATTTAGTTTCAATTTTAAGTTCAGCTCCACAGGACAGCTCCTTTCGTACATCATCCTCCGTTACTCAAACATGTTGGGCTTCTCGAATTTGATCTTTAATGTCAGTTATGATTTACGAACACAGAAGACGAATGGAGTTCGCATAACCCTTTCGACTGAGTGCATCAGCCACCACATTTGCTTTGCCAGGGTGGTACCGAATTTCACAGTCGTAGTCATTTAGAAGTTCGACCCATCTTCGTTGCCTCATGTTTAACTCCTTTTGATTGAAGATATGTTGAAGACTCTTGTGGTCAGTGTATATTTCACACTTAATACCGTAGAGATAATGTCTCCATATCTTAAGAGCGAACACAACGGCTCCAAGTTCTAGGTCATGGGTGGTGTAGTTCTTCTCATGAATCTTGAGTTGTCTCGAAGCATAAGCTATAACCTTTCCTCTTTGCATTAGAACACAGCCTAGTCCTTGCCCTGACGCGTCGCAATAAACCACGAAGTCATCACAACCTTCAGGAAGAGTGAGGATTGGTTCATCACAGATTTTTGTTTAAGGGTTTGGAAGGCTTCTTCTTGTTTGGGTCCCCATATGAAAGGTTTTCCCTTATGAGTTAAAGCCGTGAGTGGTACAGCAATGCGAGAGAAGTTTGAAATGAAACGGCGATAATAACCAGCCAAACCAAGGAATGATCTTACTTTAGTTGGTGTACGTGGCGCTTGCCATTCTTGTACCGCTTTGATCTTTGAGGGGTCGACATGTATTCCCTTGTCATTGACTACATGTCCAAGGAATTGTACCTCTTTTAACCAGAATTCGCATTTGGAGAATTTGGCGTAAAGCTTTTCATTCTCTAGAAGTGTAAGGATGAGTCGAAGATGTCGCTCATGATCAGACTTAGACTTTGAATAAATGAGGATGTCGTCATGAAGACTATAACAAAACGATCGAGATAGGGTTTGCAGACTCTGTTCATTAGATCCATGAAGACAGCTGGAGCGTTGGTTAAACCAAATGGCATGACCATGAATTCATAATGACCATAACGAGTTCGGAAAGCGGTCTTTGGGACGTCTTCTTCATGTACTCTAAGTTGATGATAACCAGATCGAAGGTCGATTTTTGAAAAACAGCTGGCGCCTTGAAGTTGGTCAAGAAGATCATCAATGCGAGGTAATGGATAGCGATTCTTGATTGTTAACTTGTTGAGTTCTCTGTAGTCGATGCACATGCGAAACGATCCATCTTTCTTCTTCACAAAAAGGACAGGTGCACCCCAAGGCGAGGAGCTAGGACGTATGAATCCTTTGTCAGTCAACTCTTGCAATTGACTGGCTAGCTCTTGCATTTCGGATGGGGCAACCTATAAGGAGACTTTGCAACTGGTGTAGCACCAGGTATAAGATCAATGCGGAATTCGGCTTCTCTTACTGGAGGAAGTCCTGAAATGTCGTCAGGAAAAACTTGCGGGAAATCTTTTACTACTGGGATGTCTTCGAGTTTCTTCTCCATGGTTCCCTTTTTGACGACACGAGTTAAAAATGCGACATAATTCTTGCGAAGATATTTTTGAGCTTGAAGACAGGACATTAATCTGAGCCCTTTCGATGGGGTTTCTCCAAAGATTCGTAGAGTCTGACCGTTTGAAAGAGGAATGCGTATAAACTTTTCGCGGCATACAACTTCTGCCTGATGTTGACTGAGCCAGTCCATACCATTATAATATCAAAGCTTCCCAACTTCATAGGAATGAGGTCAACTGGAAAGTTGTGGTCGTTTAAGGTGAGAGTACAATTGCGTATAATAGAATTTAATGAGACCGGTTTCCCGTCAGCAACTTCTACTGTTATGGATTCCATGAGCTTATCACGATTTTGGTTTAGGATGGGTTCAAACTCTAAGGACACAAAACTTTTATCGCGCCAGTATCAAACAACATGGATGCATAACTACCATTGATAAGGAACGTACCGTTAACCACATTGCTGTCAGCTCTAGCCTGATTAGCGTTGATGTTGAAAGCTCTTCCTCTTGCAGGTGGAGGAGCTTGGTTAGCTTGATTCACCGGATTGGCTTGGGCTTGAGCATGAATAATGTTCACCAACATTGGACAAGTGTTTCTAAAGTGGCTTGGGTCTCCACAATTGTAGCAAGCCCGCATAGGTTGTACCATGGGATAGTTGGGTTGGTAGTATGATTGGGCTAAATGTTGGGTAGGTGGTAATAGTAGGGGTTGTTGGGCTTGACCCATTATTTGTTGGTGGGTTTGGGTTGAAGGCTGGTGGTGGTTCATTCGCTGAGGTATGCGACAGGTTTGAACAGTATGACCTGCGCGACCACAGCCGGTGCAATGTTGACAGGGATGATCAGGAAAATGGTGGTATTGGCAACGGTTGCATTTTGGTAATGGGCCAGAGTATGGTCTTTTGTATGGTGCAGGTGAAGGGGCAACTTGGGTAATGGGTGCAGCAGGGATAGGGAAATTGGTTTGTGTGACAGCGAAATTTCTGGTGTTACGTTTCCTCTTGTTAGCAAACTTCGAGGAGGAGGTGGAATAGTTTGAAGTTTGGCCCTCAACGGGGGCTTTCTTTTTCTCTTCTTTAAACTTACCGTTGCGAATTCGATTCTCGGTCAGTTCAGTAGCTAGTTCCATAGCAGCTTCGAGTGTTGCTGGTGAAGTGCTGAGAACTGAATCTTGAATTTTCGAGGGAAGACCTCGAATATAATGCTCGATTAAGCGATAAACTGGGGTGAACAAGTTAGGGACCATTTGGTTCAACTCTAAGAACCTCTTGTTGTAGGAAGTATGATCTCCCTCCTTTTGCTTCAAAGAATGAAATTCGTCCTCCAACTTTTTAATCTCACTCCTAGGACAGAATCGCCTCGTCATGATTTCCCTTAACTCCTCCCACGTTAAGGCCATAGCATCTTCAATTCCCCTCTTACCCTTTTCAGTATTCCACCAGGTAAGAGCTACCCCAAATAGTCTCCCGGTCGCGTTCGTACTTTGCGATCATCGGGACAATCGCAGTTGAGGAAGGTGTTTTCCATTTCCTCAAACAGTGGAGGAGAGCAGTGACACCTTCGGTCCCTTCAAATTTAGGAGGATCGCAAGACTTGAAATGTTTATATGAGCACTTTTTGGTAGGCGGGTTGCCGATGTCCTGGTTTTCTTGCTGAGGAAGATTAGTGAGATTTGTGGCGAGAGCTTGTTGTACTTGAACAACAATGTCAGGAAGCACCGCGGCCATTTGTTTTGCGAATTGAGTGGCCAAGCGTTCGTGAGACCTTCCTGATCTTTTACCCCCTCGTTGTTGTCTAGCCGACATCTACAGGATCATAGATAAGAAGATTGTGAGTTTATGGAGTCTTTTTAGGTGTCATGTGTCTTAAAGAAAATGAAAATAACATAAATATCAATAATGCAACTACATCCATAGGATGTCTTGGGTTTGCTCATGTTGGGTCTCAAATGTCCCCCATACCTTCACCTGTATAGTCATGTGGGCCCCCATGTCTATTGGCTTGGTAGGATTCACATTAGTATTGGCGATTTAACACTCGCATCACCCGAATGAAAACCACGAAATATGTTTACGAGATGTATGGTCGGAATGTGTCCAGGTGTAAACACAATGACAACTCAAAGTGGGGTTAACTCACACGACGTTTGGTATAGCATGCTTTGGCCTAATAGGTACTTCGTACTCTCATCGTTAGTCCCCAGGTAGGCAAACTGGTCCTTTATTTTGGATTTATACAAATGCCAGCCTAGACAGGACGTTCCGACTACCGGTACTTGTACCCTTCCAATTACTACATGCCCGTCATGAGAACTCACTTTGATGTGATTTGAAAATACAAAAATCATTGTAAAAAAAATCATGAAAATGATGTGATGTGCGCTTTCATTGATATGATATGTTATGAGAATATGATTCATGATAGGCATTATATACTAATATGTACTTATGAACATGCTTGCATAACATTGAATGTAACATTAAACATAAAACATATAAACATCATGAATTTTGCATGTAACACACAAAAATCTTAAAAATTTCTAATCAACTATAGTATAGGCTCTTAGGGTCTAATAACCTATCCTATATCCCTATAGTCATGGCTCTGATACCAATCTGTCACACCCCGACCCGCAGTGGAATAAGAGTCGGGGCATAATTAGGTTATCACCAAAGCTCATGATATTTACTAATATGTTTCATATTTATTAAAGTCAAAATTACATTCTCAATAATCCAAACATGTCCATACAAATACAAAGGAAAATAACCAAACTAAACAATCCAAGCTCTAAACCAGTTTATTCTTCTAAACCAATCCTATGTGTTTCTTGCTGCAGCTGGTTCACCTGTATCATGTGTAAAAATGGGGGTTTTTGGGTCAACATAAGTTGGCGAGTGAACCTTGTTAGATAAACATTTATTATTGATTTCTTATTATTTTTATCAAGGAAAAATTGTGCAATAGTCATATGTGAGCAATTGTAAATAATCAAACAATAGCAATAACAATCACAAACTATAACATACAATAACATATGAACTTGCATGAATGTATAACATGAATGAAACTGTATATGTTGGCAACGTCACGTTCACGCTCATAATGTAATGGGGAACGGACGGCCTATGATGAATGTCTGTGCGATCAAGGCTCAATCAAACGGAGCCGATCGTATGTTGGCAACGCCAGGTTCACGCTCATAATGTAATGGGGAACTGCTCAACGCTCATAATGTAATGGGGAGCGGCGGCCTATAAAATTGCATGTACTGAAAATAATAAATTAAATCTAAACAATAACCACACAACAGTTGATACAAGCTGAATACACATTTGTTCATGATATGATGTATGCACAATGATTTAAATATAAAAATTGGTAAAACACATGATACACCCCAAAAACGTGATTAAAACGGGGAATTTTGTAGAGATTCACTCACATTGGGTGCGTTCGGTTGGAGATGATGAGATGCGCACGAGTTGGAAGAATTGAACAAAGAGGATTAACTAACCTAAATAATAACGGGAAGTATAGTTAATGAGTGGATTTTATTAATAATTTTATTAGGATTTTTAGATATATTTTTGTGAGTTTAAGGCTATTTCCTATCTTTAAAAACATTATTTTTAAGTATTTTTAATTGATTTTTGAATTAAATTAAATAAATAAATATATAAAAAAAATGTTGTCTTTTGCGTTGACCGTTGACCCTTGACTGTTTGACTGTTTGACCGGTTTTATTGTGTAAATGTATGCGCCGGGCAGGACTCGAACCCGAGACCTCCCGTACGCGTGCACGCAGCTCTACCAACTGAGCTACGTGTCTAACCCGAAATAATCCTGTTTTTAATTATATTTATATACTAATTCAGTTTATTCAAAATTCATTTATTTTTAAAAAGGATTTTAATTATCAACCCGGTGCTGTCAACAGGTCTCGAACCCGGGACCTGTGCTTTAACGTTACACACAGTCCACCGCTGGACTGTGTGTCTAACTTGGTTAATATACAGATTTTTATTATACTTAACATCTAATTGCGAAAAGGATCCGGTTCATTTAGAAAAAGAACATTTTAATTACAGAGGGTGTGTGTGTATCAAGGATCGAACTCGCGGCGTGTGATATAAGTGTGCACACAGTCCACCGCTGGACTGTGTGTCTAACCCGAGATAATATCCAAATTATAATAAACTTATAATCAACCTACTTCGTCTTCTTCGTTACCGAATTACAGTTTACGATTTCTCTATTGTTTCTTGTTTAATTTGATTGACAAACATTCATAAGACTAAAATGAAAGGGAAGAGACAATTTTTTAGAAGTAAACATACCGGAGAACGATTTATCTCAGAATTACGGCAAGTCGTCGGCTCTGTTTTTACGGTTATCGACTGAGCGAATAAATTAACAGTTTTGATTAGCTAAGTGAGGAATTGAAGTATTAAACAAGAGTTATCAGAAGGTTTGAATGTCTATACCGTTTTACAGCTGAAGATAAGGATTTTCAGAAGTTTTCCGGCGAGAGTGAGTTATCCGATATCGTCGTCTGAAATTGATTCCGATTGAAGGGTTTGAGTTATTAACAACTTAACAACTGATAGACAACGAACGAATTTAGAGACTCACTGATTTGGTGGAAAATACGGTTTTCCGGCGAAAGTCCGGCGAGTCCAAATAGCTTCTCCGGCGAACTCAAAGTTGTGCGAAAATGCAATTGAAGGTGTCACACCCCGACCCGCAGCGGAAAAGGTGATCGGGGCATGATTGGGTTATCATCAAAGCTCATGACATTTATTTTATCGTTTCATATTCATTAATACAATTTAATGGAAATTTACAATCATAATTACATCAATGACCTAAACATCAATCTAAGCTTCTTTGTTTTCTTCTAAGGCATTTCCTATGTTTTCCTTGCTTCATCCTGTTCACCTGTATCATGTGTAAAAGGGTTTTTGGATCAACAAAAAGTTGGCAAGTGAATCCTATGGAAAACAGTTGAACAAGTTTATTTAATTGATTATGAAATAAAGTGCACATCCACACACGAGTAAAAATAGATGTAAACTTATTCATAAATCAATTTAATATTAAACAATACACACATGAACAATAATGGATTGGTTATGAGGCAAGCGTTGCTCAACTCGTCTACCACGAGGAACTGATGGGCCTAATGAATGAATTGCATAAACATGATAATATGAAAGACATAACTACAAACAATATAAACTCAATAATACACACATGAACAATAAAGGAATAGTTTTGAGGCACGCGTTGCTCAACTCGTCTACCACGAGGAACTGATGGGCTTAATGAATGAATTGCGTATAAGTGGACATAATGAAATACATAATTACAACAATAATAACAATCTAAGTTTAGATCACGATATGATATGGCACAAGTTTAAATAAACGAGTTAATTATTTTGTGACACATGACACACCCCAAAACGTGTAATTAAAAAGGGGGAGTTATAAGATTCACTCACAGTGGGTGCGTTTGGTTGATGATGTTGAATGCACGCGAAGTGGTTTTAACCACGAGTGAAATTAACCTAGATAAATAGCATTATGGTTCGGTAAGTAAACGGATTTTATTAATCCACATAATGTGACGTATTTTACAACCTCCGAAATCTTTTGTATACAAAGAATACCTTCTGTTAATCGTATTTAACTCATCAATAAACTATTTTGTAGTTGTTAAATCCCTAAACCTAAATGTTATAACCATCATTCAATCAAGCTAAATAGATCGATGCACCAATTAATATAAAAAAACACAACATATAATTGCGATTTCTTACGTTTTGTCACACCCCGACCCGCAGCGGAATAAGAGTCGGGGCATAATTGGGTTATCACCAAAGCTCATGATATTTACTAATATGTTTCATATTTATTAAAGTCAAAATTACATTCTCAATAATCCAAACATGTCCATACAAATACAAAGGAAAATAACCAAACTAAACAATCCAAGCTCTAAACCAGTTTATTCGTCTAAGCCAATCCAATGTGTTTCTTGCTGCAGCTGGTTCACCTGTATCATGTGTAAAAATGGGGGTTTTTGGGTCAACATAAGTTGGCGAGTGAACCTTGTTAGATAAACATTTTTTATTGATTTCTTATTATTTTTATCAAGGAAAAATTGTGCAATAGTCATATGTGAGCAATTGTAAATAATCAAACAATAGCAATAACAATCACAAACTATAACATACAATAACATATGAACTTGCATGAATGTATAACATGAATGAAACTGTATATGTTGGCAACGTCACGTTCACGCTCATAATGTAATGGGGAACGGACGGCCTATGATGAATGTCTGTGCGATCAAGGCTCAATCAAACGGAGCCGATCGTATGTTGGCAACGCCAGGTTCACGCTCATAATGTAGTGGGGAACTGCTCAACGCTCATAATGTAATGGGGAGCGGCGGCCTATGAAATTGTATGTACTGAAAATAATAAATTAAATCTAAACAATAACCACACAACAGTTGATACAAGCTGAATACACATTTGTTCATGATATGATGTATGCACAATGATTTAAATATAAAAATTGGTAAGACACATGATACACCCCAAAAACGTGATTAAAAACGGAGAATTTTGTAGAGATTCACTCACATTGGGTGCTTTCGGTTGGAGATGATGAGATACGCACGAGTTGGAAGAATTGAACAAAGAGGATTAACTAACCTAAATAATAACGGGAAGTATAGTTAATGAGTGGATTTTATTAATAATTTTATTAGGATTTTTAGATATATTTTTGTGAGTTTAAGGCTATTTTCTATCTTTAAAAACATTATTTTTAAGTATTTTTAATTGATTTTTGAATTAAATTAAATAAATAAATATATAAAAAAATGTTGTCTTTTGCGTTGACCGTTGACCCTTGACTGTTTGACTGTTTGACCGGTTTTATTGTGTAAATGTATGCGCCGGGCAGGACTCGAACCCGAGACCTCCCGTACGCGTGCACGCAGCTCTACCAACTGAGCTACGTGTCTAACCCGAAATAATCCTGTTTTTAATTATATTTATATACTAATTCAGTTTATTCAAAATTCATTTATTTTTAAAAAGGATTTTAATTATCAACCCGGTGCTGTCAATAGGTCTCGAACCCGGGACCTGTGCTTTAACGTTACACACAGTCCACCGCTGGACTGTGTGTCTAACTTGGTTAATATACAGATTTTTATTATACTTAACATCTAATTGCGAAAAGGATCCGGTTCATTTAGAAAAAGAACATTTTAATTACAGAGGGTGTGTGTGTATCAAGGATCGAACTCGCGGCGTGTGATATAAGTGTGCACACAGTCCACCGCTGGACTGTGTGTCTAACCCGAGATAATATCCAAATTATAATAAACTTATAATCAACCTACTTCGTCTTCTTCGTTACCGAATTACAGTTTACGATTTCTCTATTGTTTCTTGTTTAATTTGATTGACAAACATTCATAAGACTAAAATGAAAGGGAAGAGACAATTTTTTAGAAGTAAACATACCGGAGAACGATTTATCTCAGAATTACGGCAAGTTGTCGGCTCTGTTTTTACGGTTATCGACTGAGCGAATAAATTAACAGTTTTGATTAGCTAAGTGAGGAATTGAAGTATTAAACAAGAGTTATCAGAAGGTTTGAATGTCTATACCGTTTTACAGCTGAAGATAAGGATTTTCAGAAGTTTCCGGCGAGAGTGAGTTATCCGATATCGTCGTCTGAAATTGATTCCGATTGAAGGGTTTGAGTTAGTAACAACTTAACAACTGATAGACAACGAAAGAATTTAGAGACTCACTGATTTGGTGGAAAATACGGTTTTCCGGCGAAAGTCCGGCGAGTCCAAATAGCTTCTCCGGCGAACTGAAAGTTGTGCGAAAATGCAATTGAAGGTTTGCAGAGTGTGTTTGAGTCGCGAGAGGGGACAATGATTGAAGTAATTCAGGAATTGAAAGTTTTCGGTTATTAAAACCGATCCACTCATGAATTCAAGTCCATTCAAAGCTAAATTGATTGGAGGTGTCGGTGTATCGGTTAAACTCAGTAAACCGCGATCAATCAAACGTCTTTGGACGTTTGGTGACCGATTTCGGTTACAGTTGGCGTAACCGGATTAATTTATGATAGACCATAAAATTTAATTGTTTCCTAGTATTTACAGAAAACAACAAGTGGCGGAGTGGTTATATGTGTGTGTGATAAGACTTTGAGTTTAAACCCGGCTGACCCGGGTTCGAGTCCCGGCAGCCAAATTTTCTTTTTAATTATTTTATTTTTACTTTTTAACAATTATAACTTTTATATTTTAGTTTGTTTATTAATTATGCATCACTAAAAATGAAAATGGACATAAATACGCAACGATACATTTATAACTTGATATTCGATTACAAACGGAGCGGGTTTGGAAAAACCCGTTTTTGAGAAATGTTACACGTTTGCTATGAGCATACAGATTACCTTATAGCCTATTAAGCCATATTTTTATAGATTATATCACAAGATCGTATACTTGTAAAAACAGCTAAAACGAACAAGTTGTATGACATTATTGCATCAAGAAAACACCAAGAGCACCATAATATAACAATAAGGAACTACCCTACTGATGACACTAAAACAGCCAAGCAAATCTAAAACTATAATATGTATGTAGTACGTTATAATCCATTTGAATAAATAAAAAGCCATATTAACATACCTTCAGATGTCTCCCAAGCAATTTCTCCAACCAAAAAAATCTGAAACCATATAACATTATTACTTCAATGAATCACCAAGAAAATGATATTGTTACAATAAAGAATTACCCTGCTAATGACATTAAAACACCCAAAAAAATATTTGAAAAATATGTATATATCACATTCTAATCCATTTGAATATATAGAGAGGTATATAAACACACCTTCGGATGTTTCCCAAGCAATGCCTCCAACAAAGAGTTTTCTATCATAAAAGAAATATAAAATTGTTGATTAATTAAACGTTATCATGACAGTTACTTTAATAAAGCGTAATAAGCAAGCGGGATTTGAGAAACTCCACTGCAATAGCGTGTTGTACTACAGATTGAGTAAAGAAGCTTACAAAAAATAATTCCTTATGATAATAGTGATAGTAGATTAAGTAAGTAATATGATAGATTTATGAATGAGAATGTTGGGTTACAAAAGATTTTATATCTGTGTCTTGCTCTCCTTCCTGTCTCTCTCTATCTTCTTGTTCTCTCTATAGTTCTTTCTCTCTCTCTCTCTCTCTCTCTCTCAATTGAAAAGAAGGCAGGCAGGCAAACGGTGTTTGGGAAGGGAATTCTAAATTCGAATAGGAAGAAATGGAACAGATTTGGGCGCTCAAAAATTCATGCTTTATTTGTTTGTACCATGTGTTTTAAAGCTTGAATTTTGGTATAGATTCAGTATAAACTTTAGTATTGCAATTTAGAATTTAAATTTTAAAATTATAGTCCTTTAAGTTTAACAAATTTGTTTTAATTGTCCCTGAAACAAATGCAGGTTAGTTAGTTTTATTATTAAGTGAGTGTGAAATAATTAAAATGACCTTGTCATAAAAAATAACAATTAAATCATTAAAATAAAATAATTAATATATTAATTTAGGTGGGGCCCAGATGCTTTATTTTATACCTACCTACCGAACGTCTCTCTTCAAAACGTCTCCGCCGACGAGTCTCCGGCTAAGAGAAACACCAGCTTCCCGACATCTTCATCACCTTCTGCCGCAAATCAACTTCCACCATTCTCCCCACTACCACTTGGCACACCGCCGCCATGTCTGATAATACGATTAAAATACATAATAACAAAAAAACCACCGACAAAACTGGCTATTATAACCATATTTCTAATTTTCCGGCGGGTGGTTGCGGACTCTCCGGAGATAAAGATGGGGAGGGGCTAAACGGCATGGGATCTTAAATGCATCGCCGTATAGACCCACCTTGCCGGAAAATGTGGTGGGATGTTACCTGTTCAAATTGTTGTCATCTAAATAAAGAGCATACTATCTTTTAATGTTGAGGAGTGAATCTGTTACATGTGGAATTGGATGTAGGGATAGAGAGAGTGAACGTACTTCCGTGGAAGAAGGCGTGGCGCTTTTCCGGTGCTAGTTTCTCCGACATGTTGTGGTGGTTCTGCGGTTGATTCCGGCGGTGGTTTTGTAGATGAAAAGTTTTGGGGGTTTCTACAATCGTCTCATTGCGTGATGGTGACTGGTTTGGGTACAAAATGTTAAAATTATAACTTGTTTTTTATTTACATTTTACTCCTTTGTTTTTTGGCACTTCTGACCTGATATAGAGGTGGTATTTGGTGGAGGTGCGGCGGTGAGTGGTGGTGGTGGAGGTGGAACCGGTGGTGGTGAGGTGATCGTAATGGAGGTGGAACCGATGGTGGTTGTGGTGGTGATGGGTAACGAATCATAGCCTCATATGATTGTAATTCGTGTACACAAGTTTGGATTGTTTATTGTGGGAGTTGAAATTTAATTATGATTGATATGTCCAAGAAAATAACGAATCATGTTTATTTAATTGTGAATGATGCCTTCAATTTGCAGGTGGTGGAGGTGGTTCTCAGATGGAGGTGGTGGTGGTTCTCTGGTGGAGGGTGGCGGTGATGGGTATAGTGAACGAACGAGAAAGGAGAGATTTTGGGTTTTCTAATACAAATGGTACATTTCGCATTCACTTAAAATCTTCATCCACAGCAGGACTATCCTAGAACGAATTTTGCCAAAATTAAATACTATAATCTGTAATTTTAAAAATGTAAGGATTAAAGGTGAAATCGAAGCAAACCATAAGGATAATCAAACACTTTTCTCTTTTAAAAACTTTTCCAGCTTGGTTAACTATAAAATTTTGTTACACTCTAAAGAAAACTTTTAATCAATTATTCAACAATAGTTTTAGTTTTAAAAATGATAGTGCGTTTGGCTTTTAATCTATATTTTATTTGTGACGATGATAAAAAGTACGTCTTGCTTTAATCATTTGTACACTTAGGCATTATCTACCTGTACCTTTTATTTCACACGTCAACACTGACCAAGACAATTATCGAAATGTCAACAAAAATGAGTAATTCTTCACGGTACTTTTGGATTTTTTTAAACATTAGAGTTTATAAGATATGGTATAAATACTTAAAAGCATTATAAGTTTGTTGTGAAGGGAGAAAAATTTAACTAATTATCCATAATTATATAAAAACTTAGGGATTTAAGTTTAATAAGATGATTGCTAAAATATAATTATTGTTTAAACGACCAATTTGCTATTATTTTACGGGTGTATTTATAAATTAAGAGTAAAAAAGTTTTTATTTTTGATTATATTAAAATGGTATCCCTAATGTAGTGTAGATTGTAGAAAATATGCACTTTGACTTTTTGAGATCAAACATATTTTTGACCTGCAACTAAGGATTCTGTTTGTTCTTTAGTAAATAATTGAATTTTCATATGAACTATTTTCACCAGATTCATACAAGAAGGTTTGAAACAATTTTGTCATTGTATTTTGTCAAAAACATGTCAATTTGCAAACTTACATTTTGTAATGGATCAGCTTGCATTTTGTTTTAAGTAGGATGCATCTTATAACATGTTTATAACATTTCAAAATTTTATTTAATGACTTAAAATAATATATGACATTACATAATCTGTATAGCATACAGGTACTTAAACTAGTAAACATTAATAAAAACGAATATTTAGCTTCAGATAATAGTTACCTCTATGGTTACATAAGTAATTTTTTGGCCAAATTGCACTGCCTAGAAAATGACTTAGAGGGTTTGCCAATAACAATTTTGCACATCCATAAAGATGAGAATAAGAAATGATGGCTTGACATAACCCTTTCCATCGTAATAAGTCTTTTATTATCAGTGGAATTTACTGTAACCTCTCATGGGCCCTAATTGTTTTTCAAAATAGGATTTAATCAAAGGATCCACTTCAATCTATACCTTACCTAAATTTTGATACAAATTAGATATCCAACCTATAAGGTTATATTCTAACATGAATATTTACGTGAAGTTTGCGAATTCGGTTCCTAAAATATTTTATGCCTAACTACAAATGAAATTAACGAACTAGTTCGTCGATTTTAACAATAGTTCCACCCAAATTAATAATGTTTAAGATCTATGGTGAATTGGTGATAAGTATACAATATTCTTAATAAATGATGAAATATTCTTAATAGTTACCTCTATGGTTACGTACGTAAATTTTTGACCAAGTTTAAAAAAATGAATTGGTTATTGGCAACACCCCCCCCCCCCCCTCCCTCATTTATTTGGACATCCCACATACTCTATATGAGACGTACAGGGCAATGCGCTGCGTCGTTAGGGGTGAGGGTATTTTTCAAGTGGAGAATGGTTCAAGTGTGGTGGAAGTATATCGAACTTATATGCGATATATAGTCCAATACGCGACGTATAGTTTGGTGAAATATTATTATAAGAATTTTTTTCATATAAAATGTTGTTATAAATTCTATATATAACTATTATTATATATTATATAATGTCAATTTTTTTATTAAGTATTATTATAAAACATCGATATTTTATTATAAATAATTGTTTTTGTGATAACCGTTTTGTTTGACTTGGTTGATATAATAACACAAACATGACACTTTCTTACAAAATGTAATACAAATATAACGTATGCCCTAAACCCTAAATCGCTCACTCTTACACATTCTTAAATTCTTCTACACAAAACCGATGGGTCGAATGCCCATTGGTTCGTACAAAAAAGGGACCTAGACACACCAGCCCTCTTGGAATTGTGTATGTTGGTATCCTAGGTTCAAACGGGCTTTATGCCCGTTAGTGGATACATCAATACCATACCGAGTGGCATCGACTAAAACAATGGGTGCTGGAGTTGACTACGTCAACGACATCCTACTCTAGCACCGACCCTCTGGAAATTGGGTGTGATGGTATCCTATGTTTCGACGGGCTTTACGGCCGTTAGTTGATACATCAACACTACACCGAGTAAACAACTCTCTTGGAATTCCGTGTAACAGGGCAAAGTGTATTAGCAGCGTCATTTGGAGCACTACATGATGTAGTTCACTCCAGAACACACTTCATCCTAGAGCGATATCCTGGTGCATGAATCAGAAATATGGCCGCTAGTAGGCGTTTGAATCTAAAATATGAATGCAGTGCACTTCTCCATAAGGATTACACTACCACCACCGTCAAAACAATGAATTACGATATCTTGTTAAAAGACATACAATTAAAGTGTTAGGCTCGACATTTGAAATTATATTGTAAAACATAATAATCAAATCCCACCACCACCATCTACCACCACAACCACCACCCACCACCGCACCACTACAGCCAACCACCCACCACCTCAACCACCACAGCTGACACCCCACATTTTACCACCCACCATAGCCGACAAGCCACCACCACCACAGCTCGCCCACCACCAGCATAGTCAACAACACACCAACCACAACCACCTCAACCACCACAGCCCACCACCACCACAGCCAACCCACCACCAGCTCAACCACCATAGCCCATCACCACCATAGTCGACTACCCACCACCACTACAACCACCATGGCCCACCACCCACAACCTTCACAACCGACCACCCTTAACCACCATCACATGCCAACAACTTACCACCACCATAGCCCACCACCCATAACCTTCACAACCATCGACCCTTAACCACCTCCACCACCATAGCCCACAGCCCACCATCCGTAACTTTCACAATCGATCACCCTTAACCACCACCACCACAGCATAGAACCCACCACCACAGCCCACCACCGACAACCACCATAACCGACCACCCTCAAGCACCTCAACCACTACCGCAAACAACCATCACCACCTCAATGTCCCCATCCTACTAACATCCACCACCGTAAACATAAAAAATGAATATTAAACATCAAAACTTGAATATGAACACTAACCTTCATTACCCCAACCGTAGAAAGCGATACTAGAGCGAGATCGATACAAGAGATAGAGAATCCGTGCGTATGTGTACTTCCGGATCATCTTTGTGGTCCAAGTCCTTTGTTGTCTTCGGATCTACTTCATTCATGTGGTCCAAGATGATGTTCTTAGCATATGCTAAAAAGGAAAAAAAAATACCTCAATACGATGCGTATGGGACACTACGCGTCATATAGAGATAGTTTTTCTAAAACGTTGTAAAAATAAATATCCTCTATATGACGTGTATTACCCTATACTCTAGGACAAACGGCAAAACTATCTAGCCTTCTGTACAAGCTAATCAATATTAATATACAATTTCGTGAATTAGACTTAATTATATTATGATTGAGTCACATAAGTCTAACAATCTCAGGAAATGCATAGCACTTCATACTACATGACGTATTGTTGCTCCCAGATAACAATGTTTTAGCTAAACTTGGCAAGTGATTTCAAAAAATATGAAAATAATGTGCGAAACTAGAAATCAAACTTTCAAGAAACACAACTACAGAATTTTCAAGTTTATATCACTTTGAAAAACTTACAAGGTGATTGTGAGGTTATTGACTATTACAAACAAATACTAAAGAATTTTATGATGAAGGGCAATGGAGATTTTGTAGTATGTGATAAATGCTAAGCTTGACTTATTTTTCCTTCGGAGTTATGTTTTCTATTTATAGAGAATGTATGGCATGAATAAACGTTTGTTTATTCATGCACTTGAATGTGTAAAGTAATTTTTTGGCATATTCATTGAATCCGTTCGAGTCCACTTTTAGGAGTTCATGTAGAAACTTATCTCTTTGACAAGTTGCTCCATGAGAATTCTGATGAACTACTCACCAGACATCTGATGTTTCTTGATCATCAGATTTCTGATGTTCAGGATATACCATATTTTGATGATAAGTACCAGATTATCATCCATATCATCCTTTCTTGATTGTGATCACTTAGTGTTGCTTATTGAAGATGATGTTTATCTTTCTTTTGTTTTGTTGTCGTGTATCTTCTTTCTTAAGCACCTGTTGGCTTTGTTATCTTCAGAATTGATCAGAATGATCAGATTTTTCTTCAACACTTACAAAAAGTTTCCTGACAATTCCCCCTAAGAGTTGTAAGAAAAATAACTAAGCATGGCATAAGAAAAAAAAACATGAACTTCAAACAAACATAAGGTTTAACATAATTAATGTTTAATTCAAAACAAATAGAAGAAGATTGTTTTTTTTCAGTTCTAATGATGAAGATCTCAAGATTTAAGTTGTTTCTTGTGATGGATGGTTTTGCAACATTCTTTATAGAGAGCTTTGCAGACATTCCTGGCTGCAATCCATTCGTCTATGATTTCTTTAATTTGCTTTCTGAGTTCTGGCTTGTCACGACCTTTGAGATTTAGTGGCTCGTGTTTCTTGTTCATACATTCTTTGATGTAGATGAGGGTTTGATTAGAGTATTTGCAAATTTCTCTCACCCTGAATAGTGCTTTCTTCTCAGCTATATCCCTGTACACAACAGAAAGTTCTAGTTGTTCAAAGATTACACCCGTTTTAGCTTCAGCTTTCATTTCATCTGGGATTGTTGTGTATGGAGAAGTTATGAAAAGTTTCTTGTGACAACTGGCAAATAACTGGTAATTCCGTACAATGTAATCACTAATTTCATATTATAATCTCATGCATAATTATCGTAATTTAAATTCAAAACTGAGTCGTACGTTATTAGGGCAAGTAAATCTGATCATAACATATACTGGTTTCCATTACAATGGGAAACAGACCAAAACAATGCCCTAAAATTGTTGGTAGAAAGTGCTGGACGCACTAATTGCGGCACGACAATTGCGCACTCACTAATTGCGGTGACACTAACTGTGTCGGTAAACCGCTAAAACAAAACAGAACAAGGAATAACGGCATGTTAATGTCGTACCTGAGTCTGTATACAAATGAAAATACATATTGGTGAACAACTATTACAATAATACATAACTTTCCGGCATAACGCCTAAATTGCAAAAACTGTCCGTTTCGACCAAAAAGGCGACAAATGGCGATTTGTCCGCAAGACTAATTCGGAGGATTCCGGATGTCAAGATAAGAATAAAACAATGCTAAACATCCTAAAATAATGTGAGAATAGCAAAAATGCACAAAAGGCATCGTTTCCGGTCATTGGGCAAACAGTGCACAACTTGACCGGAAAGCGGCGATCGTCGAAACGACGAATATTTTAGTAGCCGATAGCCTCATCCGGGCGTCTTGCGAACTAGTTAAGCGTTATTTGGAACTCGGAATCCATTCAACTAACATTTGATTACGGAAACACAACTTTCAGAAAAGTTCGATGGCGGATCATAAAAGTGTCGATATCAATCGAACGGTCGAAAGGAAGACATATCGGCAACCCTAATTCATCGTGTATTCGTCTAGCGAAGTAGTCATGAATATTTTTGGATCAGAAATACACTAATTTGACACCATATTAGTTGTGGTAATCAAAACCAAACGCTTCCGGTACCAAATATATAGTTTCGTTTGTTATCGAATACTTCGACGATGAACGATCTAGCGACATATCCGTCATCCGAAACTTATTTTGGAGGATCAGAGGGATTAAATGCCATATAATTACAGCCTAAACACAAGTCTTATGCTTAAGATGCTAGAAGATTAACCCTAATCACCATAATTAATTTAATCACCTAAATATCTTTATTTTCAACATGTGGTAAAAATAGAAGTTACATTTCACCCCCCCCCCCTTCAAGTTCACGGTCACAAGGTGGGTCCCACCCCCTTTGATTTTTGTTAAAAAATTGAAGATCTTAGGCATGGTCTTGATAAGTTTTAATGTGAATGAAAGGTTAGATAAATACCATCATTTGCAACAAGTAAACATCATTTCTACTTTCACAAAAGTTGCAACATTTTTCCTTTCTTTCTTCCCCCTATACCCACGGCTCCACCACCTCCACCCTAAACCACCATTGTGCCACCTTAGAACTCCACATTCCACACCATTTGAAGCTTAATCAAGACCTCTAAGGAAGCTTGCATGGATGGAGCTCATTAGGGCCTTCTAAGGAGCTTACTTTTCTTCTAAATCTTCAAGAAGCTTGTGCACCCATTGTGAGCTATTCCCTCCATAATATAACTTATTTTTATACTTAGATTATTAGTGTACAAGTTGATCATCTTGAAAATCAAGATAAGATAAGTTAAAAACCCTAAAACACAACATAAGAATAACACTAAATATTGTTTATTTTGTGATGATTATATGCTTATATGATTGTTAGATTGTATATTGAAGTTGTTTATGTTGATATTATGATATAAAAGTAAGATGATCTTGTGTGATTTAGTATAAAAATAAGGATTTAAACATGATAAGGTTTAAATCTAAACAAGATCATCACTTACATCATCCATGTAAAATACTACAACTTAAAAATAATCTTTATACATAAGAATGATTTCTATAAGAAGTAAACATATGTATTTAAGTTGTAATCACATTAAAAATGTGTAGTAATCAAAGGGTACATGCATGAACTTGTTTAAACAATATACTAAAGTATTGTTTTGAAAAGAATAACAAACATAAAAACCCTCTTGATTTACTAGTATTTTTAACAACAAAAGTCATGGATGATGATATGTAGATTATGCTAAATAAATATTAGATGGTTTGTTGATTATGATTATGAATTAAACAGGTTTTAAATACGTTTTTAAAACGTGTAAAACACCATAGTTTAGGGGAAACTATGACGAAATTTTCTTAAAATCTAATCACAATTAAAGCATGATTAGTGGGGTGATTAGTGGGACTAAACGCGATTAGTAACCTAAATCGTCATTAAGTAGACTCTAATGACAAGGGTTATCCCTAAATAACCAAGTGTTAAACAAAGTTTATATTTGTAAGTAAAATAAATACTTTTACAAAAATATGTTCTTATATGGAAAATAATACAAGTATTTGTATGAATATTTGCTACTAATAAATGGTATGTATACATGTGTGTATTGTATATATATGTATTAGAAACTTAGGGTATTCACAATAAAATACCCAATCTTATACAAAATATAAACACTTAAACAATATACCAAGTATTGATGACATAATAAATATATTCTCACATTGCGTCGAAACAATAAATCGGACAATTAAAGCAATGCGAACAATTGGCGGACATTCAAGATTTCACCGTCGCGTCGACGACCAACGGGTGAACCGTCGGCACGAAAGGTCGCTATGACAACGGCGATTCTCGACGAAAACAAACATGTAATAAATGACGCCGACGACAAGTCTAAATATATATTTAGGCATTCAACATATATATATGTTATCGAAATGAAAAATCCGGGAAGTTAAGTGTATTAAAAAGTTAGAAAAATTATGAGTAAACACTTATAATAAAAATGGGCTTACATATATATACATTTGGGCTAGGCCCAAAATTGTGAAAATAATATGTTAGGCCCAAATTCCATAAGCATTCATGGATGTGGCCCAAAAATATAATAAAAGCCCAAAACTATATAAAAATACATGGGCTAGGCCCAAGGATACAAAAAGACATGGGCTAGGCCCAAAGACAGAAAGACATGGGTTAGGCCCAAAGACAAAAAGACATGGGCTAGGCCCAAAGACAAAAAGACATGGGCTAGGCCTAATGACGAGAAAACATGGGCTAGGCCCAAAGAGATAAAATTACATGGGCTAGGCCTGGTGACAAGAAAACATGGGCTAGGCCCAATGACATGTGAAAGGCAAGGCCCAGTTCACACATGGTTTGAAAAAAAAATAATATATATATATATATATATTAAGAAATATATATACCGACATTAATCGAACGAACAAACTACCAACACTATGATCACATTATAAGTTGTTCAATCATAACAAGTAAATAAATAACAAGAATTCAAGATGAACAACGTGTACAAGGTCCATTGAGACCTAGGTGTCTAATGAAACCAATACGCATGTAGGTTACATACGTTGCGGACACCGAAAGTTAAACAGTACGACCTATACGGAACGCAAAACTGTGAGTTCATGTCCCTCCTTTCGCTTACTTTAAGTTTTGTTTTAAACTATCGAGGGGAAATGCATGTCATGTCAAAAAAGTATGTTAGCTATGAGTTAGCAGATAACAGATCACTGTGCGTAAGTAGGAAATAACAGTAGTAACCATTAATCACTTAGTGACCAAGGTGCAAAAGAGGTAGATCTATTGAGTTTGAGACCCGCTCCACTCTAGGTTGGTATACCCATTGGAGTGCTTTTGTGATCCCAACATGTCAAAGAAGTCTCAGTTTGGTTACTTACTTATTGCACTAGTATGTCAGGGTGCTCGCGACACACTGATAGATCCTAAATTAACTCATTGATGCTAATAACATACTTGGATTTCAATACAGGTTTTCAAAGATGACATTTGGATACGAAAACATTAAACTACATGAACTCGCCAACTTTATGTTGACTTTTTAAAATTACATGTGTTTCAGGACGCAGGACTTGAGCTGGTGATGGGATCCGGGTATGGGATTTTCAAGACAACGATGTATTACTTTTGGAGGGTTTGCCCGTTATATCCCAACCTCGTTTGGGTATATAGAGGTCAAAGCCTCAACATGAAATTGTGATGAAAACACTATCTTATTTTGGAAACAATGTCCTTTAAATTGTGTTTGTAATGTTAATTTGATACTGATAACAATGTGGTTTACTTTTGAAGGAGGTAAATGTTAAATGAAACTTAGTAATGGCATGACACCGTTGTTGTTAATATTGTTTACTAAATTGGATGCAATGATTACCTAATAGTCACACATTTGCTCTTCCGCTACGACCAGGGTGTAACATTTCTTTCCAATTGCATGATCAAAATTTATGAAGAGATCAAAGTCACTTATGGCTATTCTTGTCACACCCCGACCCGCAGCGGAATAAGAGTCGGGGCATAATTGGGTTATCACCAAAGCTCATGATGTTTACTAATATGTTTCATATTTATTAAATTCAAATTACAACTTCAATATTCCAAACAAGTTCATACAATTACAAGGAAAAAGTAACTAAGCAAACAATCCAAAGCCTAAACTGATTTATTCTTCTAGGCCGTCCTATATGTTTCTTGCTGCAACTGGATCACCTGTATCATGTGTAAAAATGGGGGTTTTTGGGTTAACAAAAGTTGGCGAGTGAACCTTGTTAGAAAACATTTATTATTGATTTCTTGTTGTATTTAATATGGAAAAATTGTGCAATAATCATATGTGAGCAAACGTAAATAAACATACAATAACAAACCACCTTGCATGAGTATATAACATGAATGATAATGTATATGTTGGCAACGTCACGTTCCGCTCATAGGTAATGGGGAACGGACGGTCCTATGATAATGTATGTGTGATCAAGGCTCAATTAAACGGAGCCGATCATATGTTGGCAACGCCACGTTCCGCTCATAGGTAATGGGGAACGGTTCCGCTCATAGGTAATGGGGAACAGACGAGCCTGTGATAATGTATGTACTGAAAATAATAAATTTAATCTAAACATTAACCACACAAATAATTGATACATAATGGATACACATTTGATCATGGATATGATGGATGCATAAGTGTTTAAATGTAACAAAAATAAGACACATGATACACCCCAAAATGTGACTAAAACGGGGAATTTGTAGAGATTCACTCACATTAGGTGCGTTCGTTTGATGATGTTGAATGCGCACGAGTTTAGAGGGTTGATCGACGAGGAATAACTAAATTAAATAATAACGAAAAGGTACGGTAAATAAGTGGATTTTATTAACAATTTTAATAGGGTTTTTAGATTTATTTTTGTGAGTTTAAGGTCATTTTCTAACTTTAAAAATATTATTTTTAAGTATTTTTAATTAATTTTATATATATACTAATTAAATGTTTAATTTATTCGGTTTATATTAAAAGAATTTAAATGGTTGAACCGGTTTGCAGGGAGCCGGATCGAACTCGGGTCCTTCGGTTTGTAAGCGCACAGCCCAACTTGGGCTGTGTGACTTATCTGTTAAACTTACAGTTTTTATTAATCTTAAAAACATCCTGGGTCCTACTCTGATTTAGTAACAAAAAAATTGGTTTTAATTCGGAAAGCCGGTACGTTTGTAAGATTCGAACTCGTGACGTGCGCTATGTGTTTGCACACAGTCCACCGTTGGACTGTGTGTCTAACCCGGTTTAATATTCAATTTATATAATACTTATACACAACGTCGACTTCGTCTTCTTCATTCAAAGACACAGAACAACGATATTCGACTGTTCTTGTTTAATTCGATTAACGGAACTTATAAATGATTGAAATGTAATGGATAGAGAGGGTTTTGGAAATGAATGTACTGAAACAGATGTTTTTCTCAGAACTCCGGCAAAGATCGTCGGCTCAGTTTTGTGAATTCCGTCTGATCGGATCAATTAACAGTTTTGATCAACTAATTGTGAAATTGAGTTACTAAACAAAGATTATCAAAGGGTTTAAATGTTTGTACCGATTCACAGCGTTTTTCGGAAATGTGCAGAGATTTTCCGGCGAGCGTAGAGTATCCGGTAACGTCGTCTGGGACCGATTCTGGTTGAAGGATTTAAGTTAGTGAAAGTCTAACAATGGATTGAGAATGAAAGAATCGAGAAATTTACCGATTTGACGTATGTCCCGGTTTTCCGGCGAAAGTCCGGCGATGGCAGATAACGTTTCCGACGAACAGAAATTAGAGCGCAAATGAAATTGAAGGTTCTGTGAGTGTTTCCAAGTTATGAGTCGATGATATTATCAGTGTAAATCAGGAAGTAAATGATTTCGGTTTTCAACTCCCAAAAATCTTATAAATCGAGGCAATTAGAAGACCGAATTGATTAAGAACGTGGGCAGAAATTGATTTATCGGTTATAATCAGTAATAGCGATCACTCAAAAGTCTGGATAGTTGAAAGCCGATGAGCGGTTTCAGTTTTGGCGCAAACAGATGAGTTCACGGGTAGAAGTTAAGTTTTATTTGTTTCATTGATTACACAAAAGAACCAAGTGGCGGAGTGGTTAAGTGTTTGTGTGTTAAATGAGCCGGCTGACCCGGGTTCGAAACCCGGCAGCGACTTTTATTTTTTCTTCGACCGTTTTTTATTGTTTATTAATTATAGTTTATAAATTCTAGTATATTTATTAATTATGTATTGTTTAAAATTAAAAGGAGCAATAAATAAGCAACGAAAAAATGTAACTGACTATTCGATTAATAAACGAAGCGGGTTTTGAAATCCCGTTTTTCGACGGATGTTACAATTCTTGTAAATACTTTGATTCCACTCTTGGTTATGCTCTCCATGGCTATTCGAACATGTTTACTATGTAACTTATCTTCATCACGTGTCTTTCTCAGAATTATCAGATCTATTGGATGAAGTTGATAAGCTAAGTCACCATCAGTTATGACTTGTTCTTCACCATTTTCTCTTATCAGGGTATACTTGTTTTGATCATGGAATCCGAACACACCATTTAGAGTTGAATGAGTGTCAACTTTCGGTACTCTCTTCACTGGGTTTCCAAGGGTCTGTGTATTATGCTTTATCCTCTTTGACTCAAAGGCCTTTTAATCTTATCTTCTTTTGTCCAATAGAAGTTTTGGAGATGATTGACGTGAGCGGAGTGTGTAGGATTTTTAGACATATTTTTGGTACTTTTCACTCGTTTATTCAAGCTTTAAATTTATAAAACACGATATATGCTATCACTCTCTACAACACGCTAGGGCAAGTGAACGCATCATTGGTGTAATATAGTGATGGTAAGATACCGAGGTCATCCAAGGACACAAGAGCTTTTAATACCAGAATATCGTCGACGTCTAATCTAATCAAATGTTTAGGAAAGATTTTTAATAAGTAAACATAAATAGATAAACTAAGTAATAAAAAAAAACAAATAGACAAGATAGAATCACTTGGCTCTGGCTTATTATTTATATATCCTTTGATGATTTCCGTGCTTTGGGTTTTTAAGAGATTATCTTAGTTATAGTGGCATGTCCCTCTTTTGGAGGCAACGCTACCCTCAGCTATATTGGTCTGAGTTAGTAGGGATACAGTCTCGCAACGCCGGAATATTGAAAGATAATTAAGTAAGTTATTAATGTAAAATGTGGCATTTTCCTCTATTGGAGGTAACACTACCCTCAACCATATTAGTCTGAGGTAGCAGTGATACAGTCCCACAAGACCGGCTTAAAGTTTTAATAGTAGTTCATTTATAAGGGATTCAAGCTGTTCTTACCTCCCCAATTTGATGTTATCTGCCTCATGGGAAGTCATAATAAGCTTAAAACAAGCACCCCTATTTATATCTTTAAACAACCTGTTCAAATGGCCTCGTGCCTCCTTTTTCTCTGTTTTCATATAATCATATGTGGTCAGTCCGGAAGTTCACATGGCCCCGTGTGTCAACGGCACGGCCCCGTGGCCATTGTACTTGTTGTACTATCCAAGATTTCCAAATCTGAAAGTTTACCACGGCCACGTGTCCATGGGACATGACCCCGTGTCTCTTGTCTGATTTTGTTTGTCTTTTTCTTTATGGAATCTGGAGTGGGGCACGGCCTCGTGCCTAGGTGGCATAGCCCCGTGCCTGTCTTCTGATTTGTTGTTTTTGGTCTTGGGGTGAAGCTCAGAGGGTCGGTATGAAGTGTCAATTTCTCTTCTTTTGTATTTATGTATGGTTTTTGTCATTAATTTGTTCCTTTTGTACATTTAAACTCTTTTAATCCTGAAAATCAAAAGTATACCAAGAAATGCACTTTTCGAGCATTTCTACATAAAATGGTTGATTTTATACCGTATTTGATACAATTTATATGTTGCATTTGATGCATATCAAATACCTCCACACTTGAATCTTTGCTTGTCCTCAAGTAAAACTCTTTAATATTGCTTACACACCCAAACGGAATTGATAGAGAAGATGTTTAGGGTCTTGTTATATAGTGTCGGAAATCCAAGTTCTTCTTATTCTTGTTTTTATTTTATTTACAATACTATTCGACATGACTTATTTAGAACTCTTTTAAGAAAAATAAATATTTTTAGGCATAGCATGCCTTTTAAAATTTCATTGAGCCATATATAAATTCACACACCTCACAAGTGATCACTCTAACACTCGGTCGAAGATTTATAAGTGAAACGCCGATACCGGTATGTAACTTACTTCTATCATATGCTTGGCAAGTAATCAGATCTCCTCCTTTTTAACATAATCTTTGTAAATATCAAGAGAACTTTTAAAAGGGATAGGTTTTGTCTAGGGGTAAGGTAGTTTTATTTGAAAAGTGGCTAAAAGCGTAAAATGTCGGATTTTCTTTGAAAACTTTATTTATTTTGTGACTTCGGTATAAACTGAAGACTTGTAAGCAATAAGTTTGCTTAGTTATTTCAAGCAGCTAGAGAGTTTTTTTTATATTCACAAGATAGCTAAGTCACGTATTTTGTATATTTTAGAAGAACTGAATTTACTAAAATAAAGGGCGTATAACAAAAAGGTTTTGGGTGATAGATGCTTTTTGTAAATTTGTATTTTGCGGGTTATGGAATTAAAGTTTTAGCATCAAAGGGTTAACTAAGGATTTTTTTTTTTTTTTTTTGTATTCGGTGGAGAGATAAAGAAAAATAAGGTTGAAAGAAAATATTGGTTTATTGTCCTAATGCCTTGATCATGTAATTACTTGGATTAGTTGGTAAGAACTGGAAATGTAATATCTTGTCAAGTTCTAGATTCGTAAGAATCCTACGGGCTATTCACGCGAGAAATGAAAAGTGAACATTTAGTAAAGATAATGATATTGAATGTTCGGTAAAGGTTCAAAACTCACAATTTGTGGGAAAAGAGTAAAAGTGTGAAAATATATATACAATCAAATTTTAAAAGATTGTCATGCCTTTTTATAAATTTTTCTTATATTTTTATTTTTATCACGGCGCTAACGGTTCTAAATTTATAAAAATAAAACTTTTAGAACTTGATTTTCTAACTTAAACCAAAAACAAGACAACATAAACAAAAAAAAATGTTTTTAAAAAAGATTTTGTGGTGTTTTAGCGGTTCCAAGTAGAGTTTTGTGTAAGCCTTGTGTCTAGGACAAACAAATTCATGTCCCCCCCCCCCCCACACTTAATTACACATTGTCCTCAATGTGTCCAAAATTGGTTAAATTTGATTAATGTGTCAAAGTAGGTTTAAAAACAACAAAAAATTTTCAAAAACTGTACACCAGATACGGGGGCGTGTTAAGAAGGCACTGCCATGTGTCATGATTTTTTTTGAAAACCTTATAGAGGATAAGCACGGAGGCGTGCTGAAGAGGCACGACCCCGTGTGATAGTTTCAGAAGCAAAAATATTTTCTGCAGAACAGAGGCATGGGTGCGTGCTTACCTTACACGGCCCTGTACTGCATTTATTGTGGGTGTTGATGGAAAAAATATTTATAAAAAAGGATGATTTGAAAATTTTGTATTTGTTTATTTTTTAACCTATCTATTGTTATCATTGTTATTTTTCTTTTAATTTTTTTTAATCCAGCAATTTATCATTGTTTTTTAATTTTATTCTTTAATTGACTCATTACAGTTTTTTATTTCATTTTTTAACTAACTTATTATTATTATAGTTTTTTAATTTATTTTTGTTTTTTTAATTAAAAGGGATCTTGTATTATAACTAACTCATTATCGTTTTTTTTTTAATTAAAAGTTTATATTGTAAATAATGTGGCAACAACTTACACAAGCGCTAAATAAAGTATACGTTTTATTCGTATTTTTCATATAGTCTTTCCGCTTTAAAACCAGCGGTGGATATGGCATCACCACATACTGTCATTTACAAAGCAAAAAAATTGTATTCGGTTGTTAATACATAAACTTTAAACAATCAGTACTAATATATAAATGCTCGGCATTCATATTAAAACCTAAACTTTAAACAATCAGTATTAATATATAAATGCTCGGAGTCATTTGTTTAAATACAAACAAAATCTCATGTGAATCAATGACTTTTCGCTCAGGCAATTTTGAGTCACCTTCTTTGTAAAATGTAAAATGCACATTTAAGAATCTCAAATCTTTAATGGAGTAGCTTTATTAGAGGTACTTTTATTTATTTTTCAACCTTGAAATTTCTCGTTTGATCGATTCTTGTATTACAACATTTTTGCTATTATTTTTTCTTTTAAAATGTTTAATAATGATTCAAAAGAATAGTTAATCATCGTATTATTATACACTGTAGTTGCTTTCAATATGGTTGTTCATACCTGATAATAATTCTTGTTTAGTCATGAATTTGTCTGTTCTAACAGCACATATACAAACATCTAACAATCTGTTAATAATTAAAAATATAAAATGAGTTGATTGAAAAAAAAAGTAAATGATAATAGGTTAACCGAATAAAATAATATAATAGATTAGTTAAAAATAAAGAAATAGAAGAAAATATCTATTTTGATAAATATTTTTAAATAACCCATTTTGTTAAATATTTTTTCTATCTACACCTTTTTGGGAAAAACTCCTTATTGTGATGAAGATTTTGAATCGGGTGATTAATATAAAATGAGGCTTTGTTTCAATGTCCTTTGGTTAAGCCTCAATCCTTCTTTGAGTGTTTATTATCCCAACAATTAGAAAACTTAAAAATAAAAGCATTAACTAAGAACTAAACTAAATCTTAAACATTATATTTCTTTTTAAAAAAGGAAGCCATACTTTTTTTAAAATCGAAAATCTTATGTTTAAGTCAACTACTTTATTATTGGATAGTCCATGGAATGCCTACATGGTGCGCCACGTTTATAAGGGTCCTTGGCTAGACCCACTGTATCCTGTGGTTCTGGCTCATCTTCCAAAAAAGGGTTGTCATTGCTTATTGGATATTTCATATCGAGATTAAAGCTTCGTTTGTTGGTCCCAAGTTTAGTGGGAAGATTTTTGTGTTTTTGTTTGAGCAAAGCTTGATTGGTTTTTATGAATGGTTGTCCCAACACAAGGGGAGCATCATCTAAGATGATGAAGTCGGTTGGTGCAACCGTTTGTTGCGTTTGAATGAAAACATCTTCAACCACTCCTGTAGCATTTTTAGTTTTTTTGATTAGCCAAGAGGACAAGGATTTTGATTGGAAGGAAATCACCAATAACTAATCTTTCAAATACATAGCTAGGCATTATATTAACACAAAAATCTTTGTCCATTGAAATGTTATTAATATAGATGTTTTGAATAAAACATGTTACCAGTTTTATGTTTAATTCAGTTTGTTCATATTGTATTAGTGAATTTTGATCTTTTCTTAAATTAACACTTGCCATTTCTCTGATGTTAGGATTAGTGTTTAACTCTTTTAAAAACTTAGCATGAGATGAAACCAAACTATGATTTTCAAAGAAGGTTGTAGAATATGTATTTCTTGGAGGTTTTGTTGCTCTTCTTTGAAAGTTACCTTTGTGGACTTACCTTCCTTATGACTTGGTTCGGTTTTTCATCTTCACGCGTAGGCTTTCTTTTGAGTGGTTACTCTTCTTTCGGCTTTTGAGGCTTTACCTCTTCGCCGATTACCTCCTTGGTACAAATGGTCTCTTCTCTTGCACGAGATTGCTTGATCAATGGATCTAAGTTTATGAGGCTTTTGGCTTCGGGGACGATGGTGGGTGGTGTCTTCTATGTTTCAAACGATGGAGTGTCCCAATCAAAGCTTGATTTTGGGAGCTCAAAACTTGGTTACTCATATGTCGTATGTGAGGTTGATGATTGAAAGAGGTAACAACTTTGAACCGAATGGGATTCACCACATATGGTACAATATGGTTCCTCGTAATCATCAAAATAGTAGTAGTCATAGTCTCCCATGTAATAATCCATTGATTGGATAATACCTAGAAAATTACAGCTCCTCGGGAAGAAAGAAGAATTTTTTTTTGAACACAGAAGGTTAGCATGACCCCGTGTTGATTAGGCACGGCCCCGTGCTCAGGAATGTGAGTTATTAATGCAAAATGTGGCATGTCCTTCTTTTGGAAGCAACGCTACCCTCGGCCATATTGGTCTGAGTCAGCATGGATATGGTCCCGCAAGGCCGGTTTAAAGTTTTAATAGTAGTTCATTTATAAGGGATTCAAAGTGTTTTTAGTTCCCCTGATTTGATGCTATCTGCCTCAAGGGAAGTCCTAATAAGCTGGAACCAAGTCCTGCAGGATCTATACACTGAACAAGGCAAAATCTTTACCGATACCACCCTTCTAACCCCCTTCTAGGCAGTTAACGCGCTTTATATAGACCATAAAGATACGAATGAGTGAATCAACGAAACATGAAGAGATGATACAGTAAAGTTTACTTTCAATATAAAAAACTAGTTATTAAAGTCATTAATACATACCCAATTAAAAAGTTAACCAAAGCTAGGAAATCAAAAGTAATATATAAATAACTTGTATTCACCAAATGATGTAAGAGATTAGCCAAGCATGGCCTTTATTTGACAAAAACTCTTACGATCAATCTTGGATCCCGAGACTACCACACACTCTAGGATGGATGAATGTGGTGGATGATGGTGGTATTGTGGTGGTGGAGTGGTGGCAGGTGTGTGAGAAGTGTTTGTCAAGGGATGAGTTGAAATGGAACCAAGCACCCTATTTATAGCTGGAAACAGACTGTTCACACGACCCCATGCCTCCTTTTTCTATGTCTTCATTTAGTGACATGTGTCAGTCTGGATGTTCACACAGCCCCGTATGACAAGGCACAACCCCATGGCCATTGTACTTGCTATACTATCCAAGATTTGCAAATTTGAAAGTTGACCACAGCCCCGTGTCCATACCCCGTGTCTCTTGTCTACTCTTGTTTGTCTTTTTCTTCATGGAATCTGGAGTGGGGCACGGCCCCGTACCTAGGTGGCATAGCCCCGTGCTTGTCTTCCGACTTGTTATTTTTGGTCTTGGGGTGAAGCTCGAAGGGTGGGTCGGTATGAAGTGTTAACTTCTCTTCTTATGTATTTATGTTGGTTTTTGAAATTAATTTGTTCCTTTTGTACATTTAAGCTCTTTTAATCCTGAAAATCAAAAGTATACAAAGAAACACACTTTTTCCAACAGTAGTACATAAAAGGGTTGATTTTATACGTACTTGATACAATTTATATGCTGCATTTGGTTCATATCAATGATGTTTTGGAAACGTCATGTCTTCTTTCTCTACTTCTGGTACAAACCTGATTATGTTTCCTATTTGATCCTTCTTTGGAACCATCTTGGGCCTTTTTGAGGAGGTAGCTGATTTTGCCCATCTCCTCTTTGCTTTCAGGACCATAGATATGCTGAAGGTTGATTCACCATATGTAGTTCTTTTTGGTGATGTATCTAGTATTTCTTTGTCCCTAGGCTGTAGGAATGTTGGAGTTCCACCTCGTTCTTCCAGGGTTACTTTTCTAGTGTTGCTTCTTTGCTTTGGTTTATGGTCTTGGGAACTTCAGGTTTTGATACTGGTGAGGAGGTCCCATTGGTACTGTTTTTGACTTGGTGGTCTGAGGTGCTGATTTTAGCTCTGCTGTAGGTGTGACAGTTGTGGTTTGCAGGAGCTTCTTGTCTTGGTGCATCTTCAGGTATAGGCCTCATTAGATCATGAGCATTTATCTTTGACAATTGAGCAATATTGTAGTGTAGTCTTCTAACTAGAGACCTCACATCTTTGATTATTTCAAAATTGCTCTTTTCTTCAGTTTGCACTCCTTTGAGTTCTGTTTGAAAATGTTCCTTCTGCTCATTCCATTCCTTTATCAACCTTACAAGTTCATATGTGATAGTGTTGTTGCTTTCTTTCAATTAGTTGATTTCTTCTATTAATTCACTAGAATTTTCAGCTCCCTTTGCTTCAACTACTTCCTTCACTTGGACCTTTATGCCTTCTAGATCTTCTGATATTTTTCTAAATTCAGCAGTGAATCTGTTGATATCTTGTGAGCTGGCTAGAGTCTGTTGCATACTCTATAGATTTTCAGTGTTCTTCTCCGTTTAACTTTTGATGATTTCTACTAATTCTGACAGAGTTTTGATGTCAGATTTTTGACTTTTAAGTTCTTCTAGCAACAGATCCAACTTTGTTTCAACAGATGACTCTGGTTCCTCTGCATGTGGCTGTTTTTCTGTTACATCTTGGATTACTATGTTCAAAACTGCATTCATTGTCCTTTTATCATGGCAGGAGTGGTTGTGGGGTGAGGTGGAACAACATATGTTCCTACTACCAAACTAGCAGAAGACACACTTGCTGATGTTTTAAAAGGCTCAGACTGGTCATGAGACCAATCAGAAAAACCTTTACCAGATTTGTAAAACAGATTTACATATGGATTTTCCTCATTTCCTTGAATCAATCTTGTGAATGATCCTCCATAAGTTGCAGAGAAAAACAAATTTTCTTGATCTAGGTTTCCTTGATCGGTATCTTGATCTTCACATGTTGTTATCTCATCCCCTCCTCTTCATCAGATTCAGAGTTGAGATCTATAGGACTACCAATTTTCCCTTCTACATTCATGTTTGATTTTTTTTTTTTGCAAAAAATATATAATCCACTTCAATAGAGTCATCAGAATCTGATTCTGTTGAATTCTTTGCATTGTAAAGAGAGGGATTAGTATATGAACCTGATTCTGTGACATGTTGTGCATCTCCTTCTTGGTGTTGTTATGCCATTTTTGTATCTTGTACATCTATGTCCATGTTTTCTGGTGACATTACACTGACTGACTGATGGAATTCTTCATTGGTGGTTGAGTTATATCTTCCATTTCTGGTGCTCTTGATGTTTGATCTTCATCATCTGGTGATGAACTGCTGCCAAGTAGGTCCACTTTGTTATATATCTCCTCATGCTTTTTCCGATAATGTGAGTCTTGTGCTATCAAACATAACATGCTTTCTAGTAAGGCTAACACATCATTGGTAGATGTCCAAGCTTTGTCAGCACACCATGACTTCATAACTAATAATTTCTATGTTCCTTCGGTCAATGGTAATTCCAAGTTTCTTTCTTCAAATGTTTCAGCAATAATTATTGCCCAGAATCTTGGATTTAGCCGATGTGTGGTAATTCTCCTGGTTTTAGTAAACACAGATTTTCTCATCAGATTAAATATCTCTATTCCATAATCAATGTTGAACCCTGTGATGAGTCCATACATGATAGCTAGAATGGAGGTATTTATCTTATTAGTAGCTCCGATCTTAGAATTCAGACATTTGTTTAAGGTTTCCATTAACACTTTCTAGAAGGCATGAAATTGCTTTCTCTTTAAATCTCCAATCTTGCTAAATTTTTCTTTGTATCCAAGATTTCTGAATTGTGATAGTAGATCCCCCTTTACTGGTGCATCTATGTATTGACTTTTATTGGGAGTTCTAACCATTCCCCGATCTTCTTTGGTGTTATGATTACTGAGATGTTTCCCTAAAGATGAGCTTTCATCTCTGCCTCTTTATCTGTCTCTTGGAGTGTTTGAACGACCTGTTGTAGAATGACTTCAAGTACCTCGCGATTTTGATCATAGCTTGTTCAGAGGGCAGTTCATCAAAAACTCAACCAAAATTTGGCATATTTGATCATATAGCCGATGCTATGTGTTCATCTTCAAGTTGTTGTCTTTTAAGGCCAGGAAATCGTCGCCTTTGATAAGTAAAATTCGTGTTCAACTGCAGGGGTGTTGAGATTAATAAGTGTTGATGTGGTGATTTTGTAGTGAATTTTGCTTTTCAAAAACCATGGTTTTAGGGCTTGTAAGTGGATTTTAGCTATGAAGGTGAATGAATAGGTATTTATATGATGTGGGAACGTGGGTGGTTAGTATTTAAGTTGGTTTATGAAAAGTAAATTAGAAATTAACTTATCCAAACCATTTTGAATTTTTGGATATATTAAAAAAATCAGCTTTAATTGGAGAATACTTATGGCCAAGTTGTACATTTGTCTCTTGTGGGTTATCATGTAGGCTATAAAAAGTCGAACAAAAGGTGGGACTTTGTTTCGAAGGCGACAATTTTTGAAGCAAGAAGCAATTGGAGTTTTAGAAGACTAAAAACTTTTGGTTTGTTAGTTTATGCTTCGTTTCGTATTTAATCCGATTGATTTAGCCGTCATGTGCGGCTAATCAATAGACCCTAGGGTTTTGTTTTCTTTGGTTTTGATTTGTAAACTTATGTGAAACTTTTATGAGATCCAATTATTGATGGTTTGTTTGTGTGTTTCTTGATCTTAAATCCGGATATTTTACTAGATATATGTTAGTTTGTTAATGAAACTGGCCACTTTATTAATTATTCTATTAAAGTTCATCACGTTTTAAACTCTAATCAAGTTTAATTTTTGATAAAAGGAACAAATAACGGCTGTGTTTATCTATGAACTCGGTTTCATTATAAAATCACACAATCTAGTTAAACATTCCGAACGGTGTGAGTGTTTAATTATAATTGATATTTCTATCACGCATCCCGCACGCTAAGATCAGAACAACGTGAGCTTAGAGTAGCGGGTTGACTCTAATCAATGAACTACGCTTGATTAGACATTAGATGGAGTGGATGTCCGAACAGCGTGACGTCTAATATTGATACAAACCGTTTAATTAAGGATCATTGCACCATAATTGTTAATGATCGTAAGCCCAATCAAATCAAGAAATTGCCTTAGTGTTGGAATAGTATTTAACATCTGAATTTCCCGACAAATTAATCGTGTTAATTTTTTTTATTAAATTTTAGTCTAAATTAACCCCCCTTTCAAAACAACCGTATCTATGTCTAAAACGTTTTGTCATATCTAGTAAATCTATCCTTGTGGACACGAACCTAACTTCCATTCATACTATTTTTTGTGTGACAAGTAGGTTAATTTTATATTTATTTGTTGTATTCGACACCCAACAAATTGGCGTCGTTGCCGAGGATGCGGCAAATCTAACTGTTTTGTGCCAAATATGTTTTTAGTACAGGTACACCACTGAAATCGTCCAATAGCTACTACTCGTTCTTGAAGAAGAGCTCACCGGACTTCTACCCCCACCACGACATGGTTGTTGAAAATTCTATTAGCCAATGGGCTACTCATGATATCACCCAACAACCATTTTGCATCAGTAACCCCGATATGGAGAATTTTGACCTAAAATCAGGTCTTATCCACCTATTGCCCATCTTCCGAGGTCTAGAGGAGTTTCATGTTATTTGTTCTGGAATGAAGCCGAATAATGTAACCGAAGATCAAATCAAACTAAGGGCATTTCCTCTTGCTCTTCAAGATTCAGCGAAAGATTGGTTTTACTACCTACTATCGGGGTCGATAACCACTTGGAATGAACTCGTGACGCTATTTCTTGACGAATACTTCCCGAAAATGAAAGCCTCAATCATTCGTAAAGAGATAATCAGGATCAAGCAAGCAAAACATGAAGCTTTACATACTTATTGGGAGAGGTTCAATAAATTGTGTGCTCGATGCCCACAAAATGGCATATCCGAGTATCAACTTCTACAATATTTTTGTGAAGGACTAGCACCAATGGAGAGGCGCTTGATAAATGCCTCTACTAGCGGATCTTTACTTAATAAAATACCAATTCAAATTAGGGCCCTAATCACAACCATAGTCGAAGATATAAAGCATTTAATACAAGAAGAAGAAAGGTATGCTGATAAACCTTGGGGAGTTAAGGAAGTTCCTCATATCAAGACTCAACTTGCTGAACTCATGAGAGTAGTGGTGCAACTTACAAAGAATAAAGGCATTGAACCATCAACTCGAGCTTGTGGGGTTTGTCTATAATTTGAACCTTCTAAAAATATGTGCCCTATGTTGCAAGAAGATGTTGAACGAGTACAAGATATGCAAAGACTACTTAGGTCAAAACTCAAGATAATATGAACAACTCTAAGGTAATCCAAATTGGGAACATCTGTACAATATGAGCTACCAACATATATCTTCTCCACAACATTAGCCCCCACCACCGTTCCAAATGGCATATCAACAACAAAATTTTCAATCTGGACAACAATCCCCACAATCGCAAGTGGGTAGTTCAAGCATGTCCTTGGAAGATATTGTAAAAAGTTTAGCCACAAGCACCAAAGCATTCCCAGAAGAAACCAAAGTTAGCATCAAGAACTTAGAGCAACAAATAACTCAGCTTGCTAGCTTAGTAAGCAAGATTCAGTCTCAAGGAAAATTACATGCTCACAACATATGTGTTATTACCTTAAGAAATGGGAGGAGTTATGATGGCTCCAATATACAAGAAGAGGATGATGAGGAAGAAATTGTTGTTGAGAACAAGATTGAGGAAAAAAAAGGAAGTACGAGAAAGTGATGTGAAAATCACTACTCTTCCGCCATTCCCCTCAAGACTCCTAATCACAAAAAGAGAAAGGGAATAAGAGATCCTAGAGACCTTTCAGAGGGCAGAGAGGAAGCAAGCTAACCTCAAAATGCGAAAATCTATTGTTTAAAAAAAGACTTGATGCCGATGCATTGAAAGAACTTAATGAGAATCTCAAGCTTGGGGAGGAGTTAATGGAAGTTGTCACCTTCTTGGATAAACAAAAGAAAGCAAGATACGCAACATCAAAATGTGAATTATTGATCACTAACCCAAAACTTCTTCCATTTATTGAGCAGGCACTAGATTGAACGAATGAAACGGGTTCAAGTTTGGCCAAAGACGAGAAAGAAAGGCAATTCGTGGGAGGCAACCCGTGATGTATCATTTTTCTTTATTAAAAACAATAAAAAATAAAAAAAAGTTTTTTTCGGTCAAAAGATTAACCTGGCGTGTCGGATTTCCTTAAAAAACTAACCCATGCATGTTCAAATATATTAAAATCATTCAGAACCTTGGCCTGGGTGTGTCAACGCCTCACCTGGCCGGGTTGGCCTTCTATGAAAAAAAAACGAGTTTCAGTAAAAAATGATAATAAATAAATATAGCATCAATTTGTCTTTTTTTTCTTGAACCCTAAAGCCCCAAATCACCAAACCCCGCTGTTCTTTCACGTCTGATCCACCCTTCATCTCATCACCCCCACTTCGTTCTTCACCTCGCCACCACACGCCACCCTCATTTACTGCAGCAATCAGGAGCCAAAGGCAATATGTGACTCTATTTTAGAGAGAATTAGGTTGTGGATATATGGGTGGCCAACGGGTTTTAAAAGCATTGTTAAAGAGAAAAGGGTAGCCAATTGTCTCATGATCATCACCGTCCAGGCGTTCGCATAAATCATCTTCAACCCGGTCCTCTGCCACCTCAGCATATGCATTCCACACTCGCCTCCAAGCATCAAGGACGATGCTACATCATAAGCTTAGGGAGAGGTAATTTCCATCTTCTCATACTATCATGCATACATAGCATTGCATTTAGGTTGTACATAGCATTTTTTTTGCATTTAGGTTGTACATACATGCATTAGTAGTCATCATCTAAAAAAACCCAAAAAAAAATGAAAAAAAAAATCTAGCATGTTTCTATTTTACTGAATATGATTTATGATGATTGAGATATGATATAAAATTTCTAGCATGTTAAAGCTTGTGTATTAAATGGTGACTTTGGGAAAGAAAACATAGATAATTTAGTATGTGTTAATAGGCTTGGCCCTAACTTAGGAACGCGAATGTTGTATGCGATAACCTTAAATGAATATATGTGTTTAGTTTCCTGTCTTGATGCTTGTGGTCAAAGATTGAGTTCCGACCAAAAATCGGTTGAGTTGCATATCCTCTATCACACACCATGTTCCCCATATCATGACACCTTCATAATTATTAATCGAAAAAATAAAGAGGTGAAAACTTGACCTCATAGGTTATTATAGTAAAAAAAGAAAGAGAAAAAAGAAGGGTAAAAGAGCACAATATATGCCAAAAATTTGAAAAGAAAAAAAAATCAAAACTGAAATAAAAAGTTGAACAAATTAGGGAGAAAAGTCCCGACCCCTTAAAAACTGAAAAAAAAAAGATAAGAACTATTGTGCCATGGTTTGGATGCATGCTTGCCTCAAGTGTGTTTTGGAAATCTTAAAAAAGTCGTGAGGTTGGGTAGATAATTGCCATAGGTATCGGGTGTGGGACGAATGAACCATGTTGGTAATTATATATATTATTAAGCAGAAAGCATTTGGTTGTGATTAAGCGGGTATGAGTTTACAGGGACACAAAATATTAACAATTGCGGTTACATGTGTTAGTATTTCCTTAGTTTAAATGAATGTAACAAAAGTTGACAATGTTGGATGTGATCTCATTACAAGTGTATTTTCTGGATAAATGAAATGGGTAAAAAAATATTAAGCATGCATATGTGTATTATTTTTCATGTGTACTTCTTGGTTTATTCTTGTTCTTAACTTCCTTGAGGACAAGAAAAAGGTTTAAACTTGGGGAGATTTGTTAGTTTCATTTTTAGGCATATAAAATCATGTTTTTGTCATCTATTATCATTGCATTTTAGGCATTTAGACCATATATTGCATTATATTGGGAAATACATGTTTTAGTAGAATGGAATCTACTTTGGGTTGTTTTTGGTTGAATTTTGTAGGTGTGGATCTATTATCGAGACACGACAATAAGCATTGGAAAGAATTAAAGCTATTAAAAATTACAAATTTATGAGATGATCGACAAAATGAGCTAGACGCGTAAGCTAAACTAAGCTAAACTTGAGACTCGTGGATACATCTTTAGTTAGATGTAATATATATTATTGCTATTATCCACCTTGTTTATTTTGAGGTGTATCATTCAATGATATTGATGATGGCTAAAGTTCATAAGTTATGTTGGTTTGCTTTGATGGTCGTGACATCACAAGAAATTAAATGGACCAAAATTTTAAGGTGAGGCCTAATTTAATTAATATCCAGCCCACAATGATCTAAAGGGTTATCACGTAGGCTATAAAAAGTCGAACAAAAGGATGATTTTGTTATCGACGGCGGCAATTTTTGAAGCAAGAAGCAATTGGAGTTTTTAAAGACTAAAAACTTTTGGTTTGTTAGTTTATGCTTTGTTTTCGTATTTAACCTGACTGATTTAGCTGTCATGTGCAGCTAATCAATTTAATTTTGACGCTAGGGTTTGTTTTCTTTGGTTTTGATTCATAAATTTATGTGAAACTTTTATGAGATCCAATTATTGAATGGTTTGTTTGTCTTTTTCTTGATCTGAAATCCGGATATTTTACCTGATATATGTTAGTTTGTTAATCAAATTGGTCACTTTGTTAATGATTCTAGTAAACTTCATCACTTTTTAAAATCTAATCAAGTTTAATTTTTGATAAAAGGAACAAATAATAGGTTATGTTTGTCTATGAACTCGGTTTCATTTTAGAACATACAATCTAGTTAAACATTCCGAACGGCGTGAGTGTTTAATTATAATCGATATTTCTATTACGCAGCCCGCACGCTAAGATCCGAACGATGTGAGCTTAGAGTAGTGCGTTGGCTCTAATCAACAAACTGCGCTTGGGTAGACTTTAGATGGAATGGATGTCCGAACAGTGTGACGTCTAATATTGATACAAACCGTTTTATTAAGGATCATTGCACCATAATTGTTAATGATCGTAAGCCCAATCAAATCAAGAAATTGCTTAGTGTTGGAATTTGTATTTAACATCTGAATTTTCCGACAATTTAATCGTGTTAAGTTGTTTTTATTAAATTTTAGTCTAAATTAAACCCCCCCTTTCAAAATAACCATATCTGTGTCTAAAACGTTTTGGCATAACTAGTTAATTTGTATCCCTGTGAAAACGAACCTGACTTCCATTCATACTATTTTCAGTGTGTCTAGTAGGTTTATTTTATATTTATTTGCTGGATTCGACACCCAACACTAGTTTATTTCCTGTGGCAATTGGAGTTTTTGAAGATGAGTAATTGTCAGGTGAGTATTTTTTTAAAATGGTTTTGACATATTTTGATTGACTCAAACGTATGCCATCACTTTGTTATTTCACTTGAAGACCTAAAAAGAAACTTAGTTCAACCATCATGTTCATTTCAAAGTGGTTGGTCATTATATTTTCAAACCTTTTGCAAAATTTTGGATTAGTTGATCCAAATATAATGTCATCAACATATATTTATACCAACAAAGTATGCCCTTTGTGTGTTTTAAGAAACAAGATTGTGTCAATTGTACCTTTGGTGAAGCTAGAATTGATTAAGAAATGTGAAAGAGTTTCATATTATGCTTGGGGAACTTACTTCAAACCATACAAGGCTTTGTTTATCTTGTAAACATGTTTTATAAATTTTGGATCAACAAAGCCTTAAGGTTGTTGCACATATACTTCCTCTTCAATCTTACCATTTAGTAATGTTGATTTTACGTCCATTTGATAAACTTTGAAATCTTTAGATGTTGCATAAGCAAGGAATATTTTAACTGCTTCTAGTCTTGCAACAGGAGTAAAGGTCTCATCATAATCTATTCCTTCTTGTTGACAATAGCCATTAACCATTGACCCCTAGTTTTGCTTTATTCCTTGTTATGATTCCTTGTTCATCATATTTGTTTCTGAATACCCATTTTGAACTAATAACAAATTTCTTGTTTGGTCTTAGTACCAGATTCCATACTTGACTCTTTTCAAATTGGCCAAGCTCTTTTTGCATTGCTTGGATCCAATCTGAGTCACTAAGTGCATCTTTGACAGATTTTGGCTCTATCATGCTTAGAAATTCTGTGCAAAGACATTCATGTGCAATTACTGATCTTGTTCTAACACCTTCTTCTAGATTTCCAATTATGTTTGATGGAGAATGTCCTTTGATCCATTTACTGTTGTTTTGTGCATTTGTCTGATCCGATGAGGATTCTCTTGCTTCCCCCTGATTGATGATCTGTTCTGAGTGAAGTGTATCAGAATTCTTGCATATGTTTATATCTTCTGATGATTCTTCAGAATTCTATAATTTGTTCCTTGTACTTCTGATGAGGCCCCATATTATCTGTCGGGTTAGTATTTGACTTATTTATGTATATTTCAATATAGTTGTTTTTACAGTCATATCCTAGAAGTTCTTCTATTAATTGGTTAAGAAGATGCTAAGAATTTTCTTAACAAGTTTGTTTGCTGATTTCTCTTATTGTTATCCCGTTCTAACACCTTCTTTTAGATTTCCAATTATGTTTGATGGAGAATGTCCTTTGATCCATTTACTGCTGTTTTGTGCATTTGTCTGATCTAATAAGGATTCTCTTGCTTCCCCTGATTGATGATCTGTTCTGAGTGAAGTGTATCATAATTTTGGCCTGTATTTATATCTTCTGATGATTCTTCAGAATTCTAATAATTTGTTCCTTGTATTTCTGATGATGGCTCTATATTATCTGCCGGTTTAGTATATGACTGATTCGTGTATGTTTCAATATAGTTGTTTTCACAGTCATATCCTAGAAGTTCTTCTGTTAATTGGTTAAGAAGATGCTCATAATTTTCTTGACAAGTTTGTTTGATGATTTCTCTTAAAATATCATTAGAAATTTCTGTTTCTAATGAATCATCAAATGATACATACACACTTTCTCTTATAGTTCAAGAATTTATGAAAAACGTCCTGTAGGCTTTTGAAACTAAAGAATGTCCAAGAAAATTCCTTTTTCAGCTTTTTTGTCAAATTTGTTAAGACTATCAAAATCATTAAATACAAAACATCTACAACCGAAGGTGTGTAAAAATTTGATGTTAGGAACTCTTCCATTGATGATGTGATAATGTGTTTCTGATGCCTTTTATTAATGATAGTTCTGTTTTTAGTAAAAAAAAATCATTTGCCACAGCTTCTACCCAAAAGTATGTAGGTAGTTTGGCATAAGCAAGCATAGTTCTTACTGCTTCTACCAGAGTTTGGTTTCTTCTTTCCACCACCCCATTTTGTTGTGGAGTTATTGGAGCTGAAAAATCATGAGAAATTCCTTTGCCGAGAAGGAAGGTCTCAAGGTTTGAATTTTTAAATTCTCTTCCATTATCCGATCTGATTTTTTTGATTGTTTCTTTCAACAAATATTATATCTTTATGACAAAATTTATAATCAGATCTAGGGTTTCACTTTTCTTTCTCAAAATTCTGCCCATGTATATCTTGAGTAGTATCTACATAACTAAAATATATTTCTTTCCAAAAAAACTTATTGTGCTTAAAGGTCCATATAGGTCCATATGCAAAAATTATAGATTTTGTGAAATTGAAGATTCAGTTTTGATTTTATGTGAGCTTCTTTTTTACTTGCCCAACTCACATGCTTCACATATTTTGTCCCTTTTAGATGAAATGAATGGTAGCCCTTTTACTAGATATTTGCTTGCAAGTTGGTATAGAGTTTTGAAGTTTAAATGTGCTAACCTTTTGTGCCAAAGTCAACTACTATTTTTATTTTCTTTCGAAAATAGACTAGGTTGAGGATGCTCAACTTCTTTTCTGAAATCAAAGTAATAGATTGACTTTCTGATTCTTTACCACTTAAATACACTTTGTTATCATCTAAGCCAACCAATAAACATTTTTTGGTAAGAAGGTTACCTAGAAGTCTCTATCACAAAATTGTCCACAACTTAGAAGATTCTATTTCAAACCTTCTACATAAGCTACTTTCACAATTGTAAGTGATCCATATTTAATGCTACCATATCCCATTGTTCTACCGCTTACCCATTTCCAAAATTTATTAATTTAACAAGTTTTTGTTTATAGTTACTAAGTAGGCTTGCGTCACTAGTCATGTGCTTTCGAGTTTCCTAAGGCGCAATACCAAATTTGTTGTACATGATGATCCTTAAATGGAAAGTTTAAAAAATTTTTGATATCCAAACCTCTTTTGGTACTTTGATGAAAAGATATTCGCATATTTCTCATCTTCTTCAAATTAGCTATTATCATCAGAACTACTGTTAAATGGTGAGCTATTTAAAGATGATTTTTGTTTTGAAAGATGTGGAATCAATCTCAGTATTTCAACACACATACAATCCATTTATCAAAATTTCTGATGATTTGGATTCGGATGGAAGATTAAAAAATCTTTGAAATTTTGATGAGTCCTTTTTGTATTTTCTGATGAAACTTGTTTAGACTAATATTTCTTTGTTTTTGAACTGATTCTCGAATAGATGGAAAAACCATCAAAGTTTGTAGATTCGAAGGAATCTTCATCAGATTCTAATGTTAGTTTATCAGAATTTGACATAGATGCCTTTACAAAAGTGGTGGGATGTTATATGTTTGTTTTTTGTATCCCAACCCTTCTCCTCTATTTTTAGGTGTAGCCTCTATGTAATTTATGAATTCCTTTTCCTGTTGAAAACCTTTGACATTAATTTCAATTCATGAATCTTTTTATACAAAGTCTTTCTTTCTTGTTCATAAAATTTATTTTTTGCATCTTTGGCCAGGCTTTCATCAAGAAGAGACTTATTTATGCTTTTGGTTTCGTTTAGTAGTTTCTACAAATCATCAAAAAAAATTTTGTTTACAGTAACTTGTTTTTCTTGCAAATGCAAAATATCTGACATATGATTGTTTAACTGATGTTCCAGATCTAGATTGTTTGAGTTTACCTTGTTTTTTGACGATTCTAATTCTTCATTTGATATTCTTGCTATCAGGCAAAAGTTGGCCATTTTTTCTTCATTATCATCAGAAGAATCATCTGTCAACAAGGTGTCAGTTCCGGTAATCGGACTGATTTGTTGCTGCCTTTTGGCTTCTTATAGTTTCTTTTCGTAATATGAAACATCGTTTAACTTCTTATTCTTGCACTCTTAAGCACAATGTCCATTTTGTTTGCACTTGTAACACACTATTTCTTTTCTTCCTTTTTCTTTGAATTTTCCTTAAATCCTTTCTCTATCACTCTTTTGATGCTTGTTACTTCCTCCTTTTAGCCTTTGCTTAAATGTTTCTATAAGCAGGGCTATGGCCTTAGCAATTGCATAGAAATCTGTTGCAGTATCAGAATTTTCTGATTCTGAGATTTGAGTGTGACAGGATTGAGGATCCGAAGTTGTTACTCTTTGCTTGCTGGAGATGAGAGCTATGGGTCCTCCTCTATGTATTGAATTTTCATAAATTTCTTCCTCTCTTGGAACTAGGATGCTATAGAGATCATGTACACTTATATTGCCTAAATCTAAGGTGGAGACTAAAGTCATTGTTAGAGTTCTCCATTCCATTGGTAGTGCCTAAAAACTTCACATTTCTTTAATCATTTGATTATTCAACACCAACTTTTTTATGGTCATTCAAAAATTTTTCAAATATGTTGTAAGTTTCTGAAATACTTTTATTTGGGAGACTCTTAAACCTCTCATATGAAGAAACACAGTTAGATCTTTTGTTTCTTTTCATTCTTTCCCATCCTTCACAAAGATTTTCCAACTGATCCATATTTCCTATGAAGATGCATAAGCATCTAGTGAGAGAATATGTCATTTGGAAGTGCCATTATCAAGAGTGATTTACCCCTTTCATTATCTTCCACCAAATTCTTGTCCTCTTTGCTCTAGTTTCTTTCTTGTTTTGGAGCCTAAAAGACATGTATTGTGGGGGTTTGATCAGTTGCTGGAACAACTAGAATTTCAACACTGTGAATATGTGGGAACTCTGAATGGATTGAAATAGAGCTCGATCATGTCCATTAAGGAAATTGATCATCCTGATTCTCCATTGGGGGCACTCTATTCTGACCAAAGTTGGAGGCTTTGACATAGACCCGATGTTGAAAGCACTGTTATATGTTTGAAAGCTTGCGAGTTTTCTATAGAAGTGAAAATTTGAGAACATAAAGTATAAAAAGAGATACATGAGTAGTTGATCGTTTGAAAACAAGTTATTCAATCTACTCTGACACTAATTGTTGATCCCATATAACAATGTTTTAACTAAACATGCTAAGTGATTTAAGCAAATATGAAAATAATGTGCGAAACTAGAAATCAAACTTTCAAGAAATACAACTACAAATTTTCATGTTTATATCAGTTTAAAAAGCTTACAAGATGATTGTGAGGTTATTGACTGTTACAATCAAATACTTCAAGAATTATGTGATGAAGGTAAGTGGAGTTTTTGTATTATGTGATAAATACAAATCTCGACTAATTTTCCCTTCAGAGTTATGTTCTCTATTTATAGAGAATGTATGGTATGAATAAACATTTGTTTATTCATGCACTTGACTATTCAAGTCCACTTGCTACTTAGGAGTTCGTGTAGAACCTTATCTCTTTGACAAGTTGCTCCATCAGAATTACGATGAACTACTCACTAGAAATCTAATTTTTCTTGATTATTAGATTTTTGATGATCAGGATAGATTTATTATCAGATACATGAGATTGGTCTTTTCTAATAATTCTTTCTTGATTGTGAACACTTTCTGATGCTTGTTGAAGATGCTATTTATCTTTTTTTTTTGTTATGTTGTCTTAATCTTATTATTTAAAAACCTATTCACTTTGAACTTCATAATTGAACAGAATTATCAGATTTTTCTTCAATACTTACAAAAAGTTTCCTAACACATATTTGCTACATCACGATGCGATAAAAACTATTACTTTAACCATTGATAGTTTAACCGAACATACTATTCATGCCAGGAGAGTTCTGATACATCCTGAAACGCCAAACATATGACACGAAACCGTGAACAAAGCAATATACACACGAAACCCTAAGTGCAAAAACAAGATACAAGATATAATTTTCCGGAAAATGAATAAGTTATAATTGTCTGAATTCGAGCAGTAAAAGTTACAATTTCAATAAATCGGTTACAAATAGTTTCTTTTTGTAATATGAAACATTTTTTAACCTCTTATTCTAGCATTTTGAAGCATAATGTCCTTTTTGTTTAAACTTGTAACACACTATTTTTGTTCTTCCCTTTTCTTTGAATTTTCCTTTTATCCTTCCTCTATCACTCTTTTGATGCTTGTTACTTCCTCCTCTTAGCCTTTGCTCAAATGTTTCTGTAAGCAGGGCTATGGCCTCAGCAATTGCAGAGAAATCTGTTGCAGTAGCAGAATTTTCTGATTCTGAGTTTTGAGTGTGAGAGGATTGAGGATCTGAAGTTGTTACTCTTTACTTGTTGGAGATGAGAGCTATCGGTCCTCTTCTATGTGTTGAATTTTCATAGATTTCTTCCTCTCTTGGAACTAGGATGCTATAGAGATCATGTAGACTTAGATTGCCTAACTCTAAGGTGGAGGCTAAAGTCATTGTTAGACTTCTTCATTCCATGGGTAGTGCCTAAAAACTTCACATTTATTTCATTTGTTGATTTATCAACACCAATTTTTTTGGTCATTCAGAAATTTTGCAAATCTGTTGTAACTTTCTGAAAGACTTTTATTTGGGAGACTCTTAAACCTCTCATAGGAAGACACACAGTTAGATCTTTTGTTTTTTTTCATTCTTTCCCATCATTCACAAAAATTTTCCAACTGATCCCATATTTTCTTTGAAGATGCACAAGCATCTACTTGGGAGAATATGTCATTTGGAAGTGCCATTATCAAAAGTGATTTGGCCATTTCATCAGCTTCCACCAAATTCTTGTCCTCTTTGCTCCAGTTTCTTTCTTGTTTTCGAGCCCAAGAGACAGGTATTGCGGGTGTTTGATCAGTTACTCGAACAGCTAGAATTTCAACACTGTGAATACGTGGGCCCTCTGAATGGATTGAAACAGAGCTCGATCATGTGCATTAAGGGAATTGATCATCACGATTCTCCATTGGGGACACTCCATTCTGACCAAAGTTGGATGCTTTTACATAGACCCAATGTTGAAAGCATTGTTAAATGTTTGAAAGTTTGCCATTTTTGTATAAAAGTGAAAATTTGAAAACACAAAGTATTAAAAGAGATACATGAGTAGTTGATCGTTCGAAAACACGTTATTCAATCTACTCTGATACCAATTGTTGATCCCAGATAACAATGTTTTACTAAACATCCCAAGTGACTTTAGCAAATATGAAAATAATGTACGGAACTAGAAATCAAACTTTCAAGAAGTACAACTACAGAATTTTCAAGTTAATATCACTTTGAAAAGCTTAAAAGGTGATTGTGAGGTTACTGACTATTACAAATAAATACTTAAAGAATTCTATGATGAAGGGAAGTGGAGTTTTTCTAGTATGTGATAAATGCTAAGCATGACTCATTTTCCCTTCGGAGTTATGTTCTATATTTATAGAGAATGTATGGCATGAACAAACATTTGTTTATTCATGAACTTGACTGTTCAAGTCCACTTGCTACTTAGGAGTTCGTGTATAACCTTATCTCTTTGACAAGTTGCTCCATCAGAATTCTGATGAACTACTCATTAGAAATCTGGTGTTTCTTGACCATCAGATTTCTGATGATAAGGATTTACCAGATTCTAATGATATATACCAGATTTATTTATTCGATGCATTAGTTTGGTTTTTTCTGATCATCCTTTCTTGATTGTGAACACTTTCTGATGCTTGTTGAAGATAATATTTATCTTTCTTTTGTTTTGTTGTCTTGTGTCTTATTTCTTAAAAACATATTAACTTTGTCATCTTCAGAATTGATGAGTATGATCAGATTTTTCTTCAACACTTACAAAAAGTTTTCTAACACGTATTCGCTGCATCGCGATGTGATAAAAAACTATTACTTTAAAGTCTAAGCACTGATTGGACATGTCTAATGAAACTAGTTAGGCATTGTTTGATATTATAATGGTAAGTAAATGCTTATTATCCTAAATACCTAGATAACAAATAACTACCTAAATATCTAACACTAGAATTTCACCACATTTCTAATGAATAAACAAATCACAACACCATACCCTACCCTCCCATTTACATCATGGCGAGGGCCCCACATCCCCTCACCTGGTGATGATTTTGTGAAAAATGAGCATCGCCTTGTAAGATTCCTTGTTGAATAAGGGGACTTGAAGATTATAAGATAACATCATAACCTTATCTTCTACTTTTCAAAACCACAACACAAAACACAGACACTCTCCTTCTCTCCTCTAGAAATCGGCCAAACCACCACCACACTCTCCTTCCATTTTCAAAACCTAAACACTATAAATCAAAGGTTCTAAGATGATATCATGAAGATCTAATGTGGATGAAAGGGTTGAAGATCATCTAGGAGCTTATTACAAATCTTGAAGCTTTCATATTCTTCTTACTTCATCAAGAAAGTCATCACTAACCTTCTGTTAGTAGTAAGCCCATATTACATCTCATTTTACTTCTTATGATGTGTAGATTCATAAAGTATAAGTTGATTATCGTAAAACCAAAGATAAAAGTACATGAGAACTCAAAACATAAACAGTATAAATGAACCTATATAAGTAGTCTTATGTTATTTTTGTGATTATCCTTAATGTTGATGAAGATGTGAAGTTGTTGAACTTGTAAAAATATTGGTTAAAAGTATATCTAACAAGGTATATGGGTAGATCTACTAATTCACATAAATAAAGTGACATGAACTTGTTAAAAAGCTTTTGCATGATTTTTAAAGTAGTGTAAAGTTTATAAGTCTTCATAAACGTCATATTCATGATTTTTGATTTTAAAAGTAGGTAAAAGTTATTTAACATGAAGTTGTATAAAAGTGGATGAACATGAGAAAAATTGTTATCTTAAAAGATCTAGCATTTTATAACAAGTTCATGGACTAGTTGTTGAAAATACATATAAAGTTATGTTCTTGATGTTTATATGTGTTCTTGATGTGTTTGGAAATTGATTTGAAGATAATATTAAACATGGAAAACATGATATTTTAGAGGAAATTATGGCAAAAGTTTCTAAAAAATATAATTATGATTAAGGTGTAATTAAAAAAAGATTTATAAAGCTAAAAATGGATTAAGTGCACTAATTATGATTATACAAAGTTTTAATGAATAAGTCTAAGTCAAAGTAGTTAGTGTTTCTCTTTCTTTCTCAAATATTAAAGGGGCTATATATATATAGAGTTAAAAATATATATATTTAGCCAACCATATATTTGTGTGTATATAACTATGTGTTATGTTTATTTAGTAGAAGATATAGAAATATATATCTAGATACCAACTCAAAATTTTCTGATGATTTGGATTGGGATGGAAGATTAAAAGATTTTTGAAATTTTGATGAGTCCTTTTTGAGTTTGTAGATTCGAAGGAATCTGCATCAGATTCTAATGTTATTTTATCATAATTTTACATATATGCCTTTACAAAAGTGGTGGGATGTTATATGTTCGTTTTTTGTATCCCAACCCTTCTCCTCTATTTTCAGGTGTAGTCTCTATGTAATTTATGAATTCCTTTGCCTGTTGAAAACCTTTGACATTAATTTCACTTTCATGAATCTTTTTATACAAAGTCTTTCTTTCTTGTTTATAAAATTTAATTTTTGCATCTTTGGCTAGGATTTCATCAAGAAAAGACTTATTTATGCTTTTGGTTTCTTTAGTAGTTTCTACAAATTATCAGTTTTTTTTGTTTTCTATAACTTGTTTTTCTTGCAAATGCAAAAACTCTGACATACAATTGTTTAACTGATGTTTCATATCTAGATTGCTTGAGTTTACCTTTTTTTTACGATTCTGATTCTTCATCTGATATTATTGCCATCAGGCAAAAGTTGGTCATTTCTTTTTCATTATCATCAGAAGAATCATCTGTCAACCAGGTGTCAGTTCCAGCAATCAGACTGATGTGTTGCTGCCTTTTGGCTTCCTCCAGTTTCTTTTCGTAATATGTAACATTTTTTTAACTTTTCTTATTCTTGCACTCTTAAGCATAATGTCCGTTTTGTTTACACTTGTAACACAATATTTATGTTCTTCCCTTTTCTTTGAATTTTCCTTCCATCCTTCCGCTATCACTCTTTTGATGCTTGTTACTTCCTCCTCTTAGCCTTTGCTCAAATGTTTCTCTAAGCAGGGCTATGGCCTCAACAATTGCAGAGAAACCTCTTGCAATATTAGAATTTTTTGATTCTGAATTTTGAGTGTGACAGTATTAAGGATCTGAAGTTGTTACTCTTTTCTTGTTGGAGATGAGAGTTATGGGTCCTCCTCTATGTGCTGAATTTTCATAGATTTCTTCCTCTCTTGGAACTAGGATGCTATAGAGATCATGTAGACTTAGATTACCTAACTCTAAGGTGGAGGCTAAAGTCATTGTTAGACTTCTTCATTCCATGGGTAGTGCCTAAAAACTTCACATTTATTTCATTTGTTGATTTATCAACACCAAATTTTTATGGTCATTCAGAAATTTTGCAAATATGTTGTAACTTTCTGAAAGACTTTTATTTGGGAGACTCTTAAACCTCTCATAGGAAGACACACAGTTAGATCTTTTGTTTCTTTTCATTCTTTCCCATCATTCACAAAAATTTTCCAACTGATCCCATATTTTCTTTGAAGATTCACAAGCGTCTACTTGGGAGAATATGTCATTTGGAAGTGCCATTATCAAAAGTGATTTGGCCATTTCATCAGCTTCCACCAAATTCTTGTCCTCTTTGCTCCAGTTTCTTTCTTGTTTTCGAGCCCAAGAGACAGGTATTGCGGGTGTTTGATCAGTTACTCGAACAGCTAGAATTTCAACACTGTGAATACGTGGGCCCTCTGAATGGATTGAAACAGAGCTCGATCATGTGCATTAAGGGAATTGATCATCACGATTCTCCATTGGGGACACTCCATTCTGACCAAAGTTGGATGCTTTTACATAGACCCAATGTTGAAAGCATTGTTAAATGTTTGAAAGTTTGCCATTTTTGTATAAAAGTGAAAATTTGAAAACACAAAGTATCAAAAGAGATACATGAGTAGTTGATCGTTCGAAAACAAGTTATTCAATCTACTCTGATACCAATTGTTGATCCTAGATAACATTGTTTTACTAAACATCCCAAGTGACTTTAGCAAATATGAAAATAATGTACGGAACTAGAAATCAAACTTTCAAGAAGTACAACTACAGAATTTTCAAGTTTATATCACTTTGAAAAGCTTAAAAGGTGATTGTGAGGTTACTGACTATTACAAATAAATACTTAAAGAATTCTATGATGAAGGGAAGTGGAGTTTTTCTAGTATGTGATAAATGCTAAGCATGACTCATTTTCCCTTCGGAGTTATGTTCTCTATTTATAGAGAATGTATGGCATGAATAAACATTTGTTTATTCATGAACTTGACTTTTCAACTCAACTTGCTACTTAGGAGTTCGTGTATAACCTTATCTCTTTAAACAAGTTGCTCCATCATTATTCTGATGAACTACTCATTAGAAATCTGGTGTTTCTTGATCATCAGATTTATGATGATCAGGATTTGCCAGATTCTAATGATAAATACCAGATTTATTATCAGATACATGAGATTGGTCTTTTCTGATCATCCTTTCTTGATTGTGAACACTTTGTGATGCTTGTTGAAGATGATGTTTATATTTCTTTTGTTTTGTTGTCTTGTATCTTATTTCTTAAAAACCTGCTGACTTTGTCATCTTCAGAATTGATGAGAATGATCAGATTTTTCTTGAACACTTACATAGAGTTTCCTAACACGTATTCATTGCATTGTGATACGAATAAAACTGTTACTTTAACCATTGGTAGTTTACCCAATCACACTATTCATGCTAGGAGAGTTCCGGTACTCCCAAAAACGCCAAACATATGACTTGAAACCATGACCAAAGCAATATATACATGCAACCCTAAGTGGAAAAACAAGATACAAGATATAATTTTCCGAAAAATGCACATGTTATAAATTGTATGAATCCGAGTAGTAAAAGTTACAATTTCAATAAAACAGTTACAAATTAATATTGGTGGACTATTGAATGATCATTAGTCAATGTTAACGATTACAAACAAATATCAAGGACATCATGTGTCATAAGGATCTAAAAACATCAATTAACAAATTAGTGTTACATAAGTGGCCGTAACTTATCTGAAAGCGTAACTATGCCGAATTAAAGTCTAAGCACTGACTTGACATGTCTAATGAACTAGTTAGGCACCGTTTGATATTATAATGGTAAGTAAATGATTATTATCCTAGATACCTAGATAACAAATAACTACCTAAATATCTAACACTAGAATTTCACCACATGTCTAATGAGTAAACAAATCACAACACCATAACCTACCCTCCCATTTACAATCATGGTGAGGGCCCCACATCCCCTCACCTAGTGATGTTCTTGTGAAGAATGAGCATGGCCTTGCAAGATCTTGTTGACTAAGGGGACTTGAAGATTATAAGATAATACCATAACCTTATCTTCTACTTTTTAAAACCACAACATAAAACACAGACACTCTCCTTCTCTCCTCTAGAAATCGGCCAAATCACCACCACACTCTCCTTTTATTTTCAAAACCTAAACACCATAAATCAAAGGTTCTAAGATGATATCTTGAAGATCTAATGTGAATGCAAGGGTTGAAGATCATCTAGGAGCTTATTACAAGTCATGAAGCTTTCATATTCTTCTTACTTCATCAAGAAACTCATCACTAACCTTGTGTTAGTAGTAAGCCCGTATTACATCTCATTTTACTTCTTATGATGTGTAGATTCATAAAGTACAAGTTGATTATCGTAAAACAAAAGATAAAAGCACATGAAAACCCAAAACATAAACAATTTAAATTAACTTAAAAAGTAGTCTTATGTTGTTTTTGTGGTTTTCCTTAATGTTGATGAAGATGTGAAGATGATGAACTTGTAAAAATATAGGTTAAAAGTATATCTCACAAGGTATATGGGTTGATCTACTAATTCACATCAACAAAGTGACATGAACTTGTTAAAAAGCTTTTGCATGATTTTTAAAGTAGTTTAGAGTTTATAAGTCTTCATAAACGTCATTTTCATGATTTTTGATTTTAAAAGTAGGTAAAAGTTGTTTAACATGAAGTTGTATAGAAATGGATGAACATGAGAAAAATTGTTATCTTAAAAGGTCTAGCATTTTATAACAAGTTCATGGACTAGTTTTTGAAAATACATATAAAGTTATGTTCTTGATGTTTATATGTGTTCTTGATGAGTTTGGAAATTGATTTTGAAGATAATTTTAAACATGGAAAACTTGATATATCTTGTAAAGCTCTGGGAACTCCATAAACTTACATAACTTTGAACACACAATACTATTTATAAACATGAACCAACTCATGCAAAGTCAGAGATTGGCTTTGTAAGAAGTGGGTTCACTCTATCTAGACATGAACCAACAAGTTTCTCATTCGCACTTGGGCTGTGTGTTCGTATCTAATATATACAATATTCAACGCTGTTGGTGCATAATTTCTATTGCCTACGTCTAGGATATGTTGATTACGTATATAGGGTTTAGAACGTCAGTTTGTAAATGATAATGTATATTTTATATGTTTTGTAGCTGACTCGTACGAGTGACACTTTGTCACTCGTATAAGGCAACTACTCGCACGAGTTACAACCAGTTTCACACTCTCTTGTGCGAGTCATGTCGAGCTATAAATTGAGGAGTGTTGTCAGAACTGGTAATCCTGTTGAATTGGCGAACCCCTGCTAAACTGTTTACTTGCACTGTACTTTCTTCATGTCTATCAATATATTCAAGGCATTTAAGCAGTAGATCTCACTTGTTTGTTTATCAACCTCACTAACAATGAATTCCGCCTTTGTTAATTGAGTTAGATCGGTCCGGTGCTCATCGGAGGAGTCAATCCCCCATTCACAAGTGCTATCAGAGCCTTGAGGCCTGATCTACTGACAAACATCAAGTTTCTACCAACACTTTTAGATTCAGATTCACCATTGGAGCTTTCTACTTCTACACTTTCCCGTACTGATTTTGGAAATCAACGAATTTATGGACAAAATTGACTAGAATTCTAGGATATCACGTTAAAATCAATTCTAATCAATCCTTGACAATTTCAGATCTAAAATCGAACTTAATCATGTTAAATTTGGTAAAATTCATCTGTTTGGTGACCTAAGTTGTTTGTATGGGTAGAGAGACCACTCGCACGAATAACTGTCTGTACAATTTAAGTCATTCATACGAACGAGCAGTGGCGGATCCAAAAACTTTTTTCAGTGAGTTCGTTTTGGTAGATTCTCACTAACTTTTTTTCAAATCATACAAGGTTCTCACTATTTTTCCCATCTTTTTTCAATCCTAGTGGGTTCATATGAACCCACAAAAAAGGGTTGGATCCGCCACTGCGAACGAGTAAACAGAAGTTCTTAAAATTTACAAGTTAAAAGTTGAAACTATGATTCGCACGAGGTACTCATTCGTACGAGCTATTCACTCGTACGAAGCAAACATTTTCACTCATACGAACGTCTTGTTCGCACAAGCATTTACTTTGTACGAATATCTCGTTCGCACGAATCTCTGTGTCGTACGAAGTCATCTTGGTCGCACGAACTTGTCTGTATCCGCATGAAGAAATTTTTATCGTACTAATCAATTTTTCAAAAGTGTGTTTCTAAAAATCTTTGCAGAAAAATAGCAGAAGAGTTTTATAACGCATTTGCTACATCAGCTGTCACAACTACTGCAGCACAAAACATGAATCTCGAAAATGAGATGGGTACGATGACGAAGCCGCCAAAGTTGATGAACCTTGAGGACTTTGACAGTTGGAGTGAACTTTTCATGAATTTGGTTCAGGCTAATCATTTTACTTGCTGGTTTGCCATCGAAGAAAAGTATCAATCTCCTGTTGGAGAAAACAGTCTCGAAAAGACATTGGCTCAACTTTCGGATTTTGAAAGAGAGAAGTTCATCAATGAGAATAAAATGATTAACATTTTACAAAAATCCATCAAGGAAGACATATCAGTGTTGTTGCAACATGATGATGATGCACAATCATTATGGAATGCTCTTCGATTGAAATTACAGGGAAGCACACAGTTGCGTAAAGGGAAGTGGGCATTATTGAGTAAAGAATTTGACATCTTTACTTTGATCAAAGGAGAGACAGTAGAACAACTAATTGAAAGATATTGTCATCTGGTTGTGCAAATGAAGTGAATAGGAATCATAAAGACGAATGAAGAATTAGTTGACATACTCATAGATTCGTTACCACAAGGCGAATGGTCTACCTATCTGACCATTTTGAAGAATGGAACTGAATATGGTAATTTCTCATTACCACGATTCATTGAAAGATTGAAGGAACACGAACTTGAGATGCAGAAAATGGCGAAGAACAACGGCACCCAAATGCAACAAGACGTTAATCTGTATTACAAAGGAAGTTCTGCCACTCAAATACGGTCACCAAAGATCCAGACTGCCTTCAACCTTACAACACACTGAGCCCACCGTCAAATCAACACAGTGGCTTTCAATCATTTGCTACGTTCAACTCGAACACGTCTTCAAGCCCACAGTCATCACATGGATCGAGCAATCCCCAGATCAACCAGAACAGTCAGTCTCATCCTACTCAAAGGGTTTTACAGTGCAACATCGCTGTTGATTTCCAAACCGCATAAAACTTTGACGAGAAGACCGCCAAGCAACATATGCATTATTAGCTTTGGTTCTTGAATCTTATGATAGTCTTGTAGCGGGCAAAATTGGAAATTCAGAGATGACCAGAGAGGACTATGATCAGATTGATCCGGTCGAGATGGAGTTGATCGACATCAAATGGTGTATGGCATCTATTGTTAGATGAGCACAACGCTTCATGGAAATCACTAAGAAAGAAAAACTTAGGAGGATTGGATGGAAAACTTGGCTTCGATAAGTCGAAAGTTACTTATTTCAAGTGTCGGGAGAAGGGGCATTTTAAATGCGAATGTCCAAACAGAGAAGCTCAGGGTAATCAAAACCCGTTTGCCGATGACTACTACAAGAAGGCCATCTATCACCGTCCTCAACCAAGGACTAGAATGGTGCAAATCGAAGATAGATAGCCAGAAACCAAAGACAATGCACTTGTCATGACTCAAGAAGACGAAGGCTTTAACTAGAACAAGTACATTTCCAAGAATGAGAGTTTGGCATTGGTTGCAGAGCTAATCGAAGAACCTGAAGAGGAATCAGAGACATCTTTTGACGAGGCTCCTGAAGAAGATTATTATCATACATCGTTAGAAGAGGATGAGCTTTTAAACAGTGCTTTTAAACATCTCCTGCCTAATGATATTTTGAAAACTTTTGTAGGTTACTTTGAACCAAGCCATCGATCATTTTGTGCAGAAAAGAAGAAGCAGGAAGTTGAAGCAAAGAAAGTTGATGAAGAGTTGGAAAAACCAAATGTTGAGACCAACAAAGCGTGTATGGAAAACATAAATGAGGTAAATGAGTCTAAAAGTGAGTTTGTGATAGAAAAACCATGTTTGAAATGTGTTGAGCCATGCAGTGAATGTGTTGTAAAAGACACACGATATAATGAGCTAAAAAATTCAACAGATAATTTGTCATGTGACTATAAAGCCACAAAAGAAGCTTATGACGAATTGAGCAAAATTGTTAAACAATATGAAAGAGCTCTCAGAGAAAATGACGGAACACTTTCTATGCTTAAAGCGACAGTAATGGACAAGCAAATGGCCATTAATATTCATTTAAGTATATCGCTGAGCTAAAAAGTGAGCTTGAGAAAATAAAAATAGAAACAGAACGGGTTAACAAATTGTTAATCAGTTATTCCACAAGCTCATACGTCATTGATCACGTTTTACCAAAAATCGAAAACAAAGAAGAATCTAATAAAGATGATAACAAGAGTGCAAGTTACGATTGTGTTCCACCACCCATGCGGAATAGCTATGCTTATAAAAAGCCATCAGGGGTAGAAAAGGCGCTCAATTTAAAATTGAAAACCGAACAGTCAAATGAGTTGCCTACGAACATCGACGTAACTTACACAAAATCTGAAAGTGAATGTGATCCTGAGGTAGTTAAACAGTGATTGAAAATGTTTTAAAAGGTGAATCTGAAAAATCTGAATCTGATGTTGAAACATCGAAAAATAGTTTAAATATTGATCCAAAATTCGTAGTTTATAAAATGCATGGATCTGATAAACTATATTTTGATGAAGATTTCCCGATCCAAAATGTCAATCTGGATCGAGTCGAAAAGTTGTTCAAGCTTATCGAGGTAAGCCATTCTGATTTAGATAAACATAAGCATCATTTTACTCTAAATCAAAATGTGTCAACAGACCCTACCATTAGCGAAACAGGGATTATCCTGAGAATAGGAGGGCTGGTTTGGGTTTTGAGAAGCAAAGAAAGAACAACAATTCCCAAAGCTAAACTTTACAAAGAAAATCAATTTTGTTTTTGGGACAACAACAAAAAAGAAAAGGAGATCATTGGTACACAATCCAATGATCAGTTCAAGAAAGAAAAAGAGAGTAGAAAACAAGTTTTGGATTCCTCTGTCCAAAAAGACAGCAGAACGTGCTATAAATGTAAAAATGTTGGGCATATTGCACGATATTGCTCACAAAAACATCCAAAACCTGTTTCTAACTCCATCAGATCTACCAAGGATGAAAAACAAAATGCACCTATGGTTGTACCAAAGCAAATTTTTAAAAGAAACGTTGAATTCCACAAAAATGTTAAACCAACGATTCGATCTAATTCTAAATTTGAAATTGGTGAAACATCAACTAAGTATCGTCAAATGGATTCAAAGTTTTTATTCAAAAAGGGCTAATTTGAAAAATCAAACATGGGTTGCAAAAGTCAAACCATCTAAGGTATAACTGAAACCATCTGTTCCAAACAAAACCGAGCCCAAAAAGAACGTCAAAACAAAGTTGGTCTGAAATTTGACATACGGAACCCACCCAAGATCAAACAGGCATGGGTTTCTTTGCTTAAATAGTTTCTTCCTCATGTGTGCAGGGGCCAGGGGCTCCCGCGATCGATCATGTCTAAATGGATTATGGATAGTGGAGCTTCTCGACATATGACCGGGATGCTTGCGTTGTTACACGATGTCAAGGATATCCGAGGAGGTTACGTTGGAACACAAGGTGGTAGAATTGTTGGAGAGGGTATTCTCACGAATGGATTAGTTTCGTTTGACAAAGTGACTACATCACGAGCTAGAGAACAATCTGCTGAGTATTTCGCAAATTTGTGATAAAAAGTTCATGACATACTTCAACGACAAAGAATGCTTAATCTTAAAACTGAGATTCAAGATTCCTAAGGAATGGATTCTAATGCATGCTCCGAGAGAGAATGATCTTTATGTTCTTAATATAAGTATCGCAACTACAACATCAAAGAAGGTTCAGTGCTTTGTATCTAAAGCAACCGAGAAAGAGTCTATTCTATGGAATAGGAAGATGGGGCACATTCATCTGCGAAAGATGAATTATCTTGTGCATAACGACCTAGTGGAGGGTGTTAATCTGAAAAATTTTATTTTATCTGATGATTGTCTAAGCTGTAAAAAGGGGAAACAACATAAGAAATCACACCTACGTAAGCTACTGAATTCTATCGAGCTACTACTAGAGAGGCTACGTATGGATCTCTTCGGGCCAACAAACGTCAAAAGCATTTCTGGAGATCTATATTGCCTGGTCGTTATAGATGATTTTTCAAGATTCTCATGGGTTTTCTTTCTAGAGAACAAAGATGAAACGTTTGAAACTCTAATGATTCTCTTCAGGAAGCTTGAAAACCTATATCATCTGTCAATCAAGAGAATCCACAGTGACAACGGTACGAAATTCAAGACAAAAGGATGCTCGAGTTCTGCAACGAAAAAGGGATTCTTCATGAATCCAGTGCTCCGTATACTCCTCAACAAAATGGAGTTACTGAACGTAAGAATCGCACACTGATTGTGACTGCCAGAACCATGCTCGCCGATTCGAAATTGCCAATCAGTTTCTGGAGTGAAGCAGTCGCATCAGCGTGTTACACCCTCAATTGTGTGTTAATAGTCAAGCCTCACAACAAGATGTGTTTTGAGCTGCTAAATCAACGAAACCCTAACCTTGCATTTATGGAGACTTTTGGATCACCGTGTACTGTATTGGACCCATATGGTAAATTTGGAGCCAAATCCTTGGAAGGATTTTTCGTCGGTTATGCTACTCCACAAAAGCGTGTCTTCTTGTCGAGTCTGAACCAGGTTATTCTTGCACAGCATGTTGATTGTCAATGTTGTACTACGCATACGCAGAAACCTGGGGATCCATGGTTGTTTAACGATGAAGGTTTGTGAAATTCATTTGACCTACCAGACGTGCCATCTGAAGAAGAACTTTCTATTCTCCTTCAACAGCATCAAATCTCTAATCAAGAGTAAGTTACCAAACCGTTGGTAATTTCCCCATCACTTCCTGTGTCTAACACTTCTGATGTAGGTCCGAGCACCAATCTTCAAGACTCTGTCTCCGTACCATTATGAACACTGCTGAATCATCTGCCCAACAACCGCCCAATGCCGACTTCCATCGAGAACCAACTTTCGATGATGGAGGATCTAGTTCCGATGAAGGATCTGAACATATTGAAAGCTTCTTGAATGCTCAAGTTGATCAATCAAACGTCAGGAATGAAGCTACATCTTCTGCTCCAGTTGTTGATGAAGGGTGATCACAAACTTGCAGACTCGAGTGGATGTTCCTAGTGAAGTGATGCCGAGAACACTTTCATATCATCCATCGGAGAATATCATAGGCAGCTTACAAACAAGAGTGCAAACTCGCAATCAGATCAATAAGGATCTAAGCTGTTTTTATACCCGTATTGCTCCATTACAAACCCGAATTTCTTATAGTTGTTTTGTTTCACAGGTTGAACCTGGGAACTGGAGAGACGCGTGAAAAGAAGAAAGTTGGGTGGAGGCAATGCAGGTGGAATTGCTTCAATTCCTGAAGCTAGGAGTCTGGAAGCTTGTTGACCTGCCAGATCATTACAAAAAGATAAACACTAGATGGGTCTACAAGTGCAAACGTGATGACAGAGGGATCGTAGTACATAACAAAGCTTGACTTGTGGTATAGGGCTTTCATCAGAAGGAAGGGATAGACTACACCGAAGTTTATGCCCCAGTCGCTTGTCTCGAGCCATCCGCATATTCTTGGCCTTTGCTCTTGGAAAGGGTTCAAGGTGTACCAGTTGGATGTCAAATCTGCTTTCATGTACGGAAAAGTAAAAGAGGAGGTGTATGTCGGCCAACCACCAGGGTTTGTCGATCCCATACATAAAGACAAAGTCTACCTTCTGAACAAAGCCTTATATGGTCTTCATCAAGCCCCGAGAGCTTGGGATGAAACGCCATCACGACATCTTCTAGACGATGACTTTCTCAGAGGAACTGTAGATTAGACCCTCTTACCAAGGAAGTGGATGGACATTTGATTATTGTGCAGATATATGTGGATGATGTCATCTTCGGATTGACAAATGATAAGCTGTGTAAAGACTTCGAAGAAGTCATGAAGCGCAAATTTGAAATGAGTGCGATGGGGGAGATGAAGTTCTTTTTAGGACTTCAGGTTGACCAATTGCCTGATGGTATCCTCATTCATCAGACGAAGTATGTTCATGACATATTGGATAAATTTGATATGACAGGAACTAAACCAGCATCTACCCCATTAGCTCCAAATCACGGCATTTGTCCAGACGTTCATGCAGTCAAAGTTGATGAAACATTATATCACTCCATGATCAGATCCTTGATGATACTAACAGCTTCCCGACATGATATCATGTATCCTACATGCATGTGCGCCCGTTTTCAGTCTAGTCCAAGAGATTCGCATCTGCTAGCCGTCAAACGTATTATGAGATATTTGAAAAGGTTTCCAAGCACCGGCTTGTGGTATCCTGGACACGACTTCAATCTTGCGGGTTACTCGGATTCTGATTTTGGTTGCTGCAAACTTAACGCCAAATCTACTACGGCTAGTTGCCGTTCTTTAGAACTCGTTTGGTAACGTGGCAATGCAAGAAAAAGACTGCGGTCGCTCTCTGTACCTGTGAAGCTGAATATGTCTTAGTATCCAGCTGTTGTTCCTTGATTCTCTAGATTCAATAGCAGATGAGAGACTTCGGACTGTAATTTCTTGACACGCCCATTTATGTAGATAATCAGGCTGCTATTGATATCACTAAAAACTCATATCAACACTTACGTACCAAATATATTGAGATTTGACACCACTTTATCCCTGAATGCTACGAGAAAAAGTTGATTAGAATTGAAAAAATCCACACTGATGACCAAAAAGCAGATTTTTATACCAAATCATTTGATCGTTCAAGATTTAAAAATCTTTTAAAATTAAATGGTTTAAGAAATCAGGCATTAGGGGATATTCATGAGGTTGAGTTTGAGGATGATGAGGACTTCACGTGACGCGTTTTCTGTACATACTTTCTTAAAATTTCTAAAAATCCAAGAATATGTTTTTGATTTTAGGGGGAGGAAGTTTGGGAAAATACAAAAACATTATAAAAGTCAAAAAGAGTTTTTGTGAAAAAGGGAGATCATATTACATCAATTTGACAATCACAGTATGCTAAAGATATGGAATGTTTATACAGGTAATTAAACAGGTCTTACTGAGGATGTGCCAATAGGCTTCACTCGTTCAGTAAATTGTTTTTCAAGATATAAACCTAAAAGAAAAACTGAGTAACTAGTGGGTTAACATCTCTCGGATATAAGGATTTAGTACTCCGAAATTTCGTTTGAGAAAATGCCAGATTTTGCGATACTAGGACTCTATATTTAATCGATATCTGGGGTATTATATGAGTTCTTCTGATTTTGCGTCAGTAATGGCCTAGAACTTGTATAATACTTTTCACATTATTCGCCTATAAAAGCTACACAAAAAATGAGTATGTCATAAACATTTACGACATCTGCAGTTCAAAAGATTCCTTTATGGAACACCACTTAAAGTCGAGCCTTCATCTCTTTGGCTGTATGGAAATACTAACCTGAGCTCTCAAGGTCTTGCAATTCACCCCATTTACAGATATCAGTTAGATACATTCACCCGTGAAATGATATTCTGGGAATCTCGATGTGGGAGTATATTCTGAGATGGGAAACACAGTTACTTCATGTTCCTTAATCTTACCTAACATATCTTGAAACAATTGAGAAACCTTTAGAGGTTTAAGTGGATAAGTATATTGGCAATCTAGGTAAATCTGTTTGAGAACTTAAAGTTACTACTAAGATCAACGGTACTTGTGATTTGTCTAAATACTTGATATGATCTTCTATACACGAAACTCACAAAAAATATGTATGTATATACATCTTTACTTGTTCTTTTTTTTTCAGAAAAATACTAAAAAGATTTTCAGCTTTTAGCAATTTATCTTAGATTTTAGTTTACTGATTATGAAATACCGATAGTCCAAGTCAAAGCGACGATTGCTGGAGGAAAGCTAAAGTTCACGGGCTGGGAGCTAGAAGAGAAACAATTTCTTGAACGTCAACAAAGTTCATTAATTTGAAACTTAACATTTTTAGATAAATCTGTTTTGGTCAAATAATGGTCAACCAAGGTCATTAACTTGGATTTGGTAGGCAAATCAGGTAACCAGGGTCATGAACTTGGACTTGGTTAACTGAGTGGGTTATTAAACATATAAAATCTTATAAAAAATCAAAAAGTTTAACAAGTGTCAGAACTGACTCGTATGAGTGACACTGACTTGTACGAGTGACATTAGTACTCAGTCGCACGGACCATGGTTCGTACGAGCGACTACTGTGTGTGTATAAAAGGCTCATCCGTTCGCACGAGTCATCTATTGTCTTTGTGCGGTTGAGAGAGAACTTTGTGCGAACCAGTTCTTCCACTTAACATTTCTTGATCTATACTACGTATTGATACATTGGGGAGGTTGATTAGCATACCTCTTGCAATGGGAAAGGTACTTATGCTTGATCTAAGTCGTTATAATGCCGAACTTAGACCAAACGAACATAAAACTGAGGAAGATTGGACCGGTAAAACATATAACTGAACTAAAAAATGTTAAAATCGGCCCTATTAACCTATAAATCGACCTTCAATTTGATAAAATCTACACGTTTTAAGTTCAGATTTGACTTAGTGTTATCTCACACAATTTAGAACTCGTACGAAGAGTCACTCATACGAGCAGAATATCAAATGATGCTTATTAGTTTCACTCGTACAAGTGAGTATTCGTACGAGTAGGATTCTTTAAAGTTAACATTTTGAAATTTTGTTGGTTCGTACGAGACTTCATTCGTACGAAGTAGATCTTGTCAAAATTCTTGAAAATTTTTCTAACTGTTCATCCGTACGAATAAGTGGCTCGTACGAACGATGTTTTGATATAGATCTTTGTGTTTTGTTATTATATGTGACTCATACGAATGAATGGGTCTTACGAGTGATTCAGTGTTGAAATTTTGAAAGATTTTCTAACGCTTTGTAATGTCTGTTCTTACAGGTCAAGAAATCATCTTTTTCTTCGTTCCATGACATATGCTGTCTTCTGGATGATTCTATTCCAGAAATTGCCGCGTATAGTTAAGTCTTAGATTTTTTGGACAGAATTCCAATTACTAAAGCTCTCACTGACCGCCATACTGCATATAGATCACATATTGAGTACTTCTGGAATGCAACGGAGTATGATACAGAAGAGTGCGATTATTTCGGCTGTGAAAATTCAAGGAAGATATTCAGGTTAAAATCACAGAAGCCTTGATCAAAAAAGTGCTGGAATTTAACGACCACGAAGATGATCCTACTGGGTTTTCGGAGTATATGGTGAAGGGATGTTTTGATCGTATGGGTTATGCCGGGTTCGTGAATGCTGCTCCTTTTAAGAAGGCTAACCTAAGTGCGCCTTTCAGATATATTGCTCATCGTGTCATACATGCACTAAGTCACTGGAAAGGAGGTTTTGACGACTTAGTTGACTACCAGATGTGCATGATCACCGCACTCATTCTGAACCTACCGTATAACTTTTCGAAGGTGATATTTTCTTAGATGGTCCAGAACACACAGAGAGAAAAGTTTTTGAAGTATCCACGGTTCATTCAAATGCTGCTAGACCACTTGCATCCAATCTGAAGAAAAAGAAGGATGATGTGCTGAAGTTAGAACATATGGATGTCTCTACTCTGAAGAAAATGAATCTACATCTCAAGAATTTCCTAATGCAAAGCCTGTGTTTGGAGCCATCGTTGACAAAGATTATATTGCTCCAGCATTAGGAAAATGGAGAAAAGAAGGTAGTGGTGATGAGAATGAGGAGCTTACAATGCTTGATGGTTTTATTGCGAAGCGAAGCACATGGTTTGTTAAAGAAGGGGGTAAGGGAACCAAGAGAAAGCCAACATCAACATCTTCCTCGTCTACTCATCTGAAGAAACAAAAAGCATCAGAAAGTTCAAGATTGATTGACGAATAAGAGCCAGAGGAAAATAGTGAAGATTTGGCTGCTGATATTGAACGACAGGCTTTTGGAAAGAAAGAGAAAGTGGTTGAAGAAGCGTCCTCTTCAATACTGATTCGGAAGACAGGATTGCGGGAGAAAAGGAAAGGGCTAAAGAGATAGAGAAAGAACGCTTAGCCGAACTGAAGAGAAAAGCTGAAGAAAAGAGATGTAAAGCGACAGGTGAAAATGATTCGACATATATACCTTCGGGTTCTGATTATGATACTCCTGTGCGCAAGCCTGCCAAGAAGAAATCTCGACGTCTCAAACGATCGGCAGAGAGAAGCACTGATTCTCCTAAAGACAAATCAAAAGAAAAAGTGCAAAAGCAGACTGAAGAAGAGGTACATGTTGAGCCGACTTCTCCAACACCACCATCAGCGGCTCGTCAACAAACACCTCGGTCAGCACCATCTCCACCACAGCAGCAAGCAACACAACCGACACCGCAGCCTCTGCCACAACCCTCACAGTCTCAGTCCCATTTTGATTTTGACTTTTACTTTGGTGACATACAAGGGAGTGAAGATTTTAGTACTGACATGTTTAATGACCCACGGGTTGAAGAATTACAGAAGCAGGTCATGTTAAACACAATCAAGATTGCAGAATTGTAGGAACAGCTCAATGTTTTAAATGAAGACAAACAACAGCTTGAAGCCATGTTAGCCAGCATAGTATCTGAGAATGAGCGTTTACGGATTCGTATGGCTGAATATGAAGAAGAACGTCTCAGGAGCGACAGAAAGATGAATTTATATCAGAAGATACTTACTAATAAGCTGGGTATTAATATCGCTGCAGAGATTGACGGGATAGAAATAGCTGAAGTGAGAGACCGGGTTGCTGAGTGCGAACGCCTTGCTAAAGAATTATCTGATGCGCAAGGCAAAGCAAAATGAAAGTTGGTGAGGATCCTGTGGATGTTTCAACTGAGCCAGAAGCTGAATCTGCGCCAGTTATTACTGATATTGTGGTGTATACGATGACGAAGAAGTTTGTGCTAGTAGGTAAGCCAAAAGATGTTGATATCGATATGTCTAATCTTTCAGAAAGACATCGTGAATGGCTAATCAAGAAGAAGTTAGAGAAAGAGATTGATGTTGAATTTGATGAGTTTGACGAGGATGCTGAAAAAGAGAAAAAGGACTTAGATGTTTTTGATGATCTATTTTCAGACAAGTCCGATGATTATGATAATGAAGGAGGTGATGATGATATGGGAGGATCTGGTGTCCGGGTAACAAAAACTAATGAGACTGATGATATTGATTATTCCAGCTTACTTGGATGATTCAGAGAATCAGGTAATTGAAGATAGAGATTAGGGAAGATCAGAAGGTTCGAAAGGTGCTCAGTAGGCAGGAATTCTCACGGTAACAGATATATCTACCGTTCATGTCAAGCCAGAGCCAAAGATTTTATATCTTGAGCATGATTTTGAAGAAGGATAGTTCGTTCACAGCTACACTAAAGAAGAGATAGCTTAAATGCTGGGAATGAACAAAGAAGAAATTGTGTTTGACTTTGAAGACGAGCTGAATGATATTAGTGCTTTCGAGCCAGTAGATTATGTCTTTAAGCATGTTGATGATGCAGATGATTATGATAGAGTTGTCGTGGAAGCTGATTCTGATGAAGATGTTACTAATCTTACTGATAAGGGTATAGATGACTCCCCAACTTTTAGTGAGTTGTTTGCAGCTGAAAGTGCTGATCTTCTGAAACATAAAGTTGAAGAAGCTGCCAAACAAGGAACGATTCCTCAACAGATGTCTAGAGCTGAAATTGCTGAACTAAGGAAGAAATGGTTTAAAGAAACACTAGCGGAGCACAAGTTTAAACGTCCTCTAGCTTTCTTTACGCATAATGCGGGTATTTCACTAGGGCATATAATTAGCTGGGGATGGATCAAAGAACTTAACGTTTATGCAATTAAGAGGGAGTTTGGGATCTGGTATTTCTGATACTTGAGTGATATCAAATCCTTGTCGTATTGGGATATAAAAGAGCTCGTGCAAACAAAGATGATTAATCTAAAGATGAAGTCTCATGACCAACGACTATGGAAATTGATCAAGCTTGAAGCTACGCACGGATTCACAGACTGGAAGCCTCATTTCCTGAAGCGAATTACGAAGATCAATCTGGTAACACAAGAGAAAGATGTAACGTTAATCATTAAGAGGCCGAAAGTGATGAAGAATATGCCTCTAAAAAAGATGGAACAAGATTTCTTTAACATATTCAAATGGTGGCACTATGATTCGAATATAGGAGAAGTTGCCATATGTGTGCACCCAGATGATGACTCTTGGAAGATTACTGAGGAGCTGACCGAAGTCGTCATAGCACACAAACGTATATATGGGCTATGGTGTGGCATTCGAATACTATACCCGATGTGGCTAGTCAAGTGTTCGAAGAAAGATATCGAATGTTTGTTCTATAGAAAAATCAGTTTTAAAGAGAAAGATAAAGAACAACCACTCCAGTTTCAGAAGATAGTTAATGTCTGTGTCGCCAACGATATACATTCTGGATCGACATGGAACACTTTGTGGAGGAAACTGGAGGAGACAGAGCAAAGGAAGAAAGATAAGAAGGAAGAGAGGATTGCGGAGCGAGCACGTACTGCGTCGCTAAGAAGTTTTCTATTTGGCAATACAGTGAACCGACCTCCTCCTACAGATCAAACGCCGATAGATTTTGAGGAGCGTCGCAAGCCGCCAAAGCATTTCTTTGGTTGATAAACGTCAGACTTTTTGAAGATTTTTGAAGACTATCCAAGACTGCAGCAACATCCAAGGGGGAGTTTGTTGGTGCATAATTCCTATTGCCTATGTCTAGGATATGTTGATTATGTATATAGGGTTTAGAAGGTCAGTTTGTAAATGATAATGTATATTTTATTTGTTTTGTAGCTGACTCATACGAGTGAGTCATATGACCCGTACGAGTGACTTGTCACTCGTACGAGGCAATTACTCGCACGAGTCACAAGCAGTTTTACAATCTCCTATGCATATCATGTCGACCTATAAATAGAGGAGTGGTGTGTCAGAACTGGTAATCCTGTTGAAGTGGCGAAGCCCTGCTGAACTATTTACTTGCACTGTACTTTGTTCATGTCTATCAATATATTCAAGGCATTTAAGCAGTAGATCTCCCTTGTTTGTTTGGCAACCTCACTAACAATGAATTCTGCCTCTGTTAGTTGAGTTAGATCGGTCCGGTGCTCATTGGAGGAGTCGATCCCCCAGTCATAAACACACGCTCTATCTAGCCTATTCATACAATGACGGACATAAAGTGCACCAACAATTTCCCCTTGGACGTCACTTTCGGAGCTTTATCTTGATCTTGAAATATGAGAGCCATGTTTGAATATTCTGCAACTTCAATCAGGTATCCGTCGATGTCATAGAACGCGTCAACAAATTCCTCCTTGATTAATAATTTGGGTTTGCATTGTCAACATTAAAGCACAATTTCCTCCTGAAAGTAATTTCTCCAGTAAGTAAACTTAAGGTCTTTGTTTTCGTGGTTCCCAACCTCCTAAGATTTGCTTAATCGACAAATTTTCTTGAATAACCACCAATTTGAAACTAAACAATGCAGCTTCTTTGTTTCAACTTTTAACCACATCCGTGTTCGGTTTTAGCGCACTCCTTCTACGCTCGATCCTCAGATCTTCAAAAAAAACCTAAACGGTAAATGATAGAAACTTCGAATTACCACATCGGTAAACTTCAAATCAATGAATACCCGTGAAAATCTGAAATCCCAATTTCCGTAATCATATTCTTCTCAATCAGCAAATCATCATCAGAATCAAATCATCTGGTAACACATCAGATCTGAGAAAACATTCTTTCGCGATCAAAATCACATTCTTTCTCTTCAGTCATAATAACATATGTATAACTATCTTCGTTGAATAGGTCGTAACCTAATCAGCAAGCATCGTCATTCAACGGCGGGTAGTCCAAAAAGAACAATTCATCTGCTTGAAGAATGAATGGTTCCCACCTGATCTTCAGTCGATTATGTTTATATCGCCCTGTGCACATATTAAAATGATTTTGAGCCTACCGATACATTGAATATAGAGCTACTTATCATTTTTTTAATTTATGTTCAAAGAGGTTTTGACAGACCACTAATTTACTATCATTTTCTCTTTTTCTTGCCAGGAAACTCATTTTTGTTTTTCTCATGTTTTTGTCCTTTTTGACGTTTTGCAAGGTTGTGTATTTTTTGGATTATAATTTACTCCCCCTACAATGCAAAAAGTAAATTTAATCCTTTAAATACATCTTTTTGGATTGTCTTAAAGAAAAATTTTCACAAAAACGATTTCCCGATGTGGATTAACTCATGTTTTACCTCGATGTCGTTCACCAAAATTAATTTAAAAATGATTTATCAAAATTTTGGAGAAATGAGTTGGCACGTTGGTAATCGGTGTGGACCAAAATGAGTTCCATATTGAAACAATCATGTATGAGGTTATATTCGAGATCAATTTGTTTAGTCTGGAGGGTTGTACAAGATTTTTAGAGATCTGTAAGGCAGCTTAAATATCGACAGGGATAGGAGAGATTAGAAAATTTAAACCGTAATCCTGCAATTTCTCCATGCATTGCCAGGAATCTGTGTGCTCTCCCAACTGGATATCCACCCGGTGTGGATTTCAAGGTTGATTTTGCAGCTACTTTATATAACTGAGAAATCTCTTCACAGCAACAAGATTATAAACCTCTGGGTCCGACTGGTAAGAAGCAAGAGTGCATGTGGAGAAGCTTGTACATATCATCTTTGGACGGTCCATACATGATGTTGTCCACATGTTTTTGCACCAGCAAAGGTCTTCATCTTTCTCCTTGAGAAGTAGTGTGCGGTTGTTCAAACCATGCAAGGCATCCACACACCTGGTTGGTTTGTTCAACCAAATACATTTTCTTCAATCACACCCATGGCGAAATGCACACTGCACGATCATCTTGTAGGCTTTGAACTTCTTGTGGAAGATATAAGACATGAATCTTTGATAATCTTCTGACGTGCTTCAGGGCGTGCATTTCGATTGAATCTATCCTGTGGATCCGATCCAAGTGTTAAATAAACAAATAGTTGGTCGTTTTTCATCTTGTCGAAGTTATCAACTTCATTCACCAAACTTTCTTCACTCATCGGACATTATCTTCTCTTTCTTTCCAACAAAGGCAACAACTCCTGGATATAACGATGTTTTGGAGCTGCGTTTCACTGATCTTGTGCCTGGATGCTCCACTATCAACAATTCTATGATTATTAATAGTTCCTCCTGGAACATCCTGCACACTCATTAAAGATTAGTTGGAGATGGGGACACAAGCCTTCATTGACTTGGGTCGTCCGTCATCATCGAGAATTGGAATTTTGTTTTCCCGATTATTGGAATGGATTATGCTCCCCCTGAAACAATTACCGGTTTTGGTTTCCAAATCTGTTTTTTTCTCAATTTTAACATTTGGTTTTACCGATTGTGTTTGGACAACCTCCAATTTTAAAGCCTTTTCAATATCCTTTTGTTGTTTCTTTCTATGTTTCATTTCCCGTTGCTTAACAATACGAGGGTCCTGTTTTGGCGAAACAAATTTAACATGGTAATGTTTACCATGGGGCGCATCAATTTTGCTTTTCCCTTTGTGAGATATGGACAGTTTTTGACAATGTGGACATACTTACCACACTCAAAGCATGATCTCTTCTCAACAAACCTCGGAGTATTATAAATGTGATAGCTTAATGATGAACTTCGTGATCTTGAGTTACTTGGTCCTACATCACAACAATTTGTGTGTTGTGTGTAGTTGTTCTGACTGTTTCTCTTTAAAATTTGTTTTGTTTAACAAAATCCGTGTTGGATTTGTTTTCAAAATATTCAATTTTATCAGTCCCTTGGGATTTCACCAAGTTCATATTTTGAATTTTCTTCTTGTTTTGGCTTTGTTTGCTTTTTCCATTTCATTGGTTAGCGTGATTTTGCTTTCGTTGATTGTTTTGAGGTTTCAATTTTTTATTTCCGTTGGAAAGGAGCACACTGAGTTATTATAACTCTTGGGCTCAAATTACCCAAAAAATTATTAGTAGAATCCTCGAAAACTTTATCAATCAAAGATTGATCAACATTTTTGATGGGAAAATCTTCGGTTGAGTAAACTTTGTCGGAACCAATCAACATATAAAGCATGTTCACGCTTTCACAGGTTTCAATATGAGTTTCAGCAATCTTGACATGGGCAGTCACACACGGTCTCGCTGGAGGATAACAGAGAATGCGATTTTTGAGAGGTATCTTTTCCTCTTTTGTTACCGTATCTGACTGCTTAGGTTTGTCCTCATCTGACTCGTCATCCAAACTATCATAATCCTCAATAATGGGAGGATTTTGATCATTCATAGAATTTGATTTATTGATGTCATCGATTAACCTTGACTTGAAGATGTGCGCTTAGTGAACCCTAGACCAGCTGTAAATTCAGCTAGATCTAACGGAACGATGGGTTCAAACTGTGGCATATCTTCGTCATCTGGCATTTTGGTATAATTGAGCCTAACCGAAGGGGGACAAGCCCGATAACCGATGCATTTCATATCACGTTTCTTCTTTTGAACATTTATGATGTGATCCAAAACATATCTTGAGTTGGAGTAACTGTCCAACCTGAGTTTGATGGCATCATGTTCACACTTTGTACAGGCTAACTCCTTTTTGTTTCTTCAAGCATGTTAATATAGTTGTTAATGGTTGTTTGGTTTCTCAAAAAATTCTTTGTTAATTCATAAACATCTTTCTTTAGGGTTTTGATTGTTGTTTTAAATTCCTTTTTGTTTTTCTTAGGAGCTGTGTTTGCCGCAGTGCACTTTGTCAGATCTACAATCAAACTCTGATGATACTTCTTCGTTTGATCAAATTTACCTTCAAGTTCTAAGTATAGGTTTATCGAAACTTACCTAACTGGATTGGCAATCTAAATGGGCCATGTATGCTGTACGAAGAGTTGAAGATCCGATTGATGAGAGATGCTTGGAAAACTCATCAGATGACCCTTCAGTTTCATTCTCCAAAACTGATTCGCCGCTATCCATCGATTCAGTTTCCATAATCACATCATCTACTTCAGCACTAACATCTTCAGATAGAACTTCACTCTAAGTCAATTCTGCTTCATCTGTACTGCTGCTATCCGATGAACTGTCATCATTTTTCTGGACGATTCTCCATCGTTATCATTTTTTGCAATTTCGGCATAGTATGCAGTTCCTCCTCCACCACTGTTTCCCTATTGAACAGACCAATCACAGTGCTCGTCTGCTTGAACTACTAACGCTCGGTTGGAATTGTTTGTAGGAACCATTGCTCTTTCGTTGTTAGTAACTTGATTTCTGTTGAAAGGATATTGATTCCCTCTCTGTGGAGGCTTCGTGCATTCTCTTTTAAAATGCCCTTTTTTCTCTATAGTTGAAACAAGTAACTTTCCTTTGTCAAAATCGTGTGGAGTATCCTTGTTGCTCTCCAGATTAGTTCTTCCTGTTTTCTCCATAAAATCTTTTGCCCTTCTCACTGCACTTGCAAATGCCCATTTGATATCAATCAACTCCATCTCCTCCTTATTGATTTGTGCTAGTCTTCACTGGTTAGATTGATGTTACCAATTTGTCCAGCTACTAATCCGCAGTAAGAACTCACCAAAGTATTTAGAAGCTCCATGTGTTCCTGGGCAACTTCCACACTCACCTTAGACAGGTTTGCTGTATCAAGTCTGACAGTGTTAGGGTTTGAGGGTTGAAAGTCTTTACCATAGAAAGCTTGTTGTGGAACTTGTGGTGTAACATCTTGTGGTTGAGGAAGAAAAGCTTTTGGATCAAATGCTTGTTCATAGACTTGAGCATTTGTTCGTCTAACCTCTTATGGTTGAGGAAGAAAAGCTTTTGGATTACAAGCTTATTCATAAACTTGAGCACTTGAACCAATAGACTGATCTGGTTGAACTTGCGGTAGAAAAAGATTTGTATTTGACATAAATGTTGTTTGAAGCTTCAGTTGTTTATTTGTACTTATAATGCCTCCAAAATACATCTCTGGGTTTTGCGGAATTGGAAATCGTTTTGCTTTCGAATTTCTTCTTCATTTTTGTTTTCAAGTTTCTGAACAAATTTGTAAATGCTGATTACATCCAAAACACCGGTATGTTTTAAAAATTCAATAAATTGACTCCACTTAGGTGGTAAGGTATCAGAAAAATGCAAAACAATCTCCTGTTGTGATGCGTTAACCTTGTATGAGTACATCTCACTAAGCAAGTGATAGAAACGAGTTGTTATATCACTTAGTATTTCACTTTCCATAAAAAAAAACCCTTCAAACTCTTTCTTTAAAAGATCATGTCGAATCTTTCTTGTTGCTGCATTTCCTTCTCCTCTTGATTTCAAAGAGTCCCACAAGCTCTTCGTAGTGGTACAATACATAAATTGATGATAAATATCCTTGTAAAGTGCTTGTGTAAGAATGGCAAAGGCCTTCTTTTCTAGATCATAAGCCCTTTTATCATTCTCGTCCAATTCGGCTAAAGAGATTGAATTTGATACAACTTCTTCGAGAGATTCTTTGTACGGAGTAGTAAAACACATCCACAACTCGGTATTTTGACCAAGAACATACGTATGAAAATGACTTTTCCATGAAGGATAATCGTTCATATGATTCAACTTTGGTGGATGGTTGTTACTTCCAGTTTCACTCTTGCTAAGGAGAAGAGTTTGAATGCTTTGATTTTAATTCGTAACACACGCCCATTGACTAGGGTAATTGTTTGTGGAGGTATTAAAGAGTTTACCCATGATGTTGTGGAGCTAGATTGTGGTGAATCTTGGCTTGTACTTGAACTACACCCCCAATACCAAGGATTTGTACCCATTTTGCTTGTTTAGGAAAATCTACTTAAGATTTCAAAATTAACTTGAAATAAAAGCCTTGATTTTAAAAACACAAAGTATTGTAAAACTGGTCATGAATAACAAATCACGAAAAACTTAGTTCTTTGTATGAACCACTGATTCGTACGAATCACCGTTCTTCGTATGAACTAGGTTATCCTACGAACCACTATTCTTCGTGCGAGCCACTGATACTTCGTGCGAACAAAGGTTCTTCGTGTGAATCAGTTGGTCTTTCGCACGAACAATCTTGCTCTTCATGCGGATGGGTTATTCGCACAGAGGTTTTTCAAATGAAGGAATCTTTTTGTAGGGTTGATTGGTGAGAAGTTTCCTTTTTAACAGAAAGTTGTTTTTGAGTTTGTTCAAAAGATGTCAGTTGTCTACACAGATTTGGCTAAAAAGACAAACATTCTAATATCAGCTTTTCAGACAAATCAGTCAAGTCTTAAGATCTGGTCAACCCTAAAGGAATATTCTGGTGAGTTTTCCGGCAAGTGTTTCACCAGAAAATATGTCCAACTAAACTTTGATAGAAAATTTCAAGTAAAACTGTATCCTAACGTGTCTCCATGTATTTTAACAGGGTTTTTATAAAACTTTTCTGGATACAACAAGTTCTACCTAAGTTTTAAGCCACTTTTCTTTTAAAAACTTAAGTTTCTTGTTAGAAGTTCAAGAACACTTCCAGGAAGCTTCACAACTTGCTCAAACACAACACTATGCTTGGTTTTAAACAAGGAAGAGAGCCAAAGCTCTGATACCACTTGTAGGTCCACTTGTAGGATCAAGATAACCTACTTCCTTGTTGTTTAACACAAACAAGTGCGGAATCCAAGTGTATATGCAAACCAAAGCAAGAGCACAGCCAATATAACAAGAGATATATCTTCAAATGTTCACTATATTGTGAGAGACCCAGTACATACACTCTTGAATAAACTGCTTATCTCTATACACTCTCAGTGTTCTCTCTCTGTGCTCTCTTCTTGCTCACCTATGTGAACTGTGAAGTGCATGTCTATATATAGGTCCAACACCCAGTAACATCACGAAGAATGTTACTGGTCGTACGAAGCACTACAAAGCCCACGAAAAACATTCGTCGAAGAGTTGCTCGTACGAACAACCTGTTGGCTCGTATGAATAAGTAACTCCCTCGTACGAACAAGCGAATGTTCTTGAATTGTCACTCGTATGAACAAGTAAAGGTTACTCGCACGAACAAGCTATAGCTCATACAAGCAAGCAACTTGCTCGTACGAAGCACAATTCACTCGTACGAATATGGGGTTCTTAGGAGAAACCTGCTAACAGACATACTTCATAGTCAGCAATCAGAAACATAAAACTTAACAGTATGCACACATGCAACTGTTTTACAACACAGACAAACTAGACGTCGTACTAAATCAAGTTAGGATATCTAGATTTGGTCGACACGGCCAAACTTTACAGACACAAACAAAAACCGTACAGTTACTGACGTAACTAAGAACAAGCGACAGACACAAAAGTGTATCAACAAATCCATCCTAGATGGGTGGGCTTGTCCAAAATGTGTGGGCCCATCCGAAACAGTAATTTCAATAATGTGGTCCTCCTCTTATTCTGAACAGTAACACCTTTGTGAAAATCAACGATCCAACCAAACAAGCTAACCTTTTTGGTATCCAAAAATAAAATAATAAAATAATAGTAAAATAATGAAATGAGGAATATTTCCATGGGATCAAACCGTTCATGAACCAATTAAGGAACACTTTTCAGCATGAGCTTAGTCAGACTGGTCCACGTGATTGCCGATATATTTGTCTACTTAAACTTATCATGTCAACCTTCAATTTTAAACCTCGTGACTTAATTAGATAAAGTAAGCTATAACATCCATGTGTCCCATATTAAGGCATACCCCGCGATAAAGGTAAGCACAACAATTCATCGTAATAAATGAGTATACTGAGATTATCCTTTGATTCTTACAACATCAGACTTGTTGGTGAGCAGGTCAGTACATCGTACCACATAGTGACCAATCAGCATCTGACGAGGGTTAGACTTTATACCTTATACGGTATTTGACTTTTCAAGCACATGGAATTTTCTCGTGATGAGATTTCCTTTCTTTAAAGGTTTTAGCCTTCGATTTTGCCTCTTTTAAGGATATCATGACTGTGCCTAGGTATGCTTATATCCAGATGCAATAGAAGGGTAGTCCTAATATCCTAGATGACTCACCTATATACAGACCCGGAACCTCAGATGTTGGCTATCTATCAACGAAGGATTTAAGACCATGATATCATACGTCGTTGATATGTTACCCACATGATGTATAGCTTGTAGAATTTTGTCACTTGGCATCTTTTTGCCCATTAATCAATAAGACTATCTACACATCATAGTGGATCCTCGCCTTTTCAGCTTCGATACCTTACATGTGTTAATCAAATTCTTTAGGACGGAAATTATTTCACTTCCCAGCATGTATCTCCCCCTCAAATAAATATTTCCCCCCCTAAATTTGGGCAAAAGTAGAATACTTTATGAGCAAATTTATTTATTAATTTATTTACAAAAACCCTAGTTTTTTTAGTTACTCAATCGGTGTACCGCATCATTTTTAAAAGGTCTACAAGCACCTTTAATCTCGAGTTGCTGACAGGTTTTGTAAAAAGATCCGTTTATTAGCATCAGTTTGGATTTATTCAAGTTTAAATCTATCCTCTATCATAGCAATCTCGAATGAAATGAACTTTGATATCAATGTGCTTGGTTTTAGAGTGAAAAACAGGGTTTTTGATGATTTGGATAGCGACATCATTATCAAAATATATAGCAATGTTTAGATAACTCAAACCGTAATCCTCGAGCGGGTGTTGCATCCAAATAACCTGGGAGCAGCAAGTATTGGCATCCAGCTGATGTATTCTGCTTTTGCAGTTGAGAGTGACACTGTTTGTTATTTTTTGCGTTGCCACGAGATGATTTTGTCTCCCAAGTATTGACATCCAGCCGAGGTAGACTTCATATCCCCATCTATCCCTCAAGATTACTTTCAAAAAAGCAATTAAATCAAAGTTTAAATCTCTAGGATACCAGAGTCCAAGTTTTGGAGCTCCCTTCAGGTATCTAAAGACATGTTTAATGGCAATAAGATGAGAAAGTTTAGGATTGGCCTGAAAACGAGCACATTGACAAACGGCAAAGATAATGTATGGCTGGCTTTCAGTCAAATACATCAGTGAACCAATCATAGATCGGTACAATGTTGGATTGACCGAAATGCCTTCGGCATCTTCATTTAGTAGTGGTCGTTCAGCAATGGGGAGTCCATGGGCTTAGAATCTGTCATGTCGAATTTCCAAGAACGCATTGAACGTATTTTCCTTGACGAATTAAAATTCATTGACTGCTTTGACGAACTTACAAACCCAAGAACATTGTCATTTCACCCAATGAGCTCATTTCGAACTTCTTCTTCATTGCCTCCTCGAATTCCTTGCATAAATCTTCATTGGTTGACCCAAAAATGGTATCGTCAACATAGATCTGAACAAGGGTGAGATCCTTGTCAACACGTTTAATGAATAGCATTTGATATATTATCCCCCGGGTATATCCGTGTGTAAGCAGATGCTCTGCTAAGGTTACATACCATGCATGAGGTGCTTGGTGCAGTCCATACAAAGCTTTATCTAATTTTTAGGCATAGCCTTGCTTCTTTGAATTAATAAACCCAGGGGGTTGAGCGACATAAACTTCCTCCTTGACGTTCCCGTACAGAAATGTCGTCTTAACATCCATTTGATAAACAGTGAATCCCATGTAAGATGTATATGCCAAGAAGATGCGAATGGCTTCAAGTCTTGCTACGGGAGCGTACACTTCGTCATAATCCGGACCTTCAATCTGCTTGAAACCTTGGATAACTAATCATGCTTTGTTTCTTACTATCACTCCAGTATCATCCTATTTGTTCCTGTAAACCCACGATGTTCCAAGAGCACATTTTCCTTGAGGCAGCTTCACCAATTTCCATACACCTAACTTTTTGAACTGATTGAGCTCCTCGTGCATTGCATCAACCCATCTAGGTTCCTACAAAGCAACATCAATACTCTTAGGCTCAATCACTGGAATGAAGCATGAATATAAACATGTGTTAATGGTTCCTGATCTACTACGGGTCTGTACACCAGCAGTTATAGGACCAATAACGTTTGCAATTGGATGGTTTCTCTGAACACGCTGTGGAATTGCTACAGCAGGAGCCTGCAAGTTTGATTGTAGATTTGAAAAACTTCCTGATAGTATCCCAGATTGCTCACCCTCATTTGATGCAGCAGCAGTGTTGATACCGGTGGATCTACAGTGCAATCTGATGGAATCGACTTCAGAAACAATGAAGCTCCTTGGATGTTTGCATTTGAAGGACCAGCAGTAGTTTGATGTGTGGAGGCATCAGTTTTGTGAACTACATCATTAGGAGTAGCTGTTGTAGTAGATTCAGGAACCAGCTCTTGAGTTGGTGAAGTATGATGCGGTTTAGTAGCAACTTCGTGAAATCCCGGTGGATCCACAGTAAGTTTCTTGAAAGCGTCTTATAGCTACACGGCATCGTCTTCAGCGACAATGGGAATAGGTATCATTGTACTTGAGACATCTGTAATAACAATCACATCAGATTGAATATTACATGACTTAAACAAGGAAGAATAATCATATAACCAATCAGGTCCAATTCGTGCGTCTTTGGGATTTTCTTCCAGCCAATCACGTAGTACGTCTTCACGATCTGCTTCTTAATCTTGTTGTATACTCGATATGAGGTGTTTTTAGCATAGCCAATGAAATAGCATGGATCCCCTCTTGCTTCAAATTTACCTTTGGCGTCCATAGTTAGGAGAACACAAGGACAACCAAAAGTGCGGAAATGTTGTACAGAGGGTTTCTTTCCTTCAACTATTTCATAAGGCGTCTTCATGTGACGTTTGTTGATTAGTGCATGATTTTTAACATAGCAGGCGTTATTCACTGCTTCTGCCCAATATATCAGTGGAAGGCAAGAATCTATCAGCATCGTGCAAGCAGCTTCAATTAGAGTTCGATTACGTGTTTCAGCAACTCTATTTTGTTGAGGAGTTCAAGCGGCATTATATTAATGATCAAATCCCTTCAAGGAACAGAAATTATTCAGCTCAGCATTCTTAAACTATGTCCCATTGTCGCATTGAATGTTTTTCACTCGCTCATTTTTTCTGATTCTCATGAGAGTGACAAATTTATTTATCGGACCTGAAGTTTCACTCTTTGTTCAAATAAAACACCCAAGTGAAACGAGAGAAATCATCAGTGATGACCAAGCAATAAGCTTTTCCTCCAATACTCAGCACATTAACAGGACCAAAGAGATCCATGTGAAGCAGTTCCAGAACTTTAGATGTCGTATGCATGAGCTTGGACTTGTGAGGCTTACAATGTTGTTTCCACGAGCACAAGATTCACATTTCTCTATCTGCATAAAATCTTTGATGGGTAAGTTTCTAACTAATCCTCCTTTGTTAGTCGATTAAGATTCTTCAAGTTTAGATGACCTAAACGACGATACCACAACATAGCATCATGTTCAGTGATTTCAGAGAACAAACAGGTAACTTGATCAGATGGAGCTTTGTTCATGTCAAGTACGTAAGCATTTCCACAACGTTCGGCTTCAAGCAAGTACCAATCCTCTGGTATAACTATCCCTGCCTTTAAAATTACGCATCCACCTTTTGTGAAGAGAACGTCTAGACCTTTATCACACATCTAAGAGACGCTCAGGATACTATGTTTGAGTTCAGGAACATAATTGACATCGAAGAAGCTGAGAACTCCGTTTTTTACCGTACCCTTCATAGTTATTCTTCCAGTTTCTCCTCCTGCAAAGTTGACAAGTCCGCCGTCGAAGATATTGATGTCGTTCAACTAGGAGATGTCCCCTGTCATGTGTCTGGAACAACCACTATCAATAAACCAAAGTCTCACGATAGCCCTCCATAGTCGTTCTTTCACGCATACGGGATTAGTGAGAAACTGGAACCAGACCATATTCGATCTGGGTTGATTATCACTCTTCGTTTGTGAAACCTCACAAAAGATCACATGACTTTTACTATAATTTGAGGTTTGAGAAGAAGATATTGTAGAGTTTGATGATTGAGAACACTGAGACTGAGATCTAGTAAGAATTTTCTGTCTCCAGATTTTTGAAGAAGTGTTGTTTGAAACAAATTTGGTTGATGTTGTATTCAATTTCTTAAACTGATTTTGGAAACCATTTGCGTTTGAAAACTTTTGATCGATTTTCTTTGCTAGATTCCAGTCTCCATCAGAGGACTTGGCTCGAGTGAATTGATGTTCATGACGTCGATGGTGCGAATCCATCTGATGATAGGTGTTCCTGGAATGATAAGACACAAGAGGACGATGAACACAATTTCTAGCTATGTGCCCCAGAATTCCACAATTAAAACAAGTTTGTCTTTTTGAGAAAAAGACATTTAGTTTTGCATGTGATATTCTAGGGAGCTGATTGGATCTATTCTTTCCACTAGGTGCTGATTTCTAGTGTGCATATTTACTCGTGGATGAAACCTGCTCACAATCATCAACAGAAGAGTGAATGTCGATAATTTTACCCTTCAACTTAAGTTCAGTTAGCTTTTGAGGTGGATTTTCCTTTTGACTTTTATTAACAGCATTTGAGGAGACTTACTCTTGAGTTTTCTTTTTGTGTTGTTTTCTGGTTTTTCGTGATTGCCTTTTCTTTGCGGGAGTGGATCCTGTAGGCTTAGTCTCATTTGAAACATTTTCTTCAGAAACTAAGCTTTTTGAGACGACTGAATCAGTTTCTTTAGAAACTGTTTCATCGGATACAAAGCATTTAGGATCATCTGAATCCTGTTTACCAGATGATGAGCAATTTTTATCAAAAACAGTTTGACTATCAGAAACACATTGCTCATTATCTGATACACCAGAATCTTCACTCTGATTGATAGATTTATCACACAACTCTTGTTTATCAACAAGTTCATTCACACAATCAGACATAGTAATATTTTCAACTTCACAATGTTCAGGGAGACCTAAAGTATCAGTTGAGGTTTCAGGCATGCTAGAATAGTAGTCTGAATCACTCAAAATAGATATTTCAGACTCATCACCAGATGCTCTAGACTTCTCTGATAAAACATTAAATCACAATCAGAAACAAAAACCACAACATATAAAGGTTCAGTTTTAACAACTTCTTCAGAAAAACCCTGAGTCTCAAAAACCATGGACTGAACATAGTTCCAAACATAAATATCATGTTTATTACATAAGGAAACATCCAAATCATCAGCATCATTTGGATGTGGTTCATCATCCATTTTCGACCGCTCCTCAACTATCACTAATTCTTCCCCATTCACTAAAACAGTTAATATTGTCTACAGAATCAGAAGTTGATACGTTAACCTGAGATCCTCTGATGGAGTTTTTATTGACTCCTTTTCATGTTCTAAATTTTCAACTGATTCATTTAAGCATTCTTGATTAATGCTTTTAACAAAGCTCATGGGTTTTTAAAAATCAGTGGGTCTGCATTTCTTTGGTTTGAAAGGTTCCTATAAAGTGTAATCACTTGGTTTGCCATACATCAATTTGTCATAATTTTCTATCTCTTGCTCAATAGTAGTCATTCTAGAATAATTATGATTATATGGTGCTTATAACCCAACCCTTTGCCCTTGTTTTCCTTGTATGCCAAATGTACATTGCATAGATTACGAACAGTGTCGTTGGAATATCAAATTTCTTTAAGTTTAACTCATTTTGTTGATACTTTCCAGTAAGAAGTTCCAGCTCAACTCTCAAAGACTCACATTCCATAGTTTTTAAATTTAGTGTATTTTTGTAATCATGGACCCAACATTTCTGTTGATTAACGTCCAAGTGAAGCTGAGTTATGTCCTTCTTCAGTGCGTCAATATTTTCATAGGGAATTTTATTATTCTCTCGAAGGCCGATGCACTTAGACATGGCACTATTGTAGTCGCTGATAAGAGCAAAATTATGTGCTCTCATCATCGCAATTTTATTTCTACAATGCTCGAAACATAAAAGAGAGTTTACCATTTTGGAAAGAGTTTTGGGTTCCTCGGTCTGCGCCATCAAACAATGGTGGTTTGTTTCAGAAACTTCAGAGATCATGAGAGATTCCACCTATGCTGTAGCATCCAGAACTGAAACCACGTTACTCTTGTGCCATCAGCGTCTTTCTTGCTCTAGTGGCTCCTTGGCTAGTTGAAGTTGAGGTTTGAACTGGAGTAACAGGTACCATTTACCTCTCTGAATTCCTAGCAGCAGCAGCCTGTGTAGCTTCATAACCCACTAGTGTCTTCTTACAATCCTTGGCAAAGTGTCCTGGTTCATGATATTTGTAGCACCTCAGCTTGTCTTTTACAGATCTAGTCTATTTGACATGGGATGTCGACCGTATCTTTTCTGAAACTTCTCTACTCAAAATGCCAAGTTCCAAGACGCCGCCAATTCTTCTATATCTTCTTCAACTACCGGATTAATCTCTGTTGCAAGAACGGATGGGGGCAAAAGATCACTTGCGAGTAGAGCGTTCAGACTGTAAAGCATAGAAGCTGCGAGAGCCAACTTTTCTTCATTATGCTTGGTCAGAAAGGCTAGGTTCTCTATAGAGGGAGTGGATAGGACATTTTGAGATGATGAAGGGTTTACTCTGAAAACTAAATTGGCATGATGAGGGTATTGCTGAGCAGGAGTGGGTGTAGGTGAGTTGTTTGGAAGAGACATGACGTACACATAGTTTGTCTTCTAAGCTTGTAGCTGAGCTTGAGTTATCGGACTGAAAACAACATTCGGGTTACTATTTGACACTCCATGAACAAGGCTGAAAACAATGTTGGGATGACTCTAAGACATTAAAGCATTGTTGGAACTAGTCATCCCGGTAGCAATCATTGAATTCTTGTGGTTTAGCTCTCTATTGATTGTCAATCTGACATGACTTGATTGTAGCAATCAGCTCGGAGAGTGTAACTTCATTCAGGTTTGTTGTACATTTTATCATCGAGATATCAGCATCCCAGCTTTTTGGCAATGAGCTCAGAAGTTGGCGATTCATCCCACTATTAGTAATAATGATGCCAGCACTTATCATTTGTGAGAATAGTTTTACGAATCTTCTCATTTGGTTCTCCATAATCTCCTTGTAAATGTGATTGAACGAACTGAACTGCTGGTTCAGCATGTTTACCCTGCTAGCCTTCATGTCAGTGTTGCCTTCATACAAATTCTTAAGCCCATCCCAAATCTCCTTCGCATTCGTGCAGTTCCTAACAACGATTGAGATATCCGGACCAAGAGCCATAGTGAGATTTGCCATTGCCTTATCATCTTCTATTTGATTCTTCGATCATCGTATATCCAAAGATTCTCAGGTTTAGGAATCTGAGTTAGAGGTACATCTTCAGTAGCATACATAATGGTACGAGGACCATCTCGAATACACCTCCAGCCCCAAGCTCCTTTGCCTTACAATACTGCTCAAACGCCAGGTCCAATCAAAGTAATCATCTCCATACAACAACCTTGGAATTTTGGTAAACATGCCGATGATCTGATCGAGTTACTGATGCAATGCTAGAGTCTGAGATTGGATGGCAGCTAAAAAAGCATTGGCGATATCCGCAACAGTCAAAACACCGTTCGGGTTCATCATTTTTTAATAGTACCGAATAGAAATTAAGTATTTTTAAATTAAAGGTGAATAGTCCAAAAAGTCCAATCCGAAATGGTCAACACAGAAAGGTCCACTTGAAACAGTATCCTATCGAAATGAAAAGTCAATTCAGAACATTGGTTCGAACTCGGAACAGTGACTCGAACTCGGAACAGTAATTCGAACTCTGAACAGTATTCGAACTCGGAACAGTAATTTATTCGAAATGTAGGCAATCTTCAAGAGTGATTATCCGAAATGAGTTCGAAATGCTAGCTATTTATCCGAAACTCAACCCAATTATCCAAAATGAACTCGAATCTTCAAATGTAGATCTGAAATGCACTCGAAACACAAACTGTTGATCCGAAATGTATTTGAAACTTCAAAGTATGATCCGAGATGAGTCTAAAACCCATGCAGATGATCCGAAACATGAGCAGAATCTTCAAACAGACCCGAACCAGCAGCAGACCAGAACGGTAACATACCGAATCAGTGTGATATTAGATTGAGCCTGGAAACAGGTTCAAACGGGCTCTGATACCAGTTATAAGTCCCGAAAAGCCAGATCTCACGATATCACACGTAGCTTGATTGGTGGCGGAATCACACAAACAAGCTATAGATCGAGATAGAAGAAATAATATGAAATAAAATAGATAGAAGATTAACTTGCATACAAATATGGAAATTTGTCTAATACAAGTTGTGAGAGAACCACCAAAAAGCCACTAATCCCTAAACATCATTTACTATTTATAGTAGGAGATTAGTGCACCATTACCTCAAACCCTAAGGCCCAAATGCCTTCCCAAGCCCAACTATTACAAACTGGCCCAAACGACTAAAGTAACTAATGCATAAACCTAATAGGGCCTAACACAAGCTATTGTAAAGGGGGAGTTTGTTGGTGTATGTTATGTGACAACAACTTTGGTTTGGTCTTTGGATATCTTATTCAAGACTTGGCTAGAGAACTGAAGCTCAAGAGAATTCCGAGTTTGCTAAGCGAAGATGTCCAAATTTAAGAAGATCAAAGAAGTCCGAGTTTATAAAAAAATGAATTCCGAATTTGTGAATAATAGAAGAGTCCGAGTTTAGCAGTTTTAGTAAATTCCGAATTGGTATTAATGCATTTTCTGAGTTTGTCTTTGTATTGTTTAGTCCGAGTTTGAGTTTTATGTAACGTGGGCCTAGCCCAATATGCATGGTTGTGTGTATATAAATAGTTCATGTTTTAGGGTTTCAGGTTAGACTGTCTGAGAGAAGTTACAGAGAGTTTGTGAGAGAAAACATAGAGAAAGGTTGTGAGTTCTTGTGATCTTGAGTATTGTAAACATTGTGTTCGGTAATCACAGAAGATCGGTTTATAGTATTCTGCGTGTTCTTCATCTAAATTACTTGTTTTTGTTTGTGTGATCTATCAAGGGGATTCCGCACCCTTGATTGATTGTCAATCTCATAACAATCCACGTGTGATAGGGACCTACAGTTCCTTGTTAATAACCATCATGCTTCTGTGCTATTCGATTTAGGTGCAGATAAAAGTTTTGTGTGTTATGCTTTTGAACCTCTACTTGCTATGCCTCGCGGTAAGTTAGGGAAACCTCTTATAGTTGAAGTAGAAAATGGTGAGCCTAATGTGCTTTATTATGTTATTAAAGATTGTCAGTTAAACCTTAATGTTCATGCTTTTCAATCGATCTCACGCCTATGCAACTTTGGGAGTTTTGACATCACAGTAGGCATGGACTAGTTAGCTAAGAATCATGTAAAGTGCTTTGATTTTATAAGTTCATTCGTTTGCCTCTCGAATCTTGTGATGTCTTGGAAATTTATGGGGAGAAACCTTGTAGGGGACTCAAACTCATGACTTACACTCAAGCCCATAAAAATCTACGCAAGATAGTGTTTCCAGCTAGTGTCTGGGCTTAAAATCAACATGGAGAAGTCTTGTTTATATAGGTTGGCGGTTACAGATACTGCCATTCAAGCAATATCAAGTTCCCTAAATTGCAAAGTTGGGTCTCTTTCATTTAATAACTTGTAAGCATAATTATCTAGTTTGAAATTTATAAAAAATTATTTTTATTTAAACTAAATATACACAACGGACAGAGAACCCATCACGTGTAGTATACATTTAGATAAGAACCAAGTATCGTCCAAGGATATGCTTCCCTACTCAACTGCTTATTATTATTATTATTATGATGACCATCCTTATTTGTAGTTAGTTTAGTAGACTAAAATAGTAATATATGACTCTTGGATAAGTCTTTCTTAATCAACATAGCTTATTTTATAAATGATGAAAATGGATAAGTCTTCGATTTTATCTTTTATAAAAATTGGATGTGGCTTTCTTGGTCAGGTCGCCAACATCCCTCAATCTTGCCACAACATATTGATAGACCGATATGGAAATGTGTCAATAATGAACCATCCCTAGCCTTTCAACTAGTTAATAATATGCCACAACAAGATTGGTTTAAAGCCATCTTGGTGTTATTATCGTTTTATAAGTTAACTAATTAGTGCCTACATTTCAAGCTTACAATAGGTATCATGTTTATGGATTTTTAATTAATTACCGAAGTGATTTAGACATCAAATTAATTAAGTTATCGAATAAGCAAAATAGGTCCATTTCATCGGTTATCTTCTATTTCGTCGAATTACCCTATCCCCCCATGAATTTACCTTCTTAACTTTACCCCCCCCCCCTAATCAGAACTGGTGCATTACCAGAAGCCTTCTTAAAGGATCTCAATGTAATATCAGAAGCCTTTTATTACCCCAAGATTTAGTTCGATACCAAAACTCCAAAAGCTTGTCACCCGAATCTGGTTCAATACAAGAAAATACAAGTGAGATCTGGGTTAATACAAGGAGCTTACACCAGATCTGATTAAGGGTACCAAAATCCATACACACACCTTAGTCTAGTTAAATTAATATAGTTAAATTAAGTGGTTAAGTTGATTTAGTTTCAAAGAGGTCATGCAACTTTGTCACAAAAGATAATAAAGCAAAAATTAGTAAAAGATAAACACATTAAATAAAATAAAAAATACTTTATTAATAAGAATAACTAACCCAAGAGTATGAGAAGACATAAAGATTACAACCATATGAAACACTTTTACCAATAGCGATTATCACACTTCATGATCTTCAAGCTCTAGCTCAAGTGTAAGTATATGTGCAACAAACTGTCTCTCAACTCTCATTTATTAAATATGTTTAGTGAACTAATCTAACAATGCCTTATTCTTAACATGGATGATCAATGGAAGGATGTAGGATCCTAGCTTTGGAGATGTCTGGATCAGTATGAAGGCCTTCCCTAAGGATCAACCTCTCACTTCCAAGCAAAGGGGGCTTAGGAAGCATCATGATCATGGCATACTTGGCTATTGATTAGTCAAGCTCCATGGATCATCCACACTTTTTCCAAGGGACCAGAGCCTTAAGTGTGAGAGAACAAAGCCAAGAAGGCATAAGTCTATCAGCCTTATGGTTGTAGCACACACACCAAGGAACAAGAGCGAAAAGAAGGGCATGCCTCAAATGGGGACTGGGGCCTCTATTTATAGACTGGTTGACACAGAGTGTAAACGGGCGTGTTTATCCTTGAATCCGTTGGAAGCTTCGAGATCTTGTCCTTTTTATCTCCCAGGAACACATGGGCACGGGTTTGCCTACCTGTACACAACCGTGCATCGTGAGGTGTCCTAACAAGGGAAACAATGGTTGTACTTCTGATCTCTAGCTTTTATCTTGTCTAGTTTGTCTTTGGTGTGGGCACGGCTGTGCATCCTTGTGCACGTGCGTGACCGCCGTTTTTCTTTCTTGCCACCAAGTTGTTTTGATTCATCCAAAAGGTGAGCTGAAACGAGAGGCACGACCATGCATGTGTTGTGCACGAGGGTGCTTCTTGGAAACTTCATATTTTTTCTCCTGTATTCGTTGTTTCCTGCTTCTTTTTTATCTTGGCCCTTTAAATCTTGCAAAAACTGAAAAGGAACAATTTGGGTAGTGTTTCCTTCATAAATTGCCTCGAAAGTATTTATAAATGGGGGTAAATTCATATTATATATATGTATAATTGATGTTATATCAATAATATAGTCACGGTAAACCAAATCATATAACCAACCCACTTACATTACTGATCTAAGATATTTATACCAAAGGGCTGGACTATGTAGCATGGAGGAATACTAAAGACCACTTCTTCTAAAACCCAATAAGGCAATACCCAATCAAGGCTCCAGACGCTTCCGTTTCTGTATCTCATTTCTATAAACAAGGGTGGTGGTTTCAATATTAACTGTTAAACATTTTTAATACTAGGTCATTCAGGTTCCATCTTCACACTTCTTTGTTCCCATCTCATGAGTCATGTCCATTCAGTTTCTATGTGAACTCAAATTGTTAGATAAAATATGTATAACTTGGTGTGCATTATGTATGAATTCTCAATTAATTATGTTTCAGTCTATAATATAACATAATAGATTTATATCAATATATGTGTATGGGCTTATGTTTTCTATATTAAATCAAAGATATTAAACTTGAATTATAAACTTTTCTAAATCATGGTTAACCGATTATAACCGACTCATGCACACCCCTACTTCCATTTGTGTATCTCGACATCAAAGTTGGTGGCAACATGGACCAAATCAACAATTGGTCCTTGGTTGTAGACACATTCACTTCCAAATTATCTATTTGGAAGGTGGTTACTTTATCCATTAGTGGTAGAGTAACCCCCATTAAATCTGTGTTGGATAGCCTACCCATTAATTATTTTTCTTTATATGCGGCTCCAAAGGCGATTCGTGCAAAGCTGGAAAGAATTGGAATAAACTTCTTTTGGGGTGGGAATGAAGATAAACGAAAGATGGCATGGGTTCAATGGAAAAAAGTGGTTGCACCAATTAATATTGGGGGCCTAGGTTGGGTTGATTGAGCACTACTATCAACAGTCTTCTATCCAAATGGGCTTGGCGGTTTAAATCTGAGCAAACCACATCTGGAGGAAGGTTGTAGCTAGGCTACATTTCTCCCGCGTGTTGGCAAGCTCTTACCTCTTAAAGCCGGCCTACATGGTGTGTGGAGGAATTCTAAATTCAGACTTTTAAAAAGATAATAGCGTGATCATTCTTCACAATCTCATCAAAGGGTGCCTTGATGATGCAGCTACAATTCACTTTCTGGACGGATGCTTGGGTAACCGAAACTCCCCTACAGGTTCTATTTCCTTCATCATGTATATTAGAAAAGAATAACATTGCTTTGTCAAAGACCGGTTGACATGGTTCTGGCATAGGGAGCCAAAATCTTATCAAGAGGCGGAGGAACTTTTTGAGTGATGTAAGTTGTCGTTCAGGGTTTTCTATGGGTTCTGGGAGTGACACATGGAGATGGGTGGGGGATCCGAAGGGCATTTTTTTCGATCTGTAATGTCAAGTACTTGGCTCTCCAGGTAAATGTTGGCAGGTAACATTTTATTTAGTGCAACTGGCTGTCCCAAAAAGTATATTTTTTTTTTCGTTAATGTGCCCTTTTTGTGGGGACTATGAAGAAACGTTGGATCACTTGTATATTTCATGCTTCGTTCCCGTGGTCATATGGCAATACATATTGTGCAACATCCCACCCATATTTGCATTCACAGCTCAGGACCTGCTGATCACATGGTAATTATCCTTTCTTGTTGGGTGATTAGGAAGTGGAGAAACGGATTCATCTTCTCAGGTAGGAAAGTTGATACATCCATCTTGGTTCAAGAAATCAAGGCGTATGAATTTTTATGGTTTAAAGATCGTTCCAAAAACATCCCTTTAGAATGGGGCCATTGGTTTAACTTCTTGTAATTATTGTTAGTTTTGGTTTGTTTAGTTAAATGCAGCCTTTCAAAAACATTTAATATTTATAGCTAAATTTGTTGATTTATATAATACTAGGTTAGTTACCCGTGTATTACACAGGCTGGACATCATAATATATATAACTAATATCCTTGTAAATGATAATTTAGACTGCTCCAAAATCCTTTTTTTTTAATAGCTAACAAAATCAATCCTGAGCACTATCAGGACACCCACTGGACCAAACGGAGTACTCTGAGAGGAACCCGGGTCCACCACCAATTCCGGGGAAACCATGGTAACCCACCCGCCCGTAGGCACGACGATGCAATTACCGGTAAAACCCGTTTGGCTTAAGGATCCAACCAAGGTTTCCTTGGGTCTCCTATTATTGTCCACCAATGCCTAACTTTACGCCAAGTGGGAGTTGAACTTGCATCTCTCAAAAGAAATGCAAGGCTTCCACCACTTGATCTAAAGATCTTTGGCAACTGCTCCAAAATCCAATTAGTCAAATTCACCGGCACCATGACCATGGTAGCAAGGGATGCAACTGGAAGAGAGATTTTGAACACTCTACACAAGAATTCAAAGTATGTTAACATTTTGAAGCTTCCTTCAGTAATCTAGTAGTTCAACAAACATTGAAGCTTTAATCGTATGTATAAACAATTCACATATATAGATACTTTTCACATTTAGAAAAGGTGCGTGCATGACCTTTTTTCAATGACAACGCTTGTACTTACTCTATTACACCAATAATTCTACATTATCCACCATTGCTCAAGATTAAACCTGAGACCTCTCCTCTAAGAAGCATATGCATTTACCAAGTGGGTTATCCCCACATTGACACATATTGACTTGTGAATTCAAAATACTGATTATAACTCCATAACCGGATTAAAAATGATCATAGTTTTCAATATTTTGATCTAATCCAACTTACCTTATACTATATATCCTGTACATGGAAAGGTCTTGGTGCAAAGTTAGTCAAGAAATGAATAATTATTTTAGATATGGAAGTTGTAGGGTTGACTTAAAAGCCAAACAACACAAAATTAATTTGAATATCAAACAATATATTCGTCTATTGCAAAATAATGTTTACGTTTCGAATATACATTTGAGTGCTCTTATAAAATTATGTTCATAAGATATAACAATTGACGTTTATAACAACATAATTTGGACACTCTTCATCTTAACCCAATTTGCAACCTCTTTGAGCACATGTGCACCGAGCTAAAACATACCCCAACTCCCACACCTGCAAACATATCTTCTTCATACTATAGTACCACATATAAAAAAACTACTTGAAAGAGAAACCAACATCTTGAAAGAGAAACCAGCAATCAGAACTACCAAATTATAAAAGTTAAATTCATTTGTTTTTTCATCTCACCCATTCAAACTAAAATTTCAAACTCCAGTTACACTTTCCGTTTGATCATTGATCCGGATTTTTATGCCAATTAACCAAAGTCATACAATTTTTAATAATTTGATTAAACAACATATCTGGAGGCATTTTCCCTATCAAAAGATCGGTTATTCAATTAACTATTAAACATAATAGATGGCAGCAGACAGACACAATCTTTGAAAAATACAGCATATGGACTTAGGTTTAGCAGTTTTCCCTAGGGGCGTTTACCTTCCGGTTTTGACGTTTTATAGATCAAACGTGAACCAAATCGTTAGTAATGGTTTTTTATTACTATGAACCGAAACCTAAACAATTCAACTTGAATTGTTTAAAAAATGAAACGGCTTGAAACCAAAATCGAACCAAACCGTTAGTAACGGTTCGGTTTGGTATGGTTTTAAGGAACAATTATGCACCTTCCATTTAATAAATTACTTGAATACAAAATTGTAGCATTAACAAAATAAAGTTACTTCATAAAAGATTCTAAAATCTTAGAAACTAAATTACAAAGGATTATGTGTAATGTCAATTTTGAATACACCCATAACCCAAGATAACCCAAGAGTGTCTTACGGCTAAATATGTTTTCACTCATAACAAAAGTGGTTACATTATGGAAAACAAAACATAACACTGTAAATATTAAGCATTATTTATTCTTCAAATAATCCTAGTATAAAACTAAATATATGTAATGTAATATTCAAGAAAACTTAAATGCTCAAGTCTTATGGTCCGGTCTAGTTTTATACGACTGGTTTTCGGTATAAAGCGTAAATCAACCGGTTCTTTAAGCTTTGAAATTACAGTAAAAGAACAAATGATGACTATCCATGCACAAATGACATAAAACACATTTAAGCTCACCAAAAGCACCCCACTTGACCATTCGATCATGTGTTAATAATTCGTATTTTATAAGATAACCAGCCTATAATTACATGCCTAGATATATTTGGGCTACATTAAATATAATTCCACCAATTAACCATGGATTTGTTATTGCAATAATCCAAGTAAGCATTTTTAACAATGAAAGGGAAACACTTACCTTCACTATTTTGCCACAAGAAACTATCACGCTTAGCAGCATCTAGTTTAGGCAATTGACATTCAGCCAACCAATAATATTTTACATACCAATGGCTTGTGGAAATTTCCATCTATCACCATGAAACAACTCAGCCACCGTGTTTTGCAGATAGAAGCCAGCAGCCCTGAGATCCCTTCTATTAATTCTGTTAACCACTGGTTCAATAGAGATCCAACAATCATACCAAGAAAAAGAATTCAACCCATTACCACTAAGTATTACAAAGTGATTACAAACCAACTCCTCCTTACAATTGAAAATTTGCATCCAACTTCATGAATCATCAGACTTTTCATCAATCTTCCACAAACCACTTTCTGAAAGTTTTCCTTTTAACTTGTATGATTATCTTCTTATTTATTTTATCATAATTTTTCTCCTTCCTGTTTTGAACTCTAGTTACATGTTTTAAACAAAATGTTTTATCATACAAAACTTGAAGTTTTATCCTTATTGTCTTTATGCTTTTAAGAAACTTACCCTTCTTTAAGGCGCATAACACGATCATCAGATGACAAACTGCGTCACAATCAAGAGGATCAACAATCTGGCTCCATAACGTGCTTTCACCACAGCCTTTAACCCGACAACTATCACATCCCTTAACCCGACAACTATTGTTTCTACCCAATCTGGCTCCATAACCTACAGATTGTGATCTTCCTTATTGTCGACCACTGTTGTTTCTTTAACATTTAACAAAGGGAGCTACTTTGGCTCCATAACTTCCTTTCATCACAACCTTAATTCCAGACTGGAAGTCCGATATGTAAAAACCAGCCACGTATTTCTGGCAATCCAAGAAACAACAATCTATTAGATTGTTTTAATATAATAAAGAACCAAAGAATCCATGATCTAAAATGGCACTATCCTCGGAATTCCTGCATTACGATTCGTTGATCGTCCACCCCAACCTTTGTTAACATACAACTCTATAGATACATAAACACACCTCACTACTTTCTGGAACGACGATTCAAGCGAAATACTACCAAACGTCACAATTTGCAATATCAACATAACATTTATATGATGTTGTTTTCGTTCATCCTTCCAAATCTAAATGCAATAAAACTTAAAAACAAAAGCCTATATAGGGAATAACAATGAATGTGTACCTTCAATTGCTGGGGCGCAATTTGAGATCGTCAAACTCCGTTGTTAATGAAAGTTGTTGGTAATACGAATCTACAATTGCTATTAAACAATCCGAATCTTCCATCGCTTAGAATCGATTTAGGGTTTAAAATAACTTAAAATCAAAAGCTGACTTAGGAGATTTAGGGTGGAATCGAATAAGATATATTTAAACTGGGAGATTTAGGTTTCAACCGAATAAAAGAGGTTTGAGGGTTTAATTGTTGAGAAGAAATTGAAAGTTAGGATCAAACAGAAGAGATTGAGGGTTTAATCTGTGTTTTCTAATCTTCTAATTCATGAAGAACACTATACAAAATAGTGCCAATGTGTTCATGTATTAGACAAACTTAAGCTGGACTATAGGATTTTGTTATTACGTTATTACCATCATATTTTTTATGGTAGTATCATGTTACTCACTTCTAATCTATTATCTAAATTCAAAATAAAAGGATGTGATAATGATCTAAACCACTAATTTTTTATTTATTTTAGTTTATTTTGTCTAAACAAAAAGAAAATGATTTCTTTAAAAATGAAAAGAAGGACCATGGTTATAATTTAATTCATGAAAATCATAGTGGATCAAGCAAGGAGGTGATGTAGCATTTTGTTCATATTTCTAGTTGACGAATCATATCCCAATCATAACCCCACGCCCGTAAAAAGACTAAAATCAAAGAATAAGGTTGATGAAGAGCCCACTTGTACCCTCATTTTTATTTACTAGTCATTTACCCGTGCGATGCGGCGGGAGGGGCGATTTACAATAGGATACTCGTTTACCGTTAGTTTATCAGTCGTCTCGTGATATATTGTATAGTACTTAAGTTAGTTTTCTTATTCGTGATATGTTGGCACTTGTTTTTCTGTTAGTTTATCAATTCTTTGGTGATATTCTTTTCCTAATTTTTTTAGTCGTAGCTTCGGCGTTGGACAAACACTATTAATAATATTAGATGTTAGTATAACCGTCAACTATAAGTAAGTAAAATAAGCAATACTATTAAATAATTGTAATTAGTATAATCTCTGATGTTAGACAAACACTATTAATAACGTCAGATGTTAGACAAACACTGATGATGTTGTTAACCTCTGATGGAGTAATAACATCAAATGTTAGAAAGATACTAATGATGTTGCTAACCTCTAATGGAGTAATAACATCAGATGTTACGCAAACACTGTTGCTGGTAGACAACCACTGCTGAGTATAACATCAGTGGTTAGTGAGTATATGGTTGAAGTAGTGGTTTTGCTATACAACCACTGTTGGTGTGTTAGCAGTGGTTTGTCATCAGTAGGTTCTAATCAGTGGTAGTTTGGAAGGAATAACATCAGATGTTAGGCAAACACTAATGATGTTAGACAAACACTGATGATGTTGCTAACCTCTGATGGAGTAATAACATCGGATGTTAGGCAAACACTGTTGGTGGTAGCCAACCACTGCTGAGTATAACATCAGTGGTTTTGCTATACAACTACTATTGGTGTGTTAGCAGTGGTTTGTCATTAGTGGTTTGCATCATTGGATAGGATTACAAGTTGCAGATTTAACGATAAAGCTGAACAAAAAGTAACTTAATGATGGGACGTGCCATCTTTATTACTAAACAAACAGTAACTTATAGAAAATTCCCGCCCAAACTACACGCCAAAAACATCTTATATAAACAACCTCAGGCCCTTCCATTGATTACACCAAAAGCAAATGCCATAGTTTACTAAATACCAAATGGCAAACCTCGTTTCTTATAACATCAGTTTTGTTCTCCATAAAGTTTCACTGAATGAGGTGGACAACATTCTTAGGTCATTATTAAGTGAGCATAACAATGTTGTCAATCTCGTTCAGCAAAATTTTATTGAGATAAACCTCACCTTGCTCAAACTAAAACGCCAAAAAGTTCAAAATAACAAATGGCAAACCTGTAAGCTGTGTGTTCTAAAAGATTTTGCTGAATGAGATAAATCCTCAAGACAAAGAGACTGATGACAGTGATATGTTATTTTGTCTGCTTTGTTCTTGAGGAAGGTTTGGATGAGAATGAGAGACTTATGCCAGTGTAAACGCTATTTTGGACTCCATTTTAAACGATGAAGGGTGAGATGAGCATGATGTTGATGTCCAAGTATCATCAAAGCGAAAAAGCCACTCACAATCAGACCAAAAACAATAGCATCCACAAAAATGGCATCGATGTATGTCTCCACCATCCACATAACCACTTCACCAATCAACAAGAAAAGATGGCACCAAAAGCTAAAACGCCTTATTTTTTGTTGATTGATCAGCTTCGCCTAGAGCAGGGCTTTTCAGCTGTGTAGGGGAATCGGCACCTATCTAAGGAATTCAAAGGTTCATGGGACAAAAACTTCAAGAATAAGAGACTCATGGCAGTGAAGATTTGGACGAGAAATTGGATTAGCATTTTTAATTTTTTTTTCTTTTCTGTATCTTTTTTGGTGTCATTTTCTGTGATTTGTTATCTAATTTTCAGCTTATAAAATACATTATTTCTCTAATTCCTTATAAAATGCCAAAATCCCACAAACGCCAAACACCAAAACTATAATAAAATTTCTTTAATCACGTATTATTATTAACTCCAAATAATTACTGAAATGCATAAAACAAGGTGCAAGAGAATAGAACAAAAGGATACATTACAAAAGTTTAATTTTGCCATCTTTATCTATAAATATGGATTAAAATACAAAACGCCAAACTTAAAAAGATGGGACGTGTTACAGCCTTAATAGATAAAGGTAAACACACAGTAACTACAAACAGTAACTGACACAACGGAAAATTCATTAATAACGTTTATTATACTAAAAACCACACTTTGGCAATTGAATTTTTTTACATTTTCAAAACCCCATAATTACATGTCACATTATATGTCTGCATCCTACATCACACGACAAGAGATACAAAAAGTACACATAAAAAAAATTACTATTGTTTTTAGCATCAGATTTTAGGCAAACAGTATTGGTGGTAGACAACCACTACTGGACAACCACTGCTGAGTATAACATCATTGGTTAATGAGTCAGTGGTTGAATCAGTGGTTTTGCTATATAACTACTGTTGGTGTGTTAGCAGGGGTTTGCATCAGTGGTTTCTGATCAGTGGATAGGATTACAAGGACTGATACCTATTTTCTTATAAGTAAGTTCAGGGGGCATTTACGTCAAGTTTGCATTTATGTCAGTCTCGTGATATATTGTATAATACTTAAGTTACTTTTCTTATTCGTGATATGTTTGCACTTGTTTTTCTATTAGTTTATCAATTCTGTGGTGATATACTTTTCCTTAGTTTTTTAGTTGTAGCTTCGGCGTGATCGATATACAAGAAAAGTACAAAACAAGGATGTAGATGTAATTAAAAACAAGAAGAGTACAATACAAGCAAGTAGCTGGACAAAACACCAAAAACAAAACACGGGGAGTCCCTTGTAACTCTTCCTCTTAATCTTCAGAGCATGGTCTTGGCTTTCAGTTTTGGCCTTTTTCCAAATTAGAGGAGTAGGCTTCTTTGAAGAGTCTTTGAGCATAGAATGAATTCTTTAAATTTCTTCTTTAAGATCATTGGCCGACCAGCCTTTAAATTGTGCCTTGTTGCTTTGTAAGGTTATGCTTCATGACATGATCAAGATAATCTTATCAGTTCTAGATCATCATTGGTTGGTTGTTCAAACATAGACTTACTCAGCTCCTTAGCAAATTCTTCAATGCTTCTGACTTTGCTCAGTTGGTATTGCAAGGAGACTTGTATAGCCCTGTCATCTTTATCTTTTGAGTTTTCTTTTGCAATGTATTCAGCCTGTTTAGCCTTCAGCTTAAGATACTCATCCAAGTTCCTAGGCTTTCTATACCCTAGCAAGGAAGGAAATTCTCTTTTTGTTGGATCTTCTATTTTGTAGAAAGCTTCAATCTCACCTTTAACTGTTAAAATTTCCAATGGTTATAATGCACCCAATGAAAGGAATGAGGAGGGTTGGTGCATGGTTAGAACTGGGGGAAATGGAGTTTGAGAGTGTGGAGGTGATGAGGATGGTTTGATATGGATTGTGATGAGGTGGGAAGTGGTGATTGGTTGTCTTCATCATCAACAACAACAAAAGCTTTTCTTTTGCGTTGGAATTTAATTTTGGGAGAATGTGAATGTGTGGGAATTGGGGATGGTGTGGGCAGCGGTTCAGTTGTGGTTGAAAAGGTGATCAAGGCAGTGGTTTGAACAACATCTGTTAGAGCAGCTGTTATTCCAGCATCTACTGTTACAACATCTGCCCAAACATCTACTGTGGGTAGAGTGACAGAGGATACAATTGTAGTAGCTGCAACAGTAGTTGTAGGAGAGATGGGAGTTTCTTGTCCTGCTCTTCTAGTAGACCTTCTTTGCCTTGAAATTCCAACATCTTCCTTTTCCATTTTCTTAGCCTTTACTTCTTTTACGAGTCTCAACGATTTTTTTCGAATGTATCCTGTCTTTCTTGCTTTTCATTTGCAATCCTTTCAGCTTCTTTGTTTAATGATTCATCAACTTCTTTACCCAAAGTTGCTTCAGATGCTTCAGCAGTTGTTATTGTTTTTGGTTGTTGTTGCACCTGAGGTTTGAGTTTTGAGTCAGGCTGCAACTTTCGCATTGAATCTTTCTCCCGCTTTTTGGCATCATCCTCATTGTCACCTTGAAGAATGATCACTGGGGCAGAGCCAGTAGTTTTTGAGCAGATGGTCTTTTATGGCTCTTTTCATTTAGTAGATGCACTCGAGCTAGCATGATGAAGATGCTTTGGTTGTCCATTATTCATTGTAAATTGATAAAGTGTCAAATACCTTGCAAATTTAATAAAATATAGTCATAATAGATGATGAAATAAAGTCAAACTACTGATGAGCCAACATCTGAAAGAATCCTTGCCAAACCTCTGATGAGTTTGCTAACCTCTGATAGAGTAATAACATCAGATGTTAGACAAACACTGATGATGTTGCTAACCTCTGATGGGGTAATAACATAATATGTTAGGCAAACACTGTTGGTGGTAGCCAACCACTACTGGACAACCACTGCTAACTATAACATCAGTGGTTAGTGAATCAGTGGTTTTGCTATACAACTACTGTTGGTGTGTTAGCAGTGGTTTATTATCAGTGGCTTTGCTATAAAACATGATTAAAATTAAACAACAACAAATTTTAATTTAAACTAATACATAATTAAAACTAAAACAACTACATGATTAATAATCAAACTAATTCGAGAAAAAATAGTACATGGAAATAAAATTAAGTAACCCATATAAAACATTAGATAAACTACATGAATATCATTATCATCATCATTGTAGTGGAGGCAGCCAACATCAAAATTGTTCTAAGGTTCCCAAACCATTTCTTCATCCAACGGTGGTTCGTATTCCGCCCTAGGGTCAGTTTCATACCCTTCAGCCCAACTCGTTAGTTCTCATGTTTGAATGGAGTTTTCGGCATGAGGGTGGTTTGAAGGTGGAGGATGTTGTGGCGGTTCAGGAGTGTTTCCACCGGATGGTGATGCCCTCCCCAATTCGTAGTCCACCAAATTGTAGTTGAGAAAAGGTTTAGTTATACGCCCAATTCAACTCTTCATCCGTAAAAAAATGGATCATCATGTTGAGGGTTGGTCACCGGCGGAGGGTTTGTCACCGTAGGGTTTGAAGGACGGTTTGAAACTGGAAATTTTGTATTGCGACGGGATGATCATCCATGGTTTGAATGTCCTTGTGGTTCAACTAGAATTGGATAACCACCACCCATAGCTCTCGGTTGATATGTGTTCGGAGTGGATTGTGAACTGAAAAATCAATTACAAATATCTTGGTTATATATAAAGAAAATTTTAAAGATTTATAAATTAACTTTACATCTTTAAATTTATATATAAGTATTATTTCTAATTACACCTGTATAAAGATTTAATTACAAAACCACCAACAAATAAACATTGTTATAGCTATGTTTATAGCAGTTAAAAGTTACAAAACAAACCAATAAAAGCGAGAAAGCTTACAACAATGCAAGACCCAGAAGTAGAAAAGCTTACAACAATGCATTGTGGATTGTAATGTGGAGTGATGGCAGAGTCTTATTGATTTATAGAGCTACAAGCATGCTTTACCACCCACCCAGGCACTGTTTGCTTTACAGCTGTAAAAGCAACTTTAAAAGCAAGACTGATAGGTTAAGTAGTAAAAAATCTGAATGACAGCAGTACAAAATGAAAAGATTCTCTGACTTAGGGAGTTGGTATTTGAAAAGGTTAGTATTTCACAGCTTTTGAAGTAAGCCTGGTACTCAGAAGAGTAAATGAGAATATGTCAGTTTAAGGTAGATTGTAACGAATTGTAACTAAAAGGTTTGGTATTGAAAAAGGGCTCTATACATGACAGGTGTACGAAAAGTTGACTATAACATCAGTGGTTAGTGAGTCAGTGGTTTTGCATCAGTGGTTTCTGATCAATGAGTCAGTGGTTTGCATCAGTAGTTAGTGAGTCAGTGGTTTGCATCAATGGTTAGTGAGTCAGTGATTTTTGCATCAGGGGTTTCTGATCAGTGAGTCAGTGGTTTGCAACACTGGTTAGTGACTATAACATCAGTGGTTAGTGAGTCAGTGGTTTGCATTAGTGGGCATTTTTGTCAAGTTTGCTTAAATTCATAACAGTTGAGATTACTTGCATATGACTCACAATCTCCCTCTCAGCCTAAGATCACTGATTTGTTCATACAGAATGTAAGGAAGATAGCTTAGATTGATACTCGATGAAAGTGATCAAATAGAACAGTACAGGCACAGATGATGCTAAAACTAAATATTACAAGAACTTTATTATGATTACTTGCTATACGCTAAACATTACAAGAACAGATGCTGAAAAAACTAAACTTTATTACTAATCTTTATCTTTATGTCTCATCAATGATTCCCTTATTTGGCCTTTGAACTGAAGTTCAAAGTCTAGGGCAATCATGTCTTCTACATCCCTGTCAAGCTCAAGATTCAGCAAGTCTTGGAGATTAGCTACATCCAGACCGTATGCATCCTCCATCTTTATCCTTTGAACTCTACCATCTGATTTGAGCAATGTCAATTCATAGTTGTCTTTGTTAGACTTCCATTTTAGAATTTTTGAGTCAGATGGTTTTCTTGGGAGTAGTGTTATTTTTGATGAGTTAGGTGAGGTTGGTCTGTGTACAAGTGTGGATACTGAGGCTCACTTGCAGCATCTGTGTAAAACAAAATTTGGTTCTTTATTCCCTCTTTTCTCAATTCCTCATGCATCCTTTAACCTTCTTCTTCTACCCCTTTTGCCTCTTCGCTTGATTCAAGGCAATGGTGGATAAGCTGGTGGTTGAAGTTAATCTTTTAGGACCAAGGGTCTGTTTAAGAGCAGAGGTTGTTTGCTCATAGATTGGCTTTCTTGGAATAGAAGGATCTTTTTTTCTTAATTCTTCTAACCTTCTGTAGGTATCTACCACTTTAGATTCTGACCATCTAGCAATCTGCCTTGTTGTTCCATATAAAGCATCAACAAGCTGGCTTTCATTCTTTTAATTTTGAGAGCATGGTCTTGGCTTTCAAGTTTGGCATTTTTCCAAACCAGAGGAGTAGGCATCTTTGAAGGATCTTTGAGCATAGAATGAATTCTTTCAATTTCTTCTTTAAGCTTATTAGCCGACCAGCCTTTAAATTGTGCCCTTGTTGCTTTGTAAGGCTTATGCTTCATGACATGATCAAGATAATCTTCTATCAGTTCTGGATCATCAGTGGTTGGCTGTTCAGACATAGACTTACTCAGCTCCTTAGCAAATTCTTCAATGCTTCTGACTTTGCTCAGTTGGTATTGCAAGGAGACTTGTAAGCCCTGTCATCTTTATCTTTTGAGTTTTCTTTTGCAATGTATTCAGCCTGTTTAGCCTTCAGCTTAAGATACTCATCCAAGTTCCTAGGCTTTCTATACCCCAGCAAGGAAGGAAATTCTCTTTTTGTTGGATCTTCTATTTTGTAGAAAGCTTCAGTCTCACCCTTAACTGTTAAAATTTCCAATGGGTATAATGCACCCAATGGAAGGAATAAGGAGGGTTGGTGCATGGTTGGAACTGGGGGAATTGGAGTTTGAGAGTGTGGAGGTAATGAGGATGGTTGTGATATGGATTGTGATGAGGTGGGAAGTGGTGATTGGTTGTCTTCATCATCATCAACAATAAAAGCTTTTCTTTTGCGTTGGAATTTAATTTTGGGAGAATGTGAATGTGTGGGAATTGGGGATGGTGTGGGCAGCGGTTCAGTTGTGGTTGAAAAGGTGATCAAGGCAGTGGTTTGAACAACATCTATTAGAGCAGCTGTTATTCCAACATCTGCTGTCACAACATCTGCCCAAACATCTGCTATGGGTAGAGTGACAGAGGATACAATTGTAGTAGCTGCAGCAGTGGTTGTAGGAGAGATGGAGTTTCTTGTCCTGCTCTTCTAGTAGACCTTATTTGCCTTGAAATTCCAACATCTTCCTTTTCCATTTGCTTAGCCTTTACTTCTTTTACGTGTCTCAAAGCTTTTTCTTCGAATGTATCATGTCTTTCTTGCTTTTCATTTGCAATCCTTTCAGCTTCTTTGTTTAATGATTCATCAACTTCTTTACCCAAAATTGCTTCAGATGCTTCAGCAGTTGTTATTGTTGGTTGTTGCTGCACCTGAGGTTTGAGTTTTGAGTCAGGCTGCAACTTTCGCATTGAATCTTTCTCCCCCTTTTGGCATCATCCTCATTGTCATCTTGAAGAATGATCACTGGGGCAGAGCCAATAGTTTTGAGCTGATGGTCTTTGATGGATTTGATGTCAGCTTGTGTATCTTTATAGCGAGACTCGACCATATTTCGGATCAGTTTCATATGGGTTTCATGCTGAATATCGGCCAGTTGTCTCTGAGCAAGGATGATTGGTTGAACAACCTTCCATAGCTCATCAACATTTTGTGTGGGAGATGGTTAAGGTTGGGAGTTTTCTAGGACCTGGTTCATCATGGTTTTGAGGTTGTAACATCCGTCAAAAACGGATTTTACCAAACCTGCTCCGTTTATTAACCGAACAGTCAGTTAAAAATTTCGTTGCGAATTAAATGCCTAAAATAATTTTAAACGATACATAATTAATTATTATATGGGAATATATAATTAGTTTTTGAAAATCTGTCAAAAATAAGAAAATAAAAATAGTTTGGTTCTGCCGGGTTTCGAACCCGAGTCAGTAACCGGTTCATCAAACAACTTAACACGCAACACTTAAACCACTGCGCCACTGATGTTCTTTGTTAAATGTTAGGATCATTTAATTGATAACATGTCTTTCCGAATTCAAAACCGGCGCCCAAAGTTTCAGTCGTCGGAAATCCCGGCAATCTCGCGACATTTAACGACATCTTCAGTTATAACGTAAACATTTACTAGGACATCGGTTATAACCGACGTCTGAGTCCGCGACACAAACTATAACCGCCGGAGAAATTCAAACCGATGAATCAAGTCGGAAATCGGACCAAATCCATCGACGACTTGCCCTATAAATACCCCATCGAACCTCTGCAAACTTTTTCGCTCAAAACCGCACCCTTTCTCGGCGAAAACTCACTCGCCGGAAATCACCTGCAAATCGCCAGAAAACCGGGTTCTTCATTTTTGAGCCTTACTGAACCCCCTAAGCTTATACCGAAGTCACCCACATCCTTTGTAAGCTTTCTGGAGACTCGCTGCTGCAAGACACCCAACGCCGGAGCCTGTTGCTGTCGCCGGAGTTTTGCCGGAAAAACAGAGGAAGCCAGTCGGTATATTTCACGCCTAATTTCCTTTCTTTTTATTTATATCTCATCTGTAATTAATCATAAAACGCTAAAGAAACCTGAATAAACACTTCGAACCAGTCAGTCATCACTTCTGGTTATAACACAACGAAGAAGACGAAGTTACGGAACATTTTTTAAGTATAATTTAAATCAAGAAATAACTCGGGTTAGACACACAGTCCAGCGATGGACTGTGTGCACATTAAACACACTAACGTCTCGAGTTCGAATCTTGTTCCACACACGCTGCCTTAATAAAAATGCCTTTTTTGTTAACTGAACCGGATTCATTTTATGTATATGTTAAGTATATTAATAACCGGAATAATAACCAAGTTAGACACACAGTCCAGTGGTGGACTGTGTGTATGTTTAATCAAAGCGCACGAGTTCGAGTCCGGTCTTCTGCATCGACCCGGACAATTATTTACCTTTTTAAATAAGTCAGAAATAAAAATAATTAGTTTGTGTTTAAGTATAATAAAAATCAGTTAAGTTAACAATTGGTTTGTTAGGACGCAACTAGCGGTCCCATCTCTTATAACTTCTATTGCTACAATAACCGAGCAACAAAAGGTGAGTTCACGGCCCCTAACTTTATACGGTTTTTAAACAACAGGGGGAGAAACATGTATACACTCTCAAACTCAAACTCTTTACGTTATACGAATTTAACGTCACATAACTACTCGGTAACTAAGTTAATGTTAATGTAATGTTATGGTCACTAAGCAGCTTTATCACTTAAGTCCTCGTCAATCTCTCGGATCGTTAGTATTGGGTTTAATAGCGGGGGAATTATAAGTAGTACTACTGGGCCCGACAAGCCCCATCCGAGCTAGTCGCGCTAGCCGACCGGGTATGGTCAACGGGTGAATAATTTGGCCTAACTTCGCCATGGTCATGTGATAGGCCTGGCAAAACGGAGGCACAACAGTCAGCTTCGATCGCGAACTCTTACGTGACATAACTTTAGGCTAGCTACCTATATATGTTAACATTGAACTTAATTACGAATCAACATAATATTCCGGGTTTGGAATATTGGAAGCAACAACTTATTATTCCGGGTTTGGAATAATGGAAACAACAACTTAATATTCCGGGTTGGAATATTGGAAGCAACAACTTATTATTCCGGGTTAGAATAATGGAACTGATACGTTATCCCGGGTTAGGGATAACGGAGAAAACAAACTATAACCGAACAAACGAATTTATGAAAACCTGTGAACTCACTCATCTTTAATGTCGACACTTGTTTCTTTACATGTTTCTCAGGACACTAGGAGCTCTAGGTGCACGCACATGCATTGAACAAGACATCTTTTATCGAGTCTTATTTATTAATATTGTTTTGGGATTTTTCAATTGTTTTGGCGCTTGTGTTGCCGCCCGCTTCACTACTTATTTATGCTTCCGCTCAAACTTTAAAAACTGATGCATCGGCTAAATATTGGTAACTAATCAAGACAATATAAAAACTACGACAAATGATTTTTGAAAACGTATTATCAAATCATATAGAGTCGTTCGACGTACTAGTGTTTCAGATTCTGGTTTGTTCACACGCCTCGCGGTAGAACTCCGCAGGTGGAAATTGAGGGTGTGACATATCTCATCTGTAATTAATCATAAAACGCTAAAGAAACATGAATAAACACTTCGAACCAGTCAGTCATCACTTCTGGTTATAACACAACAAAGAAGACGAAGTTACGGAACATATAAGTATAATTTAAATCAAGAAATAACTCGGGTTAGACACACAGTCCAGCGGTGGACTGTGTGCACATTAAACACACTAACATCTCGAGTTCGAATCTTGTTCCACACACGCTGCCTTAATAAAAATGTCTTTTTTGTTAACTGAACCGGATTCATTTTATGTATATGTTAAGTATATTAATAACCGGAATAATAACCAAGTTAGACACACAGTCCAGTGGTGGACTGTGTGTATGTTTAATCAAAGCGCACGAGTTCGAGTCCGGTCTTCTGCATCGACCCGGACAATTATTTACCTTTTTAAATAAGTCAGAAATAAAAATAATTAGTTTGTGTTTAAGTATAATAAAAATCAGTTAAGTTAACAAGTTGGAGACACAGTCCAGCGGTGGACTGTGTGTTAGTATAAGCCACAGGTCCCGGGTTCGAGACCTGTGGAGCGCACCGATTCTTTGATTTAAAATCGTTTTTAAAAATAAAGGATTTTCTGTTTAACCTAATTAATATATAAATGTAATTAAAAACAGAAATATTTCGGGTTAGACACGTAGCTCAGTTGGTAGAGCTGCGTGCACGCGTACGGGAGGTCTCGGGTTCGAGCCTCACCCAGCGCACACAATAATACATACGAACCGGTCAACTGTCACTGTTACAGTCAAAGTCAAAGTCAACGGTCAAAAAAAGTCAACCTTTTTTATTATTTTTATTTATTTATTTTAATTAAAAATCAATTAAAAATACTTAAAAATAACATTTTTAAGGTTAGAAAATAGCCTTAAACTCACAAAAATACACCCAACAATCCTACTAAAATGGATTGATAAAATCCGTTTACTTACCGAACCATAATGCTATTTATCTAGGTTAATTTCACTCGTGGTTAAAACCACTTCGCGTGCATTCAACATCATCAACCGAACGCACCCACTGTGAGTGAATCTTACAACTCCCCCTTTTAATTACACGTTTTGGGGTGTGTCATGTGTCACAAAATAATTAACTTGTTTATTTAAAATTGTGCCATATCATATCGTGATCTAAACTTAGATTGTTTATATTGTTGTGATTACTTATTTCATTTTGTCAAATTATATGAAATTCATTCATTAAGCCCATCAGTTCCTCGTGGGAGACGAGTTGAACAACGCGTGCCTCAAAACCAATCCATTATTGTTCATGTGTGTATCATTGAGTTTATATTGTTTGTAGTTATGTCTTTCATATTTTCATGTTTATGCAATTCATTCATTAGGCCCATCAGCTCCTCGCGAGAGACGAGTTGAGCAACGCGTGCCTCTACACGTTCCAGTATTGTTCATGTGTGCTTTATTTAATATCTAATGATTGTTGAGTAATTTTACATCTATTTTTACTCATGTGTGGTTGTGCACTCATTTCATAATCAATTAAATAAACTTGTTCAAATGTTTACCATAGGATTCACTCGCCAACTTTCTGTTGATCCAAAAACCTTTTACACATGATACAGGTGAACAGGTTGAAGCAAGGCAAACATAGGAAATGCCTTAGAAGAGAACAAAGAAGCTTAGATTGATAGTTAGAACATGTTGTAACATTTATTGTAAATTTCCATTAAATTGTATTGATGAATATGAAACGTTAAAATAAATGTCACGAGCTTTGATGATAACCCAATCATGCCCCGATCACCTTTTTCCGCTGCGGGTCGGGTGTGGACAGATTGGTATCAGAGCCATGACTATAGGGATATAGAATAGGTTATTAGACCCTTAGAGCCTATACTATAGTCTGCCTAAATTTTAATTGATTAGGTGGTTACATACAAACTTGTGATATTTATTTGTTTCATATTTGTTTATATTTACAGTCAAACATACATGCTTATATACATATTCATTATACATATATCAATGTTCATATATTCAATTCATTTTCATACGTTCATTATTCAAAGATTTTGTTGCAATTTTCAAATCTCATCAAAGTAAGTTCTGCGACGGGCATGTAGTAACTGGAAGGGTACAAGTACCGGTAGTCGGAACATCCTGTCTAGGTTGGCATTCGTATAAATCCAATATAACGGACCAGTTTGCCTACCTGGGGACCAACGATGAGAGTACGAAGGACCTATTAGGCCAAAGCATGCCACACCAAACGTCGTTCGAACTAACCTACTTTGAGGTGTCACCGTGTCTACACCTGGACACATTCCGAATATCACACGTTGTATACATATTTCTCGATTTTCTCTGGGTTTTAGTGTACGCAACCTGGCAAACCCGTGCGAACCATATGAAGAACCGGTATTCATGGGGGCCCACATGATTACAAAGGTGAAGTATGGCGGCATGTAGGGCCTAATGGCGAGCAAAGCCCAAGACATCCTATGGATGTAGTAGATTTATTTTTCTATAATTATTTTATGAATGTTCATTCCTAATGCGACCCATGATCCCAAATCGCTCAACAAATGGCTGCCGTAATACCCAACATTGTAATCCAAGTACAACAAGCACTCACCGCTAATCCTGTCAATCAAGAAAACCAAAACATTATCAACTCTCCCTCAAATACCACTAAATGCACCTACAAGCTTTTCAAATCATGCGACCCTCCAAAATACAAAGGGACTGAAGGCGTCACTGCTCTCCTCCATTGGTTTGAAGAAATGGAGAACACCTTTCTAAATTGCGATTGCCCTGATGATCGCAAAGTGCGTTATGCTACCGGTCGTTCATATGGGATAGCACTTACTTGGTGGAATACAGAGAAGGCCAAACGAGGTGTGGAAGATGCTATGACCTTAACTTGGAACGAGTTGAAGGAAATCATGACCAGACGATTTTGCCCAGGGAGTGAAATCAAGAAAATTAGAAGATGAATTTTATTCGTTGAAGCAAAAGGAAGGAGACCACAACACATACAACAAAAGATTCCTCGAGTTACATCAAATGGTTCCCAACATGTTCACTCCCCTCAACCGTTTGATCGAGCACTACATTCGTGGTCTTTCGTCAAAGATTCAAGACCCTGTAATAGGTACCAAGCCTGCAACTTTGGAAGCAGCAATGGAGCTAGCAACAGAGCTTACCGAGAACCGAATCCGAAACAAAGACTTCAAGGAGGAGAAGAAGAAGGATAAAGAATCGACTGAAACCTCCGACTCCACCCAAACCGAATCCCCTTCTCAACCCAATCCTAAGAGAAAAAGAGACGGGCAACTTTTCGCTGCTACCCAACGTAATCAACCAGTTTTACAAGCCATACCCATCCAAGCTATCCCAATCACTCAAGTGGCACCCAACTCAACTTACCCAAAGAAGAAACCATATCTTGGACCTCACCCTCGATGCAACAACTGTTTTTTTTATCACCATTCCCTTACCTTACCTTGTCGACTATGTACAACTTGTGGACGCTATGGTTTTTTGAGCAAGGTTTGCCGCACCTTTCAAAACCAAACCTCTTCCCCTACTCAAAACATGGCCCAAACTTATCAACAACCCCAATACCCCATGTTCCCATATGCTCGAGCTTGTTTCAATTGTGGCGACCCTACCCACTTTAGAAACACATGCCCTCAATTGGTTAACGTCATCAACGCTCAAGCCCAATCAAACCCAGTTAACCAAGTAAACCAAGAAAACCCAACCACTAGCCACCAGCAAGAGGAAGAGTCTTCAATATCAAAGCCAATCCTGTCGAAGATAATGACGGCCCAAACGAAGATACCCAACTAGTCCTTTTCACCGAAAATCCAGATTCAACTCCTATCGTTTAGTTTTATGTTTTTCTTTATCACATAGAACCAAACATAACTTAAGGATAAAGCCAATGAAACTTTGACGAGAATACGGTGGATACGCCGCTGGTACTTCCTATATATAAGTATTCTTGTCAAAGGATCAGAAGCATTATCTGGCGGTCATGAGAGGTTCCATGTGTAGACTGTTAGAGTAATTATTGTTTATTATTTTCAGTATATGCAATTGCCGAGGCCGCCTGCTCCCCATTTATGAGCGTTGAGCCTGTTCCCTATTTTATTATGCGGTTGAACCTGGCGTGCCCGCATACGATCGGCTCCGTTTGATTGAGCCTTGATCGCACAGTTCATTTTACATTTTCATTACATGCAATACGATCGGCTCCGTTTGATTGAGCCTTGATCGCACAGTTCATTTTACATTTTCATTACATGCAATACGATCGGCTCCATTTGATTGAGCCTTGATCGCACAGACATTTTCATTATCAGTATTTTGTGGTTGTTGTGTTTGTAGTAGAGTCGCATAGAACTAACCATAACTTGCGGATAAAGTCAATGAGAATTTGACAAGAATATGGTGGATACGCCGCTGGTACTTCCTATATATAAGTATTCTTGTCAAATGATCGGAGGCATTATCAGGCGGTTATGAGAGGTTCCATGCATAGGCTGTTTGTGTGATTGTTGTTTAGATTAAGTTATTCATTTTCATTACATGCAATACGATCGGCTCCGTTTGATTGAGCCTTGATCGCACAGTTCATTTTACATTTTCATTACATGCAATACGATCGGCTCCGTTTGATTGAGCCTTGATCGCACAGACATTTTCATTATCAGTATCTTGTGGTTGTTGTGTTTGTTGTAGAGTCGCATATAACTAATCATAACTTGCGGATAAAGTCAATGAGAATTTGACAAGAATATGGTGGATACGCCGCTGGTACTTCCTATAATAAGTATTCTTGTCAAATGATCGGAGGCATTATCAGGCGGTTATGAGAGGTTCCATGCATAGGCTGTTTGTGTGGTTGTTGTTTAGATTAAGTTATTCATTTTCAGTACATGCAATACGCTCGGCTCCGTTTGATTGAGCCTTGAGCGCACAGACAATTTCATTTTCAGTACATGCAATACGATCGGCTCCGTTTGATTGAGCCTTGATCGCACAGACATTTTTCATTTCAGTATTTTATGATTGTGTATTGGTTGTAGAGTTATATAGGACTAATCATAATTCATTGATAAAACCAATGAAAATTTGGCAAGAATATGGTGGATACGCCGCTGGTACTTCCTATATATAAGTATTCTTGTCAAAGGATCAGTGGCATTGTTAGATGGTTATGAGAAGTTCTATGTAGGATTTAGTAGTTCCTTGGTAACCAATCATAACTTGTGGATAAAACCAATGAAAATTTGGCAAGAATATGGTGGATACGCCGCTGGTACTTCCTATATATAAGTATTCTTGCCAAAGGATCAGAGGCATTATCAGGCGGTTATGAAAAGTTCCATATAGGATTTAGTATTGCCTTGATTGAATTTTGTGTTACATTTATATCATCTTGCTATTTAAAGAGATTTGATTGTGTTCCATTTCTACATAAACTAACCTCTCCATCATAACAAACGAGAGAGGAACTGTCACCATCCAAACATATATGCTATCAGAATGTGGATTCAAATATTAGCTGTTGTGTTTATTTATGTTCAAATATTAGCTGTTGTGTTTTATTTATGTTCCATGTAGGTTATAGTATTAGAAGTTTTGCCTTAGGATATAACCATACCCTTCCAAACATATCCAAACTCTTATGCATGATATCATAGTTAGCGAAACAATTCTGCTTATCAATACTTTACAGTAGGCAACAAAAAGCGATTCCTGTAATAGGGTACTTAACCCTTACAAGGGACGCTACCGCCTCAAACAAAAAAAAATAAAAACTCTTACTTTTTCTAAGTATGTAACTGTCAAAACTAAACACCATCATTCTTTTAGTCAAATATATCACTATTTAAATTTCGGGACGAAATTTCTAAAAAAGCAGGGGATACTGTAACATCCGTCAAAAACGGATTTTACCAAACCCGCTCCGTTTATTAACCGAACAGTCAGTTAAAAATTTCGTTGCGAATTAAATGCCTAAAATAATTTTAAACGATACATAATTAATTATTATATGGGAATATATAATTAGTTTTTGAAAATCTGTCAAAAATAAGAAAATAAAAATAGTTTGGTTCTGCCGGGTTTCGAACCCGGGTCAGTAACCGGTTCATCAAACAACTTAACACGCAACAATTAAACCACTGCGCCACTGATGTTCTTTGTTAAATGTTAGGATCATTTAATTGATAACGTGTCTTTCCGAATTCAAAACCGGCGCCCAAAGTTCAGTTGTCGGAAATCCCGGCAATCTCGCGACATTTAACGACATCTTCAGTTATAACGTAAACATTTACTAGGACATCGGTTATAACCGACGTCTGAGTCCGCGACACAAACTATAACCGCCGGAGAAATTCAAACCGATGAATCAAGTCGGAAATCGGACCAAATCCATCGACGACTTGCCCTATAAATACCCCATCGAACCTCTGCAAACTTTTTCGCTCAAAACCGTACCCTTTCTCGGCGAAAACTCACTCGCCGGAAATCACCTGCAAATCGCCGGAAAACCGGTTCTTCATTTCTGAGCCTTACTGAACCCCCTAAGCTTATACCGAAGTCACCCACATCCTTTGTAAGCTTTCTGGAGACTCGCTGCTGCAAGACACCCGACGCCGGAGCCTGTTGCTGTCGCCGGAGTTTTGCCGGAAAAACAGAGGAAGCCAGTCGGTATATTTCACGCCTAATTTCCTTTCTTTTTATTTATATCTTGTGATATCCCGGGTTTTTCGGATAACTTACACGTGACACTTGTCGAATAATGTATATGCTAAGTATTAAACGTGCACGAGTTAAATGAATACGTGATGTGTGTGGTGTGATTGTTTTAGTTATAGAGTAAGTAGGGTAGATATGTACACGAACTTAACCGAACCGCGACACGAACCAGCTTTGATTCATTGTGACTCTAGGAGTTAACAAAGTTTAAACTTTGAACCCAAGTTTTCGGCCAAAAGAAAACAAGGATCAAACCTAGACCTAAAGTTCTAACTACTTGGCCGAGAACAACCCAAACCGAAACCCATTGCATGCAACCCAAGTCCTTGGCCGCGAGAACAACCCAAACCAAAAACCCATTGCATGCAAAACCTAAAACTATTCGGCCACATGATCAAAACCCAAACCAAACCACCCAAGTTCCTTTGCGGCCGCGTGCAAACCCAAACCGCAACCCTTCCCTTTTAACCCTTATCCCTTTGCCTATATATACAACTCACATGCATGTATCCTTCACAATTCCAAAAACCCTAAACAGAAATTGCCGTCGGCAGCTTGTTCTCGCCCTTGTGATCGCAAACAGCTGCCTTCCCTGTTTGTTTCTTCCTCTCGGTCGCAGCAGCAGCAGCCATCTCCATCTTCACCTTCATTCAGTCGCGAGATCAGTCCTTGTTCACCTTTAGTCGATCAACAAAACAGCCCACTTTATCAACATACTCTCGGTCGCGACCTTCCTGGAACAGCTGGATACTCATTGTCCAAGTCCCGGCTTGTCTACCTAGTTATTCAAGGTTAGGGTTATCTTTGATTACGAGATCATGTTCGGATATATATATGCTTGAATGATTAATTGATTAGTTTGCTTCGGCTTTTATATGTTGAATGTAATCGGCTGTTTTATTGTTGTTCATGTGCATGATTGTTTCCGGAAATCATAAGTTGCAAGTATGTTTTGTTTGTAAAAACTAGAAGTAAGAACTAGGGTTTCCATGGATAAGTTATTAGTAGTGATCTATGATTAAAAATCGGTTCTTGATCGCCTAGGTTAATCGCACGAACGGGTTATACAAGTTTATGATAAAGTTATGCTGAAAACAGTCTGCTGAATAATAGTTACAGCCGACTTCATCTCGCTGTAACTCGGTCATTAGTTGTCGAAAAACGGATTTTCTGATGTCTAGAACGTAGAGGTTTGAATAAGGAATCTAATGGCGCCAGATTCATAATTTTCTGAAGTCGTTTGATATTTTTAAAGGGCCAAATAAGTTCAGTAACTAAAGCTGTGAAAAATTCTGAAATTTTGATGGTTGTTTATCAAGTTGGATTTTAAAATCAGTAGGGAGTCGAGTCATGAATTTTGTACAGCAACTAGGTATGGAAATTTCCGGGCAACTCCAACTGGAATTTTGTTAATTGGACAATCAGTGATTTTTAAATAAATTCTTCCGTGGACTGCAGTTCAGAAAGTGATAAATCTGACTGCAGCCTAGCATATTAATATTTATGGTTAATTGGTAAAGATTTAGAACTTGGAAAATTTATATAAGTTTCTATGGTATAGATGTCACCTACTGTAAAAATATTGGAATTTTTGGATTGTTGGAACTATTTTATAAAAATCCTAGAAAACAGCTGAATAATGAGTGTTAAGCAGAAAATTGATAACTTGTGATTGTATGCACCAAAGTGTTGCATGGATTGGAATATGTTCATGATAAGTTGTTTGGTTACTATGATCACATGAGGATACTTGCATGCATGTTTGAGTGTTAGATATGTTGTTTGTGTGTATCACTTTGTGCGTAAATTACGTGTAGAAATTGTATTGGTGTGTTCACACACTGACTTGGAATTAATTGGTTTCTTAGGACGCAACTAGCGGTCCCATCTCTTATAACTTCTATTGCTACAATAACCGAGCAACAAAAGGTGAGTTCACGGCCCCTAACTTTATACGGTTTTTAAACAACAGGGGGAGAAACATGTATACACTCTCAAACTCAAACTCTTTACGTTATACGAATTTAACGTCACATAACTACTCGGTAACTAAGTTAATGTTAATGTAATGTTATGGTCACTAAGCAGCTTTATCACTTAAGTCCTCGTCAATCTCTCGGATCGTTAGTATTGGGTTTAATAGCGGGGGAATTATAAGTAGTACTACTGGGCCCGACGAGCCCCATCCGAGCTAGTCGCGCTAGCCGACCGGGTATGGTCAACGGGTGAATAATTTGGCCTAACTTCGCCATGGTCATGTGATAGGCCTGGCAAAACGGAGGCACAACAGTCAGCTTCGATCGCGAACTCTTACGTGACATAACTTTAGGCTAGCTACCTATATATGTTAACATTGAACTTAATTACGAATCAACATAATATTCCGGGTTTGGAATATTGGAAGCAACAACTTATTATTCCGGGTTTGGAATAATGGAAACAACAACTTAATATTCCGGGTTGGAATATTGGAAGCAACAACTTATTATTCCGGGTTGGAATAATGGAACTGATACGTTATCTCGGGTTAGGGATAACGGAGAAAACAAACTATAACCGAACAAACGAATTTATGAAAACCTGTGAACTCACTCATCTTTAATGTCGACACTTGTTTCTTTACATGTTTCTCAGGACACTAGGAGCTCTAGGTGCACGCACATGCATTGAACAAGACATCTTTTATCGAGTCTTATTTATTAATATTGTTTTGGGATTTTTCAATTGTTTTGGCGCTTGTGTTGCCGCCCGCTTCACTACTTATTTATGCTTCCGCTCAAACTTTAAAAACTGATGCATCGGCTAAATATTGGTAACTAATCAAGACAATATAAAAACTACGACAAATGATTTTTGAAAACGTATTATCAAATCATATAGAGTCGTTCGACGTACTAGTGTTTCAGATTCTGGTTTGTTCACACGCCTCGCGGTAGAACTCCGCAGGTGGAAATTGAGGGTGTGACATATCTCATCTGTAATTAATCATAAAACGCTAAAGAAACATGAATAAACACTTCGAACCAGTCAGTCATCACTTCTGGTTATAACACAACAAAGAAGACGAAGTTACGGAACATATAAGTATAATTTAAATCAAGAAATAACTCGGGTTAGACACACAGTCCAGCGGTGGACTGTGTGCACATTAAACACACTAACATCTCGAGTTCGAATCTTGTTCCACACACGCTGCCTTAATAAAAATGTCTTTTTTGTTAACTGAACCGGATTCATTTTATGTATATGTTAAGTATATTAATAACCGGAATAATAACCAAGTTAGACACACAGTCCAGTGGTGGACTGTGTGTATGTTTAATCAAAGCGCACGAGTTCGAGTCCGGTCTTCTGCATCGACCCGGACAATTATTTACCTTTTTAAATAAGTCAAAAATAAAAATAATTAGTTTGTGTTTAAGTATAATAAAAATCAGTTAAGTTAACAAGTTGGACACACAGTCCAGCGGTGGACTGTGTGTTAGTATAAGCCACAGGTCCCGGGTTCGAGACCTGTGGAGCGCACCGATTCTTTGATTTAAAATCGTTTTTAAAAATAAAGGATTTTCTGTTTAACCTAATTAATATATAAATGTAATTAAAAACAGAAATATTTCGGGTTAGACACGTAGCTCAGTTGGTAGAGCTGCGTGCACGCGTACGGGAGGTCTCGGGTTCGAGCCTCACCCAGCGCACACAATAATACATACGAACCGGTCAACTGTCACTGTTACAGTCAAAGTCAAAGTCAACGGTCAAAAAAAGTCAACCTTTTTTATTATTTTTATTTATTTATTTTAATTAAAAATCAATTAAAAATACTTAAAAATAACATTTTTAAGGTTAGAAAATAGCCTTAAACTCACAAAAATACACCCAACAATCCTACTAAAATGGATTGATAAAATCCGTTTACTTACCGAACCATAATGCTATTTATCTAGGTTAATTTCACTCGTGGTTAAAACCACTTCGCGTGCATTCAACATCATCAACCGAACGCACCCACTGTGAGTGAATCTTACAACTCCCCCTTTTAATTACACGTTTTGGGGTGTGTCATGTGTCACAAAATAATTAACTTGTTTATTTAAAATTGTGCCATATCATATCGTGATCTAAACTTAGATTGTTTATATTGTTGTGATTACTTATTTCATTTTGTCAAATTATATGAAATTCATTCATTAAGCCCATCAGTTCCTCGTGGGAGACGAGTTGAACAACGCGTGCCTCAAAACCAATCCATTATTGTTCATGTGTGTATCATTGAGTTTATATTGTTTGTAGTTATGTCTTTCATATTTTCATGTTTATGCAATTCATTCATTAGGCCCATCAGCTCCTCGCGAGAGACGAGTTGAGCAACGCGTGCCTCTACACGTTCCAGTATTGTTCATGTGTGCTTTATTTAATATCTAATGATTGTTGAGTAATTTTACATCTATTTTTACTCATGTGTGGTTGTGCACTCATTTCATAATCAATTAAATAAACTTGTTCAAATGTTTACCATAGGATTCACTCGCCAACTTTCTGTTGATCCAAAAACCTTTTACACATGATACAGGTGAACAGGTTGAAGCAAGGAAAACATAGGAAATGCCTTAGAAGAGAACAAAGAAGCTTAGATTGATAGTTAGAACATGTTGTAACATTTATTGTAAATTTCCATTAAATTGTATTAATGAATATGAAACGTTAAAATAAATGTCATGAGCTTTGATGATAACCCAATCATGCCCCGATCACCTTTTTCCGCTGCGGGTCGGGGTGTGACAGAGGTCATCTATAGATGATTTCAAGGAAGACATCCTCTCTGTCAATTCTTTATACCTTAATTCATCACCTAATCTAATAGGATCATCTGAATTCCTACCAGAGGTAGTTTTATTTGGATCTTCTACTGGAGTAAAATCCATAGTATCAGACCCAAATGCCCTTGTTCTTGGTTCTGGGAACTTCCAACTGGCTTAGAGAATACAACTGTAGCCTCAGCAGTTGTTGCCGTCAAGGAAGTCTTAATATGTAACCACTGTCCAACTGAGCCACTATTGTAGCAGCAGTTGTAGTAGTTGCTTCACTTCACCTACCGCCAAGAGTTACATGTAACTCTTGGGGTGTAACCTCCTCAATTGCCTGTGGGCTAGCAGATAGAGTTGTCTCAGACTCAGTCAAATGTGGAGGTTGACTCTCTTTAATGGGTGAGTGATAGGGACTGTTGAGTGACTGAGTTTTTTCTATTGCCTTAAGCAAAGGTATAAATGTGGGTGGAATTGGAGTAGTAGGTACGGGAGTACAAAGATACATAGCCCTGGGAGAGGGGTTGGAGAACAAATGCTCAAGTGAAACATCTACCTCATAATGTGGTGTCCCTGTGCTTACAACTTGTTCCTTTTGTGAGGAAACAAGAGGAGATTGTGATGGTGGAGATCTTTGAACCATCTGCTATGAGGAAGTAGCAGCAGTGGTTGTAAGTGACTTTTGTGATGTCACAGGTAAGACATCTGGGATCTCATCTTCCGGAGCTACCTTTTGGGGTGTTTGGTGGGCTTGGTGGATTTGGTTGGTTTCTTTTGGGGTTTAACTGGTGGGGGTTGCACAATACTGGTTGTAGTGTTGTGGTCACCAGGAGCAGTGGGCTCAACAATGAGGAAGGAGCAGTGGTTGTAGAAGTTGTCAAAATCTGCTCAGTCTCTGTTGCTTTAGTTTTCAACACCTTATGTTTTTGAGTTGAGAGTCTAGTAAAAGTTTCATGTTTGAGGCTGCCAACCTCACAGGTGACACCTTGTTTAAAATCAGACTCAGAAACTTATTTTTGTATATAGAAATTCAACAACCTAGAGTGTATCAAAAAAGCTTTACCCTTTTAAAGATTGTTAAAATTAGCAACCAGATCAGAAAACAATACATGAGAAAAGTTAAATTTTGATTTGGTTAAAATAGCATAACCCATGTATTGAATATTCAAAGGTATTTCGTTGAAACCGGTTGTTTTTGCTGACAGGCACAGTAAAAGGGTATGAAAAAAGAATTTCATGTCAGCAGGAAATTCCGGTTTGAAAATCGTAATACCTGAAAGCTGACCTTCATATCCACGCTCTATGAATTCTGCGTGTAAATCTTTCTTTGAGAAAGATGTAGGGTCATCAAGGTCAATAAAACCGAAAGTGGTGGAAATAGTAGAAAGAGAGATTTGGACCAGTGACTGTCCAATTCTTTGATGTGATGGCAACAGCCTTTTTGTTTTGAATTTGCAGTTCAGCGTTTGCCCAGAACTGGCGAAGGGTGTCGATGTAGCTCGGGCTTTTGCAAGTAACACATCTTTGTATGATGATGTTTGTAGAACATCAATCATGGAGTGAAACACAGTATTATTAATGGTTTTCTCGAATATTGGAAGGTAGTTATGGAGAGTTTTGAGGATAAGATCCATGGTGAATTTAGGGTTTGAAAGAAGAAGAGAGTAACGGAGAAATTTATGGGAGATTTTTGTTTTTGAAATTGAAACGGCAAGTGGAAACTCTGTTGGGATGAAACAGAGTTTATAAAGGGAATAGTGAATGCTGACGTGGCAGAGGTTTCCAAAACATCTGATGGCTATCATCTGTGCACTTGTAAATTCTGCTGGAGACCAGCAGTGGTTCTGAACAGAGGAATGATCAGAGGATTTGGAAAACAGTGGTTTCACTAATAGTGGATAGGGAAAACAGTGGTTTCACCAACAGTGGAAGTAAGAACAGAGGATAAACTTTCAAGAACAAATAGATTTTCATGGAGTAATAACATCAGATGTTAGGCAAACACTATTGGTGGTAGACAACCACTGTGAGTATAACATCAGTGGTTAGTGAGTTAGTGGTTGAATCAGTGGTTTTGCTATACAACTACTATCGGTGTGTTAGCAGTGGTTTGTCATCTGTGGTTTGCATCAATGGTTTCCGATCAGTGGATAGGATTACAAGGACTGATACTTATTTTCTTATAAGTTCAGGGGGCATATATGTCAAGTTTGCATTTATGTCAGTGGATAAGTTACAAGGACTGATACTTATTGTCTTAAGTAATGAAGTTTGTTAAAGACAGGTGTAAGAAAAGTTGACTATATTGACAATGGTTCAAAGAAAGGTGTAAGAAAAGTTGACTATATTGAGAATGGTTCAAATGAAGTTAGATTCTAACTACGGATTATTATTTGTATAGTGTTAGGATCTGAGTTTAAAACTGTTTATGTAAGTTCTAAAAATGGTAAATGAAAGAAGATAAATCAAATGAACTTGCATCATTGGTTTGCATCAGTGGTTAGTGACCATAACATCAGTGGTTAGTGAGTCAATGGTTTATGTCAAGTTTGCTTTAATTCATAACAGTTGAGAGATTGTTTTCATTGTCATGCTTGCGTAATTATGATTACTTGCTTATGACTCACAATCTCCCCCTCAGCCTAAGATCATTGATTTGTTCGTAGAAAATGTAAGGAAGATAGCTTAGATTGATAATCGATGAAAGTGATCAAATAGATCAGTACATGCACTGTTTTATTTATACTACAATCCTAACCACTGAGCATCTTATTATGATGTCAGCATGAAAGTGACACTGCTATACACTAAACATTACAAGGACTGATAGAAAACACTGATGATACATCCTTTGTTGGTCTTTAGCAGAGCTTTGCCTTGATATACCTTTAGCTTTGATCTTCAGCAGAGCTTTGTCTTGGCAGACCTTTTACCTTTAGTCTTTAGCAGAGCTTTGCCTTGGCAGTCCTTTAACTTTAGTCTTTAGCAGAGCTTTGCCTTGGCAGACCTTCAGCTTTAGACTTCAGCAAAGCTTTGTCGAGTTTAGCTATGGCAGACCTTGGACATTTAGTCTTCAGCAGACCTTGACTTGGGCAGATGTTACATTATTGTTTGGATCAGAGGTTGTAGTATATTTTGGCTTTCTATCTCTGTTCTTTTGTAGGGTTCAATTCCAACATATATTTTATATCCAACACATATTTTTACTGAATTTAGTGTAGTTTGACAAATTACATATATAATTTTTCTTTGTTTTGTAAGGGGAAGATGTGTGCTTCTCTCCACAGGGCTTACAAAACACAGGTTATGTGTAGTAGTCCGCCATATTTAACATATAAAGTTTTTTTATATGTTAAATAAGGCGGGCTGCCGCCAATAACCTGTGTTTTGTAAGCCCTAGGAGAGAACCACCTATCTTCCCCCTAAAAAGCAAAGAAAACATATCACGCAATTTTAACCTTCTTTCAATTTCTCTTCATCATAATCAGACGTGCTACACTCAGTTGCTGATCTAATCTGACAAACAATAACGATTAATATTATTGGTACTTCTTGAGATATAGTTTATGAAATCATTTTAGTGGAAGTGCACCTATCGCTTATCGTATAAACTTGTTGCGGCTGCGCTGGCTGCGACGTTGCATCTACATGTAAACAAAGAGGGGTCAAGATTTAGGTTTTCTTTCACCATAAAGTTCATAGTTTTAACTTGCATTAATAAATGGTTTTATTTAACTTACCTTAATTTGCATCATTCAACTTCTAGGCGAGTGACCTGATTTTTAGATAAGCTATAAAGCATTATATTAAAAACATTTAAAATTCTATCTACAAATTGAAAAATGAACAATAAATTACCGTACGAGAGAGGAAATGTTGGTACTCACCAAGATCTGGATCTTGAATGGATGAAGAAACAAAGAGAATGAGATGAAAATGAGATCTCTAAACCTGAGATGAAATGAAAATAAAAGAGGGTCAGTGAAGATCTCAAATGTTTTGGATCTTGTGAAACCTTGAACATATTGTGAAATCGCCAGAGAGAGAAAGGGACTAGAGGATTTTGAAAATGAAGAATGAATCTAGAAAATTCTTGATGTATATCCGTGGCTGGGTGTATGGGAAACTGGGATGAGTGGGAATTGAAAATTTTAATGCAAAATTTGACCGCTCAAACATATTGTGCTTAAAGATGTTATACTTGATGCATTAAAGGAGTTTTAAAAGAAATAATAAATTACCTTAAGTTAGGTATGCTTATTAATACATTATTGGATAATTATAGAGATTTATTTGTCATGTATACCACCCGTATTTTCTATGGAACCAACCGGCCTCGATGTATGTTTATGTTTGATTTTGTCAATATAAAAACAGGATGTCGTGACTCACTATGTGTGTGGTCAGTAGATACGTACATACTAAATGCAATTAAAAAATCTTTCCAACTTTACAAACGTGGCAATTCCGACAGTCTCTCCTCAAAAGGCGATGAACACTCTCAGTCAAAGCATCACCCGCGGCTTATTTTGTTCGATAAATACACTCAGTCTCGCCGGAAAACCACCATTTAACCGGCCTTCAGCAGCTGCTGTAACTCAACTTTTTCTCTGCTGCCAATTTCTCAGGTTACTGTTTCTTCCGGTACCTTTTCCGATCTCTGATTACAAATGTACGTTCGTTAAATCTCACTGATCGGTGTAAGATCTACTTGTTTATAACATTTCAAATCATCCGCACCGACAGACTGATTGCTTAATTACTTGTTTCGCGTGCCTCTGTTTGTTTGTTGAGTGTTTTGCTGTACTCTAGGTCATGATGTCTGAAAAATTATATGTGTTTCTTACATTGTACATGTTAGATTCATTTGGTAAATGTAGACTACATGTCATGGATTGCACGCAAATCGCATTTTACAGTTGCTTAAAACTTAAAATACATTATTGTTAATAATAAGTTGAAGTCACCATTTCTTTACATTGAAAGCTAAGTTCGAGTTATGACATGGTAGATGATAGGGTTTATGCAGTTTGAATTTAATTCTTATTCCAATTTTGACGATATTTCATGTAGATATATTTGTATCTATTTTGACTTGAATTTGTTAATCAGGGAGGGTTTCATGTTGTATCATGTATAATTTCTTATTCACTATCCTTTTCCCCTTTGGAGACGATAGTAAATATATATGCATGATTTCGGCACTATTATACTCAAGGATTACATTTGATTGGTAAGAAGGATATGTATATGTGATCTGAGAAATACTTATTAGTCAAAGAAACATGAGTAAATGCAATTTTGCATCCCTGTGCTTTAGGGGTGCGATCAGTTAGAGTCCCTAAAACACAAATTTCGTCTCCTGAGTCCCTGACTTATAAAAAACGCCACGATATGAGTCCCCGAGGTTTGGTTCCGTTAGAATATTCCGTTAACTGGGTAACGGAATATACGAGCAAGGGCAAAATTGTCTTTTTACCAATAACAAAACACACTGTCCTTATAGTTTGGTTTTCCCTACACTGAGTCCCCCACTACCACCCCCACCGCTTTATTCAACGTATCAACATCAGCCATCAACCTCATTCTTTGTCTTTTTTATAATACCAACCTTAACAACTAATCAGACTTCAAGATTTTAATTTGCTTTTGACTTTGAAAATGGATGTATTGTATCAGACCATCGTGAATTAATTTAATTATTTAATACATATTAAAACCTTAAAGAACTTCCAAACAACACGGCACAACAAGCTTCAACAATGGTGACGATGAACACTACCTGGATCGTGTCTAAACAACCTGCAAATCAGAACACAATGACCTAGATCACTACAACAATCAAAACAATCAGGATTTATTGATGAACTGAACCACTATTCCATTTGGATAAAAAACATAACACTCAACCCTTTGGATCTAAACATATATGAAGATGATGAACTGAACCACTATTCCATTTGGATAAAAAACATAACACTCAACCCTTTGGATCTAAACATATATGAAGATGATGAACTGAACCACTATTCCATTTGGATAAAAAACATAGCACTCAGTCGTTTGGATCTAAACATTGATGAACTGAACCAATAATCAAGTCGGTTGGCGAAGGAGAAGAATACTAAGTGCATCGCCATCTAGGAGAATCGTACCTGTAAATCGACCAAAAGATGACTTTTTATGAAAATCGATCGGAAGCAGAAGGCGATGAATGGATCTATCAAGACTAATTCAAAGGCGATGAACACGGAATTTGAAAATGTAAAATAAAATTCCAACCTGTAAGCAAAAAGCGATGAATCAATCAAGGCAACACTCGAATGATCAAGGAAAATCCGTAACAAAGACGATCGGTAAAAATCGGTAACATTTCCTAGATCTTCTCTTCGTTGAATTTGTAAATTAATAATCCCTTGAATATAGTGGAGTTAATGCAATGTAGATGAAGAATTTAGGCTGAAAAGAATCTGCAAAGTTCTATTATTTATGTGTTTTGTTTTATTTATGATTTTTTTAATTACATGGGTAAGGGGCAAAAGTAGATGATGAATTTAGGCTGAAAAGAATCTGCGAAGTTTTATTATTTATGTGTTTTGTTTTATTTATGATTTTTTTAATTACATGGGTAAGGGGCAAAAGTCCATTCACACTAAAGATAAGGGGCAAAATGGTCTTTCAGTCAACTTAATTGACAGAGTTAGCATTGGGGACTCAAATCGTTGCGAGTTTTAAACAATAGGGACTCAGGCAGCAAAATTTTCACTTTGGGGACCCGAGTTGAGAGCGGACCCTTTCCTCAGGGACGCAAATTGCAGTTTTTAAACTGTCCTTCTGGGGTGTGGCTGTCATTCTAGCAGAAACGTAGATTTAGGTATGGTGGTGTTTGTTTTTCTAAAAAAGATGATTCGTATGTATTTATGAATTTCTAAACTTAATTGAACTAAGTGGGCTGGAAGTATACTTGACTTAACCCTATTCCTTTAAACCCATATCACCAGTGCAACCCAATTTCAAGACTGTTTTTCATCTTCCAGTTTTGCACCTCACCGTACATTAATGTTAGATTTGCATCCGACCAACTTGTCTTCGAGTGTAATATATTTTTGTTGGGTCATTTGAACATGCAGAAAAAGCTTTTAGGAGAGTACAATTTGTTCTACTGGCTATTGTTACCTGCACTTTGGTATGAAAACATATATAAACACGAGTTGTTGATGAGAGAAGCTAAATCATGGAGGAATTTATGGAAAAGACATCTCCATTTTGACTGGGTAAAGTTTATGTTGTTGTACTCATGCTTAAGGCAGTTTTTGTTAGTTTACATTTTTGAAAATCCTAACTATACAGGGAGGTTATGGAATGAAGATGAAACCGTTCATGGGAGTTGCATTTATCATAATGCTGTATATTGTGTATAGAACCACAAATTATCAGTATCTCCAAACAGAGGTAAACACTGCAATTGATTAAGTTATTGAAGATGATGTGTGATATCTAGTTTTGTATTTTGTATCAATTAAACAAATTCCAACCAGACTGACACATAGGTAGCGAACCTCTCATACGTAGCATAGCTAGGTTAAGCTTAGCCAAGTGTAATGGAATGAGAGGATTCATTTTAATTAAAAACTCCTAATGAATCAATCAATGATAAAATAGATTGGGGTTTTTATCAACTAAAATTGCTTTAAGGTCTAAGCAGAATTTTGTCCTCTAGATCATAAATGAACATGAATATGGTTCTATGAAGTATCTTTTTTTTCACCCTCTTGGTTCAATGCTCAGTTTGCCTAATTAATATACACTTGTTAGAAAACATAGCTTGAAGTTATTGAAGTCTGATGATTATCTAATCGGTACAGCATAATTAATCAAGAAAAATAATTTAGTGAAATTGATGTGTGCAAGTGAACCCACGTAGTCCATTTTTAATATTTATAGACTTACGTAGTCCATTTTTTCCATGCATGTTTTTAGTGTTTAATTACTTTCAATATTTCATCCATGTTTATAGGTTAGTTTGTTAGTGGCATAGTGGTGGGAGTTAATCTTTTTTGTTTCAGTTGTTTACGTAAGTCTATAAATAGCCAATAGTATTTTCATTAGGGATTATGAATGGAAATCATGAAATTAGTCTGATTATCCCTCTATAGTTTTAATCTGGTATCTGTCTATTTTCTTGGCCAATCGATTACCGGTTGGAACCACCACAGAAATCTTTCTCACTCATGTCGTGCGATCCTTATTTGTCGAGTTCTTGATATCAAGAATTACAATGAAGAAACAATAGTGCATCAACTAGTTATGATCCATGACCGTAGTTCTAAAACAAACAACAGACAAACAAGCATAACTAAAAATATAGAAACAAAAGCTACCAAAAATAAAAGAAGTGGTGGATAGTAACATAGTAAACAAGAAACAGATATAACATCGAGACATAAATACAGAAAGTGAACCACATGCAGATTCTACTTAAAGTGTCCTTAACCTTAATTCTACATCTCCACGAACTCCTATCCTGGACCATGACCTTAGAGAGGTGCAACTCAATGAAATCCTGCCTGATTCTCTCATCCCAAGTTAATATGGGCCTACCTCTACTTCTCATCCTCTCCACGGTGAGGGTTTCCACTGCTCTAACTCGCATTTTAGTTTGCCATGCCCAAACTTTATCTTATTCAATATACTAGTCAACCCTAACTGTTCCCTAAAACCCTCATTTCTTATCCGTTATGCTAGAAGTTGCCTAACATTGTAATTAATCATAATAACTAAACATATTCAACTTAATTCCAAACCAAACCATACTTAATATTTACTATTTAAGTTAGGATTTAGCTCTTCCAAGTGAAAGATACAAAAAGTGTACCCTTATCATTTTACAACATATTTGAATATTCCTACACACATCAAGCGGCCAAGTTAATCTTCTTGTATCATGAGCCTGAGTCTTTTCACAATCTGCACCATTTCTTCTGAATGATCTGCTTGATTTATTCCATAAATTTGCTTTTCTTATAAGTAGAAAAGACAATGATAGCGCATTGTTGAACCTGTATAATCAGCATCTATTGGTTGTCTTTTCTGGAGTGTTAGTATTCCATGTGATCCGATCTAATTGCGCCATTGCGTGTTTAATTATTTGTTCATATTAACTCCTTTGTTTTGATTACATGACTTGACTAACATGGATCTTTTTCTGATTTGTGTCTTATCAGCTGGACTCGAGATTTGATTCATATTATTCATCAAAGGTAGATTTTAAAAATCAATTAAACTTTGTGGAAAGAGTTAACATTTGTTCTCCTTTACTTTCTCTCTTTCTGCAACTTGTGGTTTAATGTTATAGCATGAAACTCATGTGGTTTTGGTGCTATTATCTAGAACTATGCAATATCCCATACAAGTTTAAAAGGTTTACCTCGTGGTATTATTGAAGCTAAATCTGATTTGGAGTTAAAGCCCTTATGGTCTACAACTACTTCAAAATCGAAGGTTACTAACAACCTTTCTTGTTATTTAGTGTTTTGCTTGTTGTGCAAGCCATTGTTTTATTGATTTGTTCATTTTGCAAATTATCATATATTGAAGGGTGATGTTTCCAGTACACATAATTTGCTCGCCGTTCCTGTGGGTCTCAAGCAAAAGCGTAATGTTAATACTATTGTTCAAAAGGTACACTAATTGTTGGTATCTGATGTTCGTATACCTTTTGTACTTTAATATGTGAATCATGTTTGGCTAACATCCGGCTTTACAGTTTCTCAAAGAAAATTTTACAGTTATCTTATTCCATTATGATGGAAAGGTCGATGGCTGGCGGGATCTTGATTGGCATAACAAGGTCATACATATTGTAGCTCAGAACCAAACCAAGTGGTAAGGTCATTAGTTAGTCACAAAATTAAATAAAAATGAGCAACATGTTGTTGACAGGTCAGCTCAGGCAGGTCGTTTTGTCCCCCACATAAAATTACACATTTTGACCCAATCCCATATTGACAAGTCACCCAAACTGCCTGTTTTCCATCTCCGTCTCAATTTTTCCAATCTTTAAACTAATATTTTTCTGTCTTCAGTTATTAAGTCTTTGCCCATGGTCAAATATGAACTATTACAATAACAATAACAATTATCATTATAATTTTTTTTTAAAACGGCAACAATCATTCATTTGTTACCAACAATTGTCTACTTCTTAGTAACAGGGGGTGTAAACGAATTGAGCGGAGCCCACACTCGCTTATGCTTGACTCAGCCCGTTTTGAGCTAATGCTCAAGCTCGAATCATGAGTAACTTTTTGAGCTGAAGCTTGGCTCATTTATATTTATACTTAAATACATATCTAATATTTTTACAAATATATTTATAATTAGAATTTGTATATATAACATTATACATAGTGTTTAGTTATTTAATGTTTACTATATTAAAATGTTTCTATGTTTATATAAATAATAAGCTTGCTTAGGCTCGCGAGGCCTAGTCAAGCTTTGGAATATGAAACTCGGGCTTTTGGCGCATTTAAGCACAGCTCGATTCGAGCTTTTGGCGAGTTGATCTCAAGTAGTAGCTCATTTACAACCCGAACTTTTATATTTGATAAAATGTTAGGTGGTTTGCGAAACGATTTCTGCATCCTGCTGCTGTTTCTATTTATGATTATATATTTCTCTGGGACGAAGACCTAGGAGTGCAGCATTTTAATCCCAGAAGGTAGCTTTAAATGTTATCAACCTTTTGTGTTCTCTCAATTGAGTAGTCATTGACCCATATATTTACAGGTATTTGAATATTGTTAAGGCAGAAGGACTTGAAATATCACAGCCAGCTTTACATCCAAATTCAACTGATATACATCATCGGATCACAATTCGAAAGAGAACGAATAAGTTTCATAGGTGAATTAATTGTCTGCTTTTTAAACCAAGGCTGCTACTAAGCTATGTAATGGCTGAACTTTTTCATTTTATGTTTTGGTTTAATTCCATATTTTGTTTTACAGGAGGGTGTATGACAGCAGAGGGAGTGTTAAATGTTCAGATGATAGCGAGGGTCCACCATGTTCTGGGTAAAGTGGCATTCGCACAATAATATTTCCGACTTCACTATAAATATAAGATGCACAACAGATTTGGTTATACTAACTCTACTGTCTATAGGGGCGTTAAATCGGTCGTGTTGGTGGATTGACGGGTCGAACAACACACAAACCTGAAAATTTGATACGAACCAAATAATAGTGTCAGACGCATAAACCTGAACACAAAATGAGGGGGGTTGACAAAATACCATATGTTTACCCAATATTTTATGTTATATTTCTACATATTAATACTCTAAAATTATATAAAGTAATTACATGTTAGTCATAAACTTAGTGCTCGTGTTTCTTTTATCTTTTAAATTTTGGCATGAAGTACCAATCAGTTTAAGTTACGACACAAAACATATTTTAAAAAAATTAAGTATTAAATTAAATGGGTTAAACACATCAACCGGTGAACCTGTCCGGTCGACCTGCTAAACGTGTTCGACCTGAAACTAACCCTAACCCGTTTAGACTAAACCCAAACCCATGAATTTCGTGTTAGGTTTATGTCGTGTCGAGAATTCACACCCCTAGTTTTTGGATTAAATTTTGCTAAAATGTTTTCATATGGTTGTTGAAAAATGCAGATTTGTAGAAGGAATGGTCCCGGTCTTCTCAAGAGCTGCGTGGCATTGTGCTTGGCATCTTATTCAGGTAACCGTTACCTTTTTTTTTCTTACTCTTTTTATTCCAACTGATAAGCCTTATTATGTTTACTTTCAGAATGACCTTGTTCATGGATGGGGAATGGATATGAAACTTGGCTATTGTGCACAGGTGATTTTAAATCTGTGGTTTTAAACTACCCGGGTAGGGTTGACACGAGAATACTTTTTGTCCACTTTTAGCTTTAAATAACTAATGAGCTATATATATATTCACGAAAAAAATATTATTACCATACTAATCTAAATATATGAAGAAAGTGATTTAGAAGGTGGTATCAAAGATACATTTCGGTCTGACCCATTTGATCCTTTCTTCTTTTTGCAAAGTTATTTGGGTTGGCCCTTTTGAGATAAATTTAACCCCGATCAACCCGTTCATAACTCTTTCCAAGACTGACCTGCCACCCCTTTTTTTCTTTTGTTTATTGTGTTTCTTGTGTAGTTATCTTAAAATTAAGTGAGGGAGATATTGATTCTTGTATAAAGAAAAGGGGGAACTATAATTAATTTTGACAAACTTTGCATTCTGAAGGGCGACAGGTCGAAGAAAGTCGGAGTTGTTGATAGTGAATTTATCGTGCATCAAGGAATACAAACATTAGGCGGGGCTTCTGTTAAAAAGGTCGTTCATTTGGACTCGGTTTTCTGTACTTTTCCCTCATTTTCGGTTTTTGCGGTTTGCATTCTTCTGGTTTTATCAGCTAACAGTTAAATTATGATTTTCTGCAGACTTCTAATAATGCGGATTTATCAAAGGTATTCTTGTTTTCCACTTATTTTTATTTCAAGCAAATTTTTATTTCAACCAGATTGCTGGTAGGAGTGTTCATCGAATCGTATATCGAATTTTTTGAATAATTTATTTTTTTGCTTGAATTCGTATTCGAATTAAAATCCCAATTCAAATTCGATTAAAAATTCGAATTTGATCGAATTCGGATAAATTCGTTTTGATTCAAATTCAGTTAAAATATGTAATAAAGTCTTTTATGTTATGGGCTTTGTAATGGGTTTGATAATGGGCTTTCTTAATACTTAGAATAAATATAGAGATTAATTTATACTATAGCCAAATAAAAGTTATATATGTATTGTATATAAAATAATAAATTAATATTTATAGTTTAGTCGAATCGAATTTGAAATTATAAATTCGTATTCGATTCACAGGACTCGAATTGAACCGAATTCGAATCCGAGTTCTTGATAATCGAAACGAATTCTTGATAATCAAATTTCGAATTGTTCAAATTCGAAACAATTCTGAAACCCCTAATTGCTGGTTACTTTCTGTCATGCTAATGGTTTCACTGGCTCTGTCTTCAGAAACATACTACTGTTGATGTTCGAGCTTAATTCCCTGAAACCCTAAATATTCATTTGTGTTTTAAATCATTTTGTTCTTTAGATAATTTGCATAATGTAGACACGGAATGTTAGGCATAAAATCGGTCGGGTGGGGTCGGGTTGGGACGGACCGACCCACCAACACTTTTTATGTGATTACAAAGACACATAATTACCAAAGCAATCCAACCTTTTTTTTTAATGCGAGTTAGGAGCTTGTTATGCATTTGAATACACTTTGGTTTGACCTGTTAGGATAAACATATTCAAAACCGACTGATATGATGACAGATAAGGAGACAATCAACAACTGAGCTTCAAATATTCAGAAAACGATGGGAAAAGGCCGTGAAAGAGGACACATGGTGGGTGGATCCTTTCTATAGACGAAAACAAATACAAACCTAGGGTCTATGGTGTTAGTTTTGACCGTGTGATTCATTTAGATTAGTCTTGTCGTTATATGATATTTATTTTTTCACATGAAATCACTAGATCATTGTGAAAGCCCATTTGACATCACCATCAACTCATGGTTTGAACATTAAAGGACTCTTTTGAGGTTGATTCAATAGTAAATGTTCAGTATCTAGATCTTTGTATGCTTTTATGTATGATATAAATGTAAGATGGGAGGTAATGCATGTTGGATATGGAGGTGGATTGGTTAAAGTTCATATTTCTATTTGTAGTTACAACATTGAATCCCAATTGATTAATCTGAAATTGGGCTAGCTGGGTATGGAGTTCATGCAATTATAAGGGATATATTTGGATAATTTTAATTTTATAATCTAGAGGGTACTTAGTTGGATCACAAACTCTTGAGAGAAGTTTTGTTAGTTATCAATATATTAATGAGAAAAATGTTTGGGTATTTCTTGTGGTTTGGTGAAATTTTATCTATAGTCTCCACCTTTTTAAAATTACAGCTTTGATTTTCAACTTTTGCACACTAATTTCTCAGATGGTTTCTAACATGGATGGGAGTTAGGTTTTGGTGTTAAGTGGATGTGAATTGACTAAAAGATGTAAAATGGATGATACTAATTCAATTTACATTCACTTTTGATCTTTAACACGTGTTGTGCGTGAATATACATGATTATATAATTTGGTACATGATTATACTGGATCATATAACCTGATACGCAATAATAAAACCTTGATTATGACTTGGTATGTTATACGTAATTACAGAACACATGGGGCATGATTATATGAGCTGGTACGTCAGTATACTATGATAATATAACTTTAAACGTATGACTTGGTATGTGATAACTAAATATATGGGGCATGATTATATGAAGTGGTACGTGATTACCGTACCAACTTAAAAAAAATGAAGATATCATATAAGATAGGGGAAGGTTAATGTATAATATAATGTGCGAAGCGTATACGAGTAAATTACGCATGTTATAAAAGTCAAACTCTAATCACGCATAGGGTAAACTCAAAATCACGCATGACTACCCTAATCACGCATGACAAACCCCACGAGAAACCTAATCATGCACGTTATAAAAAAAATAAGGAATGACACAACTCTTAATTTCCTATTCACGTATCCTCGCACGATGAGGTACTATTGTATTTTACAAACTCTCTCTCTCTCTCTATGTCACACCCTCAATTTTCACTTGCGGAGTTTTACCGCGAGGCGTGTGAACAAACCAGAATCTGAGACACTAGTAACGTCGAACGACTCTATATGATTTGTTTATACGTTTTCCAAAATCATTTGTTTAACCATTCATAGTTAATTTTAAACTGTCTTAGTTTGGTTTCAATGTTTAGCGGAAGCATTAGTTTTTAAAGTTGAGCGGAAGCATTAAAGTAAGGTAAAGGAACGGGCGCCAACACAAACGCCAAAACTAAAGAAAAACCCAAACAATATTCATAAATGAGACTCGATAAAAAGATGTCTTGATCAATGCAAGTGAGTGCACCTAGAGCTCCTAGCGTCTTGAGAAACATGTAAAGAAACAAGTGTCAACATTAAAGAAGAGTGAGTTCACAGGTTTTCATAAGTTCATTTGTTCGGTTATAAGTTTGTTTCCCCCGTTATCCCTATCCCGGGATAACGATTTAATTCCATTATTCCCAACCCGGAATAATACTGATGGTTCCATTATTCCTTACCCGGAATAATAATGATGTTCCATTATTCCTAACCCGGAATAATAATGTTGTTGGTTCCATTATCCCTAACCCGGAATAATATTGTTGATTCGTAATTAAGTTCAATGTTAACATGTAGGTAGCGAGCCCAAAGTTATGTCACGTAAGTGTTCGCGATCGAAGCTGACTGTTGTGCCTCCGTGTTGCCAGGCCTATCACTGACCATGGCGAAGTTAGGCCAAATTATTCACCCGTTGACCATACCCGGTCGGCTAGCGCGACTAGCTCGGGTGGGGCTTGTCGGGCCCAGTAGTACTACTTATAATTTCCCCGCTATCTAACCCAATACTAACGATCCGAGAGTTTGTCGAGGACTTGTGTGATATAGCTGCTTAGTGATCATAACGTACATTAACATTAACTTAGTTACCGAATAGTTTAGTGAATTGTATAACGTAAAGAGATAGAGTTGTAGAGTGTATACATGTTTCTCCCTCTGTTGTTTGAAACCGGATAAAATTAGGGGCCGTGAACTCACCTTTAGTTGCTCGGTTAGTGTAACACAGAAGTAGCAAATGATGGGACCGTTAGTTGCGTCCTAACAAGTCAATTGATTTAAAGTTAGTGTGTGAATCACACCAATACAAACCCTACACATAGCTAACACACAATGCGGTACACACAATAACAAATCCTAAAACCCAATCATGCATGCAAGTATCATCATACCAATCATAGTGATCAAAACAACCTATCATGAACACAATTCAATCCATGCAACACTTTAGTACACACATTCGCAAGTTATCAAGTTTCAGCTTGTATACTCATAGTTTGGCTGTTTTCGAGGATTTTTATAAAATAGTTCCAACGTTCCAAAAATTCCAATTATTTTACAGAAGGTGTCAACTATACTGTAGATTTTATATAAATTTTTCAAGTCCTAACACTTCACCAATTATTCATAAATATTAATATACTAGGCTGCAGTCAGATTCGTCGCTTTCTGACTGCAGTCCATGGGAGAATTTATTTAAAAATCACCGTTCGTCCAATTAACAAAATTCCAGTGGGAGTTTCCCGGAAATTTCCATCTCTAGTTGCTGTACAAATTTCGTGATTCGACTCTCTACAGATTATTAGATCCGACTCGATAAACAACTAACAAATTTTCAGAATTTTCACAGCTTCAGTTACTGCACTTAATTGGCCACTTAAAAATATCAAACGACTTCAGAAAAATATGAATCCAGCGCCATTAGAAGCGCTTTTAAAAAGATACGTTTTAGGCTTCAGAAAAAGTTGAAGGGTTGGATACACAAAAAGAAAAAAAAACTATGGGTTGGATGGCATTGTTATAAATCCGGCAAAGAAAAACAATAAGTCTTAGGTACTATTCCTAAGACACTATCCGTTTTTCGATAAACAATAAACAAGTTACAGCCAGTTGAAGTTGGCTGTAAACACCATTCAGCATCCTGATTTCAGCATTTTATCGCAATATAACACGCTTAAACAATCGATACGTTAAATATAAACGATCAAGAACAGATTTACCAATCATATATCATCATATACATCATACCCATGCAAACCCTAATCATAATATATGGTTTTTATCACAAAACGCAGCCTAATGATTCTTGATTCTAACTAATCATCATAATCGCTAAACTTGCAAAATCAATCGAACTAACATCATAACACTTTCTAGCATTACATACAAGCATGATCCATAGTTCATAAACCCTAGTATGACTTTGTAAACAATGATAAACCCTAACCTTTAACACCGAAGATCAATGAACCGTGAGCGAGATGGGAGCCGATTCGGATGATCAAGGGAATCGCGACCAAGAGGAAGGATAGAGAGGAGGCTGCCGCGATCGAGAGGAAAGGGCTGCCGTCGGTGCTTCTTGTGCTAGGGTTTGTGTGTGTGTTTTTGTTTTTGAAACATAACACATGCATATATGGTGCAAGAAAGAAAAGAAAAGGAAAAAAAATAAGAAGAAGGGTTTGCGGTCGGGTGCTCGCGGCCGCAAGGGTTTGGGTGGGTCGGTTTGGGTCTATAGCTTGATCCTCAAGTTTCGCTCAACTCCTTGAGTCGCAAGGAAATGAGGTCGACTCGTTTCGCGGCTCGGTTCGATTCGTATATCTATTTATCATACATATATTTTTATAACTACAAATCACGAATTCGAAACATGGCATAATAACTCACCAAACTTATAAACGTTTAATACACATAACACGTAATTCACTTGATAAGTTCACGAAGTTATCGTAATTATTTCGAGCGTGCAATTTAAATCTCCTAATCAGTTTAGCGTAGGAATGAATAACCGTGAAGTAGTGCGTTTAAGATATCTGAAAAACCGGGATGTCACATTATCCCCATGTTGAAAGAATTTTCGTCCCGAAAATTGAGTAAACGCGTTTTAGAATGCAAGGTACAGGTTTAGAGTGCCACGCACAAAGATTTAGTTCGTTAACAATGGTACAAGAAATTACCAGAAATTCCCAGGTTGTCACATCATCCCCATGTTGAAAGAATTTTCGTCCTGAAAATTTAGTTGGTGGTATCGTTAACTTGTTGCTCAGCTGCAAAGAGGTGTGGGTATTTGCTTTTCATTTGGTCCTCTCTTTCCCACGTGAACTCCGGTCCACGCTTAGAGTCCCAACGAACCTTGACGATCGGAATCTTGCTATGCCTTCGAGTCTTGATCTCACGATCCATGATCTCGATAGGTTGTTCCACAAAGTGCAGTTGTTCATCCACTTGAATCTCATCCAATGGAATGACTAGGGTTTCATCTGATAAACACTTCTTCAGATTTGACACGTGAAAAACGTTGTGAACTCCACTGAGTTCGGCAGGAAGGTCTAATTGATAAGCTACGGGTCCGATACGTTTCAAGATCACAAACGGACCTACGTACCGTGGGTTTAGTTTGCCTCGTTTCCCAAAGCGGATTACACCCTTCCAGGGTGACACCTTCAGTAGGACGCGGTCGCCTACTTAAAATTCGAGCGGTTTGCGTCGTTGATCAGCGTAGCTTTTCTGTCGATCTCGTGCCGCCGCCAAGCGGTTTCTGATTTGTACAATCTTTTCAGTAGCCTCAAGTATCAACTCAGGGCCTGTGAGTTGACTGTCACCGACTTCTGCCCAACAGACTGGTGATCTACATTTACGACCGTATAATGCCTCAAACGGTGCTGCCGATATACTCGTATGGTAACTGTTGTTATACGAGAATTCCACTAAAGGCAGGTGGATTTCCCAACTATTCCCGAAGTCTACCACGCATGCTCTAAGCATGCCTTCCAAGGTCTGTATGGTCCTTTCGCTTTGACCATCAGTCTGAGGGTGATAAGCTGTGCTCATATCCAAGCGTGTACCCAACGCTTTCTGAAGGGCCTAGCCCATGTTATTAATAAAACCGGGGCCTAGCCCCTAGTCATGACTAAGACCATCCCGTCAATAGTCATAAAACTCATGCATGTTTCAAAAAACCTTGTTTTGTTGTGAAAACCGGTAAGTTTAGCCTAAACCATTCATAAACCGTCGTGTTTGTTGAAATCTGTTGGTAACATGGTTTAGAAATATGGGATTTTCATTTATCGAAGCATGGTGTGCTTTTGTAAAAAACTTGCATGTCTTTCCACCACCGAAAACATTTATAAAAATGTAAAAAGGTAAAAAGTGGGGGTTATGAACTCACCTTGATATCCTTGTGCAAAGCTAGCTTAATGTGATTCCATATGTCATCTCCACAACGTGGCTTGCTAGCATGCAATCTAAGGCATTCCTAAAACGGAATAACTCATAAGTTTCTAAATATAACGTAGCTAAACTACGTGTCACCGAGCTCTACCGAATCGTTAACCATACGATTCTCTGAAAGTGTTATTCTCTTGTCTCGGAATAACCAATCTATGGTTTTCTTGGAAACGACTTAGTTTTCGAGCGATTTGAAATATATGTTTACATATAAACATAAATATATTTCATATAATCGTATTAGTCGTTATATACATTGCCGGATAATAATACGACCCTTCGTAGTTTTCGTAAGATGTATCACATATATCCTTGTAAATATACCCATATAGGTAATACATTTCGTATCCGAACAATAGTCTTGCGTATCGTTTCTAATTAATAAATAATTATGTAATCGTACGCTTTTTATAATCTTCGGTATCGTGTCGTACTTTGTTAGGCGTTTGAGTCGAATTATATTTTTGTTATAAAAACATTCATAAGTTTTCGAGTCGTCGACGTTTGAAATAAATATAACTATATTTATTTTTATAAAGCTATTCAAGGTCTCGACATTCGAATATATATAATTATATTTATTTTATACGATTTCTGAATTCTAAATGTCTTAAACATATGATTTCCGAATTCCATCGTTTGAAATAAATATACACATTATATTATCTGTAAAAGTGTTCGGAAATCTTGACGTTCGAAATAAATATAAACAGTATACTTATTTTTATATCATCGTTCGAATAAATCATCGATGTTTGAAATCAAATTTCCGAATTTCGAACTTTGAAGTAAATACAAATAACCATATTTGTTTTATAACGGCTAGCCGAATCTTGTTATCTTGTAATTACGCTCGTTGTAAAGTTATCGGCTTATCCTTGTAAGTTACAATGGTGTCGTCAAAATAAATATTATCAATATTTATTTTATAACAATCGCTTGAATGGGATGTTTTGTCTTTGAAATACAACGTGTTTCGTATTATATATTTTCCGAAAAACGGGCAGAGTTTCCTCTGTTTTTGGACGATCCCGACAATACAAGTTGTCGATTATATTTGTCAAAACGCAATAACCAATATAACAATATATATAACTTCTCGTAGTGTTTCAAATATAATGTTTCACCAATTATAACTCCAATTTTATATATATATTATATATATATATAATGCCATCAGTTCGGTTTTAACTAATAGTTTTACGTACGTCGGTTCGATCGTTATATTTTTAAAACTTGGCGATATGTAATCGTTAGCGGGTCGGTTTGAGCTCGGTTGCACGCTAATTAATATTAATATTTATATAAACTAATATAAATAAATTTTGCGTCGTCATTAGTTTTTACTGAGTCTTGGGTTGACCCGTTGACCGGATTTGACTGAATTGACTCGTGTTGACCGGGTTTGACCAGTTGACTTTTGTTGATCGCAGTTGACTGTTGTTGACCGAGTCCAACCAAACACCGAATCGAACCAAATTCTGAACCGAGGCGGTCTATTGACTGGATTTGACCATCCATGACAGAGTTGACTCGCCGTGACTGAGTCAACTCGGTGTTGACTGAGTTTTACCGAACTCAAACCGAGACACGCATCCAAACCTGAAAACGAAAACTTAAACATCTAAACTGAATCGAAATGAACCCAAATAAACCAAAGCTTGAATCAAACCTAAACCCGAAACCTGAACTGGAAGTGAACCAGAACTGAACTGAGTCAATTCGAGAACCGGGGTGAACCTGAATCGAGACCCGAGTTGAAACTGAATCCGAAAAGTAACCAAAATAACCCCACTACCACTGCCGCCGTTTGACCGGTAGAGCCAGAGCCGCCGCGCCGAAAATCAGAACGGCACACCCACGTGTCTCCGCCGTCGTCTGCTCCACCACCGCACCACCGTCGCTCGAGCCAAAGCCGTCGCCGGCAACCGCCGCTGTTCTACACCACCCGATCGCTGCCGCCGCTGTCCCTCTCTCTCTGCCGTTCTCTCTCTCTCCGCCGATCTCTTTCCGATCTGCCTCTCTCTCTCTCTACCAGTGTCTCTCCCTCTCTTTGTTCTAGATGTGTGCAGGTATAAGGGTGTACAGAAGAGGAGGTTTTGTGTGGTGGGTGTGTGTGTGCTGCCGGAAGAGTGTCTAACACCGGTCGGATTCGTCGCCGGGAACAAATCCGGTGACCGGATTATGAGAGAGAGAAGGCAGAGAGTTTCTTTGAGTGGGGGCTAGGGTTTTGAAAAATGAGGGAGAAGGGTTATGTGTACATATATATAGTTAGGGTTTTTAAGTGGGTCAGGCCCAGAGCCCGTTAACGTGTCCAAGCCCAAACCCTTTCTATGGCCCAATTTCACTTCCGAATTTCGTAAAATGTCGTAATACGTTAGTTTGGAGTTGAAACACTTAAAATTATGTCGGGTGTTGACGTTTTGCTGCGTCCGTTTATTGGTTGCGTAAAAATCGCGTAAATCGCTACGGTCATCATTTTTATCCGTTTTTCGATCCAGTTTCTATCGTGAGCACTAGAATTCGAAAGCAAAGTTAAATATGTCATAATATGTAAATTTTTAGACGTAACTCTAGTCCGTGGCTTCCGTTTCGTTGTCGGTGCATCCCGGTTTTCGCGTAACTTCCGCATTGTGCTTTGCCAGTCCGACAATTCAAATATATCGCATAATTATTAATGTATGATAAATACAAGTACAAAATTTGTATTTTTTTGTGTTTTCAGTATTTGTTTGCATCAGTTGCTTAAAGTTCAATTTCGCGTTAAGATTCTCGATTATCGCCAAATCACGTAATGTGAATCAAGTAGACGTTCCTAGGCTCTCTAGGGGCCTGATGGAGTTAATTTACGTCTAACTACGTTATTTATGATGGTATTACTGTTTGTTATGCGCTTAATTACAACTGGAAAATGCTGGTTGTCTCATTCTCCCCTTGTTATAAAAATTTCGTCCTCGGAATTTAAACTATGTTATCTCCTTAGACTTTTGTCATGCGTAGGTAGGTATAAATAATACTCAGGTAAATGACCATGTAACTGCATCGAGACTTGTCTGAATTATATGAATACAATGACTTACTATAACACTATGAACCCACTTGCTCAACTGAATCTGTTTTCAGAATCGATGCCAAGTGAACGAAACATAATGATATAATCACTAATGTGACTGAGTTTACATGGGTCATACCAATGAGAATCTCGACAAATAGATTTCCAAGACGTTTACAATCTGTAAATGAATTTCATAAACAATAGGATCTCTACCAAAGGAAACTAGTGTTGGTTGTTGGATCGGTGAGACTTAGAATCAACAAACTCATCTGAATTAGAAACATGAAGATGATTTGTTAACTTTTCGAACCATAAGTTAACACTATTGAATTGCAAGGATACACCGAATTACAACCGAAGTTAGTGTATCATTGTCTTAATACATAGTTTCACTAAGACCACTTTCGATGATTAGCCCAAGCTACAAGTTTATACCGACACCATAAGGCGTCATAGTGATCGAAATAATTCAATAATAGCGGTGACTGAACAAATTCACCGTGTTTGCAATTAGATGAAAGGTTCAACGAAATAAATCTGAATATTTGTTCCAAATAAATCTCATAGGATTTTCAACTGAAGAATTGAAAGAACAAATAAATACAATTTCCGGTCGATCGTGGAAGAACAATAATTATCCCAAAATTTTCGACCGATGATGAAAGAACCATTACGAGGTACACTGAAATAGACCATAAATTTGTGTACCATTTTCTTAATACACAATTGTATTAAGAATGTTTTAAGAAAATGATTCAACAAAGTGGATTTAATAAAATAAATAAATAAGTAATTAAATCCGCACATGAGTTGTGAAAGCGATGTCAATGCAAGCTTCAACTAGTGTAAACGCCACCACAAGGTGTCGTAACCAACAAATGATTTGATGAAGGTGAAGACTGAACCAGTCTAGTATGGTTCGAAACAAATGAAATGCTTGTTGAAATTACCTTGAATATGACGGCCTCAATCATTCATATGAAATCCTTGAATTGACTTTGTATATAGTGAGTAAGTTCAAACAATTGAACTTGATTTGACACAATCCAACAATGAATACATGATTCGACCAAGAAGTTTTGATATGGTTACAACGAAAACCCGTGTATGCAACTTGGAAAGTAAATGAATTTCAAGTAATTCGTCGACTCGATATCAAGGAGTCAATACTCACAATAATGCAGGTAATCTAGATCACAAAGCAAAATTTGAATGTAGCGAACCAACCTTGAATTATTGATGAAATGACAATTCGAGGTGAAGACCCTGATGGTCTCCGCGTATCAAGTTAACCACATGCGTAACAAACAAAGCATGTGTATCATGTAAATATCTCAAGAAATGATGCAAATAGGTGTCTGCTACAAGAAAGAAGTTCCCGTGATACAATGACCGTTATGAGGAGTAGAGGCGTGCAAATCTACTCATTATATGCCAAGTTGAAATTTTAACAAAAGAAATATGAGGACTTTTCCTAGAATTTCCTGCGATGATCGATTGTTTCGTGACATTACCACAGAATGTCGAATATGGCGTAATTGCCACTAATAAAGTACGGGAATGTGAAGACATGTGACTTCTTTTGTGTCACACCCCGACCCGCAGCGGAAAAGGTGATCGGGGCATGATTGGGTTATCATCAAAGCTCATGACATTTATTATAACGTTTCATATTCATTATTACAATTTAATGGGAAATATACAATCATAATTACATCATGTCCTAAACATCATTCTAGATTTCATTGCTTTCTTCTAAGGCATTTCCTATGTTTTCCTTCCTTCATCCTGTTCACCTGTATCATGTGTAAAAATGGTTTTTGGATCAACAAAAAGTTGGCGAGTGAATCCTATGAAAAACATTTGTACAAGTTTATTGAATTGATAAAATAAAGTGCACAACCACATATGAGTAAATATAGATGTAAACATATTCATAAAACACTTAATATCAGATAATGCACGCACATACAATAATAGATTGTTTTGAGGCACGCGTTGTTCAACCCGTTTCTCACGAGGAACTGATGGGCCTAATGAATGATTTGCATACAACTTGATATTATGAAATACATAACCACAAACAATATATACATTCTAAGTTTAGATCACAATATGGTATGGCACAAGTTTAAATAAACGAGTTAATTTTTAGTGACACATGACACACCCCAAAACGTGTAATTAAAAAGGGGAGTTGTAAGATTTACTCACATTGGGTGCGTTCGGTTGATGATGTTGAATACGCACGAAGTTGGATTTAACCACGAGTGAAACTAACCTAGATAATAAAATAATGGTTCGGTAAATAAGCGGATTTTATTAATCAACTTTAGTAGGATTATTGGATATATTTTTGTGAGTTTAAGGCTATTTTCTAACTTTAAAAATGTTATTTTTAAGTATTTTTAATTGATTTTTAAATAAAATAAATAAATAAAAATAATAAAAAATGTTGACTTTTTGACCGTTGACCGGTTTTATTGTGTAATTGTGTGCGCCGGGTGAGGCTCGAACCCGAGACCTCCCGTTCGCGTGCACGCAGCTCTACCAACTGAGCTACGTGTCTAACCCGAAATATTTCTGTTTTTAATTATATTTATATACTAATTGAATTAATCCGAAAATCATTTATTTTAAAAACGATTTAATTGCATGATTCGGTGCTCGCCACAGGTCTCGAAACCGGGACCTGTGGTTTAGGTTGACACACAGTCCACCGCTGGACTTTGTGTCTAACTTGGTAAATAATCTGGTTTTTATTATACTTATATACAAACTAGATAATTTCATTTCTGCCTTATATAAAAAGTTTGATAATTGCCAGAACCGGTGCGTTAGTCTGGGACTCGAACTCGCGACGTGTGATTAAACGTTCACACAGTCCATCGCTGGACTGTGTGTCTATCTTGGTTATTATTCCGGTTTTTATTAAACTTAACATCTATTTGCAGTGAATCCGGTTCAGTTTAAAAAAAAGAACATTTTTATTAAGGCGAGTGTGCGCGGGACAAGAATCGAACTCGGGACGTTATGCATATTGTTTGCACACAGTCCACCACTGGACTGCGTGTCTAACCCGTTCATAAAACCGTTTTTAATTAGTCTTATATCATATTAGTACTTCGTCTTCTTCGTTAATCTTAACCAGAATCGATGTCCGACTGTTTTGACAAAAATAATCAGTTTTTTTTAGTGTGTTGTGATTAGCTACATGTGAGTTTAATAAAAACGAGAGGGATTAAGTGTAAGATATACCAAACAGAGCTCCTCTGTTTCGCCGGCGAGTTTTCCGATTACAGCAGGCTATTCCGGCGACGTGTATTTTGCGGCAGAGTGTCTTCAGGAAGCTTGAGGTGAGTGTGGGTGGCTTCGGTATGAACTCTAGGTGTTCTGTTTTTAGGGTGATGCACAGAGGTGAAAGGGTTCGGTTTTCCGGCGAGTTGCAGAAGTTTTTCGGCGAGTGAAATTACGTCGAGAAAGGGTGTGATTGTGAGCGAAAAGGCTAACAGAAGTTAGAGGGTGTATTTATAGGGCAGAACATTGACGAATTTGGTCCGTTTTCCGTCTTGATTCGTCGATTAATAATTTTCCGGTCGGCTATGAGTTGTGTCGCGGACTGGACATCGGTTATAACCGATGTTAAGTTTAATGCGTCGGTTAAAACAGAAGAAACCGTCCAATCTCGGCGAAATCGTCGGGATTTCCGACGACTGCGATTTGGGCGCGTCATTTTGAATTCGAGTTTGTGTATTTGAATTAATTGTTTCTAATATTGAACAAGAAACACAAGTGGCGGAGTGGATGAGCGTGCGAGAGTTAAGTCTTTGGAATCCTGGCTGACCCGGGTTCGAAACCCGGCAGCATTGTTTTATTTTTATTTTATTAATTTTAATACTTTTTCAAATATAACTTTTATAATCCAATATACTTATTAATTATGTATCGTTTAAAATTAATTTGGGCATTAAATACGCCACGAAATTTTTAACTGATTGTTCGGTTAATAAATGGAGCGGGTTTGGTAAATCCGGTTTTTGACGGATGTTACAGTATCCCCTACTTTTTAGAAATTTCGTCCCGAAATTTAAGTAGTGGCATATTTGTCTAAAAAGAATGGTGTTTTTAATGGACCATTAAATACTTAGAAAAAGAGTAAGAGTTTAAATTTTTGTTTGAGGCGGTAACGTTTCTTGTAAGGGTTGAGTACCCTGCTACAGGAATCGCTTTTTGTTGCCTACGGTAAAAATATTGATAAGCGGAGTTGATTCACTGAGTAATTTCATGCAATGGTTTTGATATGTTTGGAAAGATAAGGTTATATCCTAAAACAAAACTTCTAATACTACAACCTACATGGAACTTCTCATAACCTCCTGACAATGCCTCTGATCCTTTGGCAAGAATACTTATATATAGGAAGTACCAGCGGCGTATCCACCATATTCTTGTCAAATTTTCATTGGTTTTATCAGTAAGTCATGATTGGTTCTATGATACGACTCTAAACATAACAAACACAACAACCAATGTCTGAGTCCTAATTCTGATAGTATACATGTTTGATTGGTGACATAATCTAATCTCTTTAAATGATGAGATGATATAAATGCTAGATCAGTGAGTATAAAACAAACTCTAACCAAGAAATTACTAAATCCTACATGGAACTTCTCATAACCGCCTGACAATGCCTCTGATCCTTTGGCAAGAATACTTATATATAGGAAGTACCAGCGGCGTATCCACCATATTCTCGTCAAATTTTCATTGGTTTTATCAGTAAGTTATGATTAGTCCTATGTGACTCTAAAGCATAAATAAACACCACAACCAATATCTGAGTCCAAATTCTGATAGTATACATGTTTGAATGATGGCATAATCCAATGATGAGATGATATGAATGCTAAATCAGTGAGTATAACTCATATTTCAATCAAGACAATACTAAATCCTACATGGAACTTCTCATAACCGCCTGATAATGCCTCTGATCCTTTGACAAGAATACTTATATATAGGAAGTACCAGCGGCGTATCCACCATATTCTTGTCAAATTTTCATTGGTTTTATCCGCAAGTTATGATTAGTTCTATGTGACTCTAATACATAAATAAACACAATCAACCAAAACTTGAGTCTCAATTCTGATAGATACATGTTTGATTTGTGACAGTTCCTCTCTCGTTTGTTGTGATGGAGAGGTTAGTCTATGTAGAAATGGAACACAATCCAATTTCTTTAGATGATGATATGATATGAATGTTAAATCAGTGAATGTAACACAAATTTCAACCAAGACAATACTAAATCCTACATGGAACTTCTCATAACCGCCTGATAATGCCTATGATCCTTTGACAAGAATACTTATATATAGGAAATACCAGCGGCGTATCCACCATATTCTTGTCAAATTTTCATTGACTTTATCCGCAAGTTATAATTAATTCTATGTGACTCTAAAACAAACACAACAACCAAAACTTGAGTCTCAATTCTGATAGTATACATGTTTGATTTGTGACAGTTCCTCTCTCGTTTGTTGTGATGGAGAGGTTAGTCTATGTAGAAATGGAACACAATCCAATTTCTTTAGATGATGATATGATATGAATGTTAAATCAGTGAATGTAACACAAATTTCAACCAAGACAATACTAAATCCTACATGGAACTTCTCATAACCGCCTGATAATGCCTCTGATCCTTTGATAAGAATACTTATATATAGGAAGTACCAGCGGCGTATCCACATATTCTTGTCAAATTTTCATTGACTTTATCCGCAAGTTATAATTAGTTCTATGTGACTCTAAAACAAACACAACAACCAAAACTTGAGTCTCAATTCTGATAGTATACATGTTTGAATGATGACAATACCTCTCTCGTTTGTTGTGATGGAGAGGTTAGTCCTTGTGGAAGTGAGACATAGCTCAACTTCTTTAAATGATGAAATTGAAATACGTTGAAATGTATGATGAACAAACTTCAACCAAGACATTACTAAATCCTACATGGAACTTCTCATAACCGCCTGATAATGCCTCTGATCCTTTGACAAGAATACTTATATATAGGAAGTACCAGCGGCGTATCCACCATATTCTTGTCAAATTTTCATTGGCTTTATCCTTAAGTTATGATTGGTTCTATGTGGTTCTAAATCATAAACAAACACAATCAACCAAAGCTTGAGATAACATAAAGAAAAACATAAAACTAAACAATTGGAGTTGAATCTTGATTTTCGGTGAAGGGGACTAGTTGGGTGGTTTCGTTTGGGCCGTCATTATCTTCAACAGGATTGGCGTTGATGTTGAAAACTCTTCCTCTTGCTGGTGGCCTAGTGATTAGGTTTCCTTGATTTGCTTGGTTAACTGGGTTTGCTTGAGCTTGGGCGTTTATGATGTTAATCAAGCGAGGGCATGCGTTTCTAAGGTGGGTAGGGTCGCCACAATTGAAACAAGTTCGAACATATGGGAACATGGGGTATTGGGGTTGTTGATAGGTTTGGATCATTTTTTGAGTAGGGGAGAGATTTGGTTTTGAGAGGTGCGGCAAACCTTGCTCAAATGACCATAGCGCCCACAATTCGCACATAGTCGACAAGGTAAGGTAGATGGATGGTGATAAAAACAGATGTTACATTGAGGGTGAGGTCCAAGGTAAGGTTTCTTATTTGGGTAAGTTGAGTTGGGTGCTATTTGTGTGATTGAGATAGCTTGGATGGGTATGGCTTGTGAGGCTAGTTGGTTGCGTTGGGTGGTAGCGAAAAGTCGCCCGTCTGTTTTCTCTTAGAAATGGGTTGAGAAGGGGTTTCGGTTTGGGTGGAGTTTGAAGTTTCAGTCGATGCTTTATCCTTCTTCTTCTCCTCCTTGAAGTCTTTATTCCGGATGCGGTTCTCGGTGAGCTCTGTAGCTAACTCCATTGCTGCTTCCAAAGTTGCAGGTGTGGTACTTATTACAGAGTCCTGAATCTTTGACGGAAGACCTCGAATGTAGTGCTCGATCAAACGGTAAAGAGGAGTGAATAAGTTGGGAACCATTTGATATAACTCGAGGAATCTTTTGTTGTATGTGGTGTGGTCACCTTCCTTTTGCTTCAACGAATAGAACTCGTCTTCTAATTTCTTGATTTCGCTCCTTGGGCAAAACCGTCTTGTCATGATTTCCTTCAACTCTTCCCAAGTCAAAGTCATAGCGTCTTCAACACCTCGTTTGGCCTTCTCTGTATTCCACCAAGTAAGTGCTATTCCATATAAACGACCAGTAGCATATCTCACTTTGCGATCATCGGGGCAATCGCAATTTAGAAAGTGTTCTCCATTTCTTCAAACCAATGGAGGAGAGCGGTGACACCTTCAGTCCCTTCGTATTTTGGAGGGTCGCATGATTTGAAATGCTTGTAGGTGCATTTGGTGGTATTTGGGGGAGGGTTGATATCATTTTGATCTTCTTGGTTGACGGGATTAGCGGTAAGGGCTTGTTGGACTTGAATTACAATGTTGGGTATTACGGCAGCCATTTGTTGAGCGATTAGGGCAGCCATGCGCTCGCGGGCTTTTCCTGCTCTCATCTTCCTACGAGCGAGGCTAGAAAACATCTACAAGGAATACATATCAAGAGTATGAGTTGGATGTTTTTGGAGCATGGGTCGTATTTAGGAATGAACATTCATAAAATAAATATAACATAATAAATCTACTACATCCATAGGATGTCTTGGGCTTTGCTCGTAATTGGGCCTTGCATGCCGCCATACTTCACCTTCGTAATCATGTGGGCCCCCATGAATACCGGGTTTTTCATATGGTTCGCATGTGTTAGCCTGGTCACTAAAACCCGGAGAAAATCGAGAAATATGTATATAACGTATGATATTCGGAATGTGTCCAGGTGTGGACACGGTGACACCTCAAAGTGGGGTTAGTTCGAACGACGTTTGGTGTGGCATGCTTTGGCCTAATAGGTCCTTCGTACTCTCATCGTTAGTCCCCAGGTAGGCAAACTGGTCCGTTATATTGGATTTATACGAATGCCAACCTAGACAGGACGTTCCGACTACCGGTACTTGTACCCTTACAGTTACTACATGCCCGTCGCAGAACTCACTTTGATGAGATTTGAAAAATGAAAAATGCGACAAAATCTTTGAATAACGAAAGTATGAAGATGATTTGAATATATGAACATTGAAATATGGATGATGAATGTGTATGTAAGTATGTATGTTTGACTGTAAGTATAAACAAATATGAAACAAATAAATATCATAAGTTTGCATGTAACCTCATAAAAAATTAAAATCTAGTCAACTATAGTATAGGCTCTAAGGGTCTAATAACCTATCCTATATCCCTATAGTCATGGCTCTGATACCAATCTGTCACACCCCGACCCGCAGCGGAAAAGGTGATCGGGGCATGATTGGGTTATCATCAAAGCTCATGACATTTATTATAACGTTTCATATTCATTATTACAATTTAATGGGAAATATACAATCATAATTACATCATGTCCTAAACATCATTCTAGATTTCATTGCTTTCTTCTAAGGCATTTCCTATGTTTTCCTTCCTTCATCCTGTTCACCTGTATCATGTGTAAAAATGGTTTTTGGATCAACAAAAAGATGGCAAGTGAATCCTATGAAAAACATTTGTACAAGTTTATTGAATTGATAAAATAAAGTGCACAACCACATATGAGTAAATATAGATGTAAACATATTCATAAAACACTTAATATCAGATAATGCACGCACATACAATAATAGATTGTTTTGAGGCACGCGTTGCTCAACCGCTCTCACGAGGAACTGATGGGCCTAATGAATGATTTGCATACAACTTGATATTATGAAATACATAACCACAAACAATATATACATTCTAAGTTTAGATCACAATATGGTATGGCACAAGTTTAAATAAACGAGTTAATTTTTAGTGACACATGACACACCCCGAAACGTGTAATTAAAAAGGGGAGTTGTAAGATTTACTCACATTGGGTGCGTTCGGTTGATGATGTTGAATATGCACGAAGTTGGATTTAACCACGAGTGAAACTAACCTAGATAATAAAATAATGGTTCGGTAAATAAGCGGATTTTATTAATCAACTTTAGTAGGATTATTGGATATATTTTTGTGAGTTTAAGGCTATTTTCCAACTTTAAAAATGTTATTTTTAAGTATTTTTAATTGATTTTTAAATAAAATAAATAAATAAAAATAATAAAAAAATGTTGACTTTTTGACCGTTGACCGGTTTTATTGTGTAATTGTGTGCGCCTGGTGAGGCTCGAACCCGAGACCTCCCGTTCGCGTGCACGCAGCTCTACCAACTGAGCTACGTGTCTAACCCGAAATATTTCTGTTTTTAATTATATTTATATACTAATTGAATTAATCCGAAAATCATTTATTTTAAAAACGATTTAATTGCATGATTCGGTGCTCGCCACAGGTTTCAAACCCGGGACCTGTGGTTTAGGTTGACACACAGTTCACCGCTGGACTGTGTGTCTAACTTGGTAAATAATCTGGTTTTTATTATACTTATTTACAAACTAGATAATTTCATTTCTGCCTTATATAAAAAGTTTGATAATTGCCAGAACCGGTGCGTTAGTCTGGACTCGAACTCGCGACGTGTGATTAAACGTTCACACAGTCCACCGCTGGACTATGTGTCTATCTTGGTTATTATTCCGGTTTTTATTAAACTTAACATCTATTTGCAGTGAATCCGGTTCAGTTTAAAAAAAAGAACATTTTTATTAAGGCGAGTGTGCGTGGGACAAGAATCGAACTCGGGACGTTATGCATATTGTTTGCACACAGTCCACCACTGGACTGTGTGTCTAACCCGTTCATAAAACCGTTTTTAATTAATCTTATATCATATTAGTACTTCGTCTTCTTCGTTAATCTTAACCAGAATCGATGTCCGACTGTTTTGACAAAAATGATCAGTTTCTTTTAGTGTGTTGTGATTAGCTACATGTGAGTTTAATAAAAACGAGAGAGATTAAGTGTAAGATATACCAAACAGAGTTCCTCTGTTTCGCCGGCGAGTTTTCCGATTACAGCAGGCTATTCCGGCGACGTGTATTTTGCGGCAGAGTGTCTTCAGGAAGCTTGAGGTGAGTGTGGGTGCTTCGGTATGAACTCTAGGTGTTCTGTTTTTAGGGTGATGCACAGAGGTGAAAGGGTTCGGTTTTCCGGCGAGTTGCAGAAGTTTTCCGGCGAGTGAAATTACGTCGAGAAAGGGTGTGATTGTGAGCGAAAAGGCTAACAGAAGTTAGAGGGTGTATTTATAGGGCAGAACATTGACGAATTTGGTCCGTTTTCCGTCTTGATTCGTCGATTAATAATTTTCCGGTCGGTTATGAGTTGTGTCGCGGACTGGACATCGGTTATAACCGATGTTAAGTTTAATGCGTCGGTTTAAAACAGAAGAAACCGTCCAATCTCGGCGAAATCGTCGGGATTTCCGACGACTGCGATTTGGGCGCGTCATTTTGAATTCGAGTTTGTGTATTTGAATTAATTGTTTCTAATATTGAACAAGAAACACAAGTGGCGGAGTGGCTGAGCGTGCGAGAGTTAAGTCTTTGGAATCCTGGCTGACCCGGGTTCGAAACCCGGCAGCATTGTTTTATTTTTATTTCATTAATTTTAATACTTTTTCAAATATAACTTTTATAATCCAATATACTTATTAATTATGTATCGTTTAAAATTAATTTGGGCATTAAATACGCCACGAAATTTTTAACTGATTGTTCGGTTAATAAACAGAGCGGGTTTGGTAAATCCGGTTTTTGACGGATGTTACATTTTGCAGTGCCAATTATTGTGATTACCATTGTAATAAGTACCGACTATTATGAAATCTCGTTTGGACGTACCTCAACGTGTTTCATGTTGCTTACAAGACCACGTGACAAATTAGCATTTTGGTCGGTAGTTCTCCCGCTGACGGGATTGGCATCGTTGTCGTAAGTCGTGCTTTCTCAAGGTCGTGCCTTGAAAGTCGTATGTGATGTACTTCAACATCCTTTGCCGTATCGGTTAACTTTCACGTATATTTGCGCACTAGTGTTTCATTTTGCGTAGGCCACCTGCTCGGGGAAATAAAATGCACGGACAATATGTATATATAATGACGTTTTCCCGAGTTAATAGTCGTAGTTACTACGTGATGACCTTTATTGGATATTTTCATAAGTCTTCCAAAGGTCCTATATGCATGTTGCCAAAACCCTCAACGTTTTGCTTACTGTATGTAACTTGTTTTGTGTACCATGTATCAGACACAACACTAGTGTATGACTAAAATCATAATGTTGACTCATCGTTTCGGCCACGGATGGAACCCATATACGAGTGCTAGGCATTCTGTATATATTCATGTCTTAATGATCTAATGTCCCCAAAAAGGAAAGTGAGGTTAAAGCCTAGGTATCTCCACAGAAACCTAATTCACTGAAACCTATAGCTCTGATACCAATATGTCACACCCCCTATAATTTCATCACATCAGAGCTGGGCGTTAACTAAACTGGTATCTTCATTGCACAACGGAAGTAAATGTGAGTGCTAAGACTTTTAGACAGTGAACGCCCGCTATGTACTCGAATCCCCATGGGTTCTCCTATCCCAACCGTGCCATACTTGTAATTGTAACCTGAGAAAGAACATGCGAAAAAGTCAACATAAAGTTGGTGAGTTCATAGTTTGTTTGTTTTTGTTTCAAATGAATCTTAAAATATTTGAAAAATCTTGCGTTCGATAAATCGGTTTGTGGGATCATAGTATCACAAAGCATTTGAAATGTCGTATCTATATGCATGTATTGAAATGTTTTCCAGTGCCAATATAACAGTTGTGTTTGTAAACCGGTGATAAAATGTTTTCAATCGTATCCGTAAACCGGTATTGAAATGTTTTCTTGTTATATTTACAACCGGTATTGAAATGTTTTCCGATATATTTGTAAACCGGTATTGAAATGTTTTCCACTGTATTTATAAACCGGTATTGAAATCGTAGTATGTAGTATGCCTATGGAATCTAAGGATCAGTTAGTGTGGAGCGAATAAACTAGCCTATGTGCCATAAGTAAGTAACCAAACCGAGACAACTTTGACATCATTGGGATCACAAAAGCACTCCTAACCGGTTAACATACAAGGAGTGGAACGTGTCTCAAACTCGATAGATCTATATCTTCTGCACCTTGGTCACTACATGATTAATGGTTACTATTGTCATCATCCTACTTACGCACAGTGATCAGTTATCATCTAATCCCATAACTACATACCAATTGTTAAAATATGTGTTTTCAATGTGTATGAACGGGCGTCGCCCTCCATTATACTTTTGATATTGGGCCTCGCCCATGTTATCCGTGTTATTGGGCCTCGCCCATGTTATCCGTGTTATTGGGCCTAGCCCATATTATTCGTGTTATTGGGCCTAGCCCATGTTATTAATAAAATCGGGGCCTAGCCCCTAGTCATGACTAAGACCATCCCGTAATAGTCATAAAACTCATGCATGTTTTTATAAACCTTATTTTGTTGTGAAAACCGGTAAGTTTAGCCTAAACCGTTCATAAACCGTCATGTTTGTTGAAATATGTTGGTAACATGGTTTAGAAATATGGGATTTTCGTTTATCGAAACATGGTGTGCTTTTGCAAAACTTGCATGTCTTTCCACCCCCAAAAACATTTATAATAATGTAAAACGGTAAAAAGTGGGGGTTATGAACTCACCTTGATATCCTTGTGCAAAGCTAGCTTAATGTGATTCAATAATGTCATCTCCATAACGTGGCTTGCTAGCATGCAATCTAAGGCATTCCCTAAAACGGAATAACTCATAAGTTTCTAAATATAACGTAGCTAAACTACGTGCCACCGAGCTCTACCGAATCGTTAACCATACGATTCTCTGAAAGTGTAATTCTCTTGTCTCGGAATAACCAATCTATGGTTTTCATGGAAACGACTTAGTTTTCGAGCGATTGGAAATATATATTTACATATAAACATAAATATATTTCATATAATCATATTAGTCGTTATATACATTGCCGGATAATAGTACGACCCTTCGTAGTTTCCGTAAGATGTATCACATATATCCTTGTAAATATACCCATATAGGTAATAAATTTCGTATCCAATCGTTTCTAATTAATAAATAACTATGTAATCGTACGCTTGTTATAATCTTGCGGTATCGTGTCGTACTTTGTTAGGCATTTGAGTCGAGTATTCTGAGTATATTTTTGCTATAAAAACATTCATAAGTTTTCGAGTCATCGACGTTTGAAATAAATATAACTGTATTTATTTTATAAAGCTATTCAAGGTCTCGACATTCGAATATATATAATTATATTCTTTTTATACGATTTCTGAATTCTAAATGTCTTAAACATATGATTTCCGAATTCCATCGTTTGAAATAATATACACATTATATTTATCTTGTAAAAGTGTTTGGAAATCTTGACGTTCGAAATAAATATAAATGGTATACTTATTTTTATATCATCGCTCGAATAAATCATCGATGTTTGAAATCAAATTTCCGAATTTCGAACTTTGAAGTAAATACAAATAACCATATTTATTTTATAACGGCTAGCCGAATCTTGTTATCTTGTAATTACGCTCGTTGTAAAGTTATCGGCTTATTCTTGTAAGTTACAATGGTGTTGTCAAAATAAATATATATCAATATTTATTTTATAACAATCGCTTGAATGGGATGTTTTGTCTTTGATATTTTCTGAAAAACGGGCAGAGTTTCCTCTGTTTTTGGACGATCCCGACAATACAAGTTGTCGATTATATTTGTCAAAACGCAATAACCAATATAACAATATATATAACTTCTCGTCGTGTTTCAAATATAATGTTTCACCAATTATAACTCCAATTATATATATATATATATATATAATAATATAGCCATCAGTTCGGTTTTAACTAATAGTTTTACGTACGTCGGTTCGATCGTTATATTTTTAAAACTTGGCGATATGTAATCGTTAGCGGGTCAGTTTGAGCTCGGTTGCGTGCTAATTAATATTAATATTTATATAAACTAATATAAATAAATTTCACGTCGTAATTAATTTTTACCGAGTCTTGGGTTGACCCGTTGACCGGATTTGACCAAGTTTGACTGAAATGACTCGTGTTGACTGGGTTTGACCAGTTGACTTTCGTTGACTGCAGTTGACTGTTATTGACCGAGTCGAATCGAACACCGAACCAAAATCTGAACCGAGGCGGTCTGTTGACTGGATTTGACCATCCGTGACTTAGATGACTCGTGTTGATGTGTCAACTCGGTGTTGATCGAGTTTTACCGAACTCGAACCGAGACACGCATCCGAACCTGAAATCGAAAACTTAAACATCTAAACTGAACCGAAATGAACCCAAATAGACCAAAGCTTGAATCGAACACAAATCGGAAACCTGAACTGAAGTGAACCGGAACTGAACTGAGTCAATCTGAGAACCGGGGTGAACCTGAATCGAGACCCGAGTTAAAACTGAACCCGAAAAGTAACCAAAATAACCCCACTACCACTGCCGCCATTTGACCGGTCGAGCCGGAGTCGCCGCCGCCGCCGCCGGAAATAAGAACGGCACACCCACGTGCCTCCGCCATCGTCTGCTCTACCACCGCACCACCGTCGCTCGAGCCGAAGCCGTCGCCGGTGATCACTACTGTTCTACACCACCCGATCATCGCTGCTGCTGTCCCTCTCTCTCTCCGCTGTTCTCTCTCTCTCTACCGATCTCTTTCCGATCTGCCTCTCTCTGTGCGAGTATAAGGGTGTACAGGAGAGAGGAGGTTTTGTGTGGTGGGTGTGTGTGTGTGCTACCGGAAGGGTGTCCGGCACCGGTCAGATTTGTCGCTGGGAACAAATCCGGTGACCGAATTATGAGAGAGAGAAGGCAGAGAGTTTCTTTAGTAGGGGCTAGGGTTTTGAAAAATGAGGGAGAAGGGTTATGTGTACTTATATATAGCTAGGGTTTTTAAGTGGGTCAGGCCCAGAGCCCGTTAACGTGTCCAAGCCCAAACCCTTTCTATGGCCCGCTACGGTCGTCATTTTTATCCGTTTTTCGATCCAGTTTCTATCGTGAGCACTAGAATTCGAAAGCGAAGTTAAATATGTCATAATATGTAAATTTTTAGGCATAACTCTAGTCAGTGGCTTCCATTTCGTTGTTGGTGCGTCCCGGTTTTCGCGTAACTTCCGCGTTGTGCTTGGCGACGTCCGACAATCCAAATAGATCGCATAATTATTAATGTATGATAAATACAAGTACAAAATTTGTATTTTTTGGTGTTGGTTAGTATTTGTTTGGCATCAGCTCGCTTAAAGTTCAATTTCGCGTTAAGATTCTCGATTATCGCCAAATCACGTAACGTGAATCTAGTAGGCATTCCTTGGCTCTCCAGGGGCCTGATCGAGTTAATTTACGTCTAATTATGTTATTTATGATGGTATTACTGTTCGTTACGCGCTTAATTACAACTAGAAAATGCCGGTTGTAACAATTTTAAATGTTCTTGATATAATGCTTTATAGCTCATCTGAAGATCAGGTCACTCACCTAGAAGCTAAATAAACCATTTGTTAATCAAGTTAGAACTATAAACTTTATGGTAAAACAAAACCTAAATTTTCACCCTCTTTGTTTACAGGTAGATGAAACGCCGCAGCCAATGCAGCTGCATCCGTAGCCAGCGCAACAGCAACAAGTTTATACGGTAAGCGATAGGTGCACTTCCACTAAAATGATTTCGTAAACTATATCTCAAGAAATACCAATAATATTAATCGTTATTGTTTGTCAGATTAGATCAGCAACTGAGTGTAGCACGTCTGATTATGATGAAGAGAAATTGAAAGAAGGTTAAAATTGCGTGATATGTTTTCTTTGTTTTATAGGGGGAAGATAGGTGGTTCTCTCCTAAGGCTTACAAAACACAGGTTATTGGCAGCAGCTCGCCTTATTTAACATATAAAAAACTTTATATGTTAAATATGGTGGACTGCTGCACATAACCTGTGTTTTGTAAGCCCTGTGGAGAGAAGCACCCATCTTCCCCTTACAAGGCAAAGAAGATTTATATATGTAATTTGTCAAACTACACTAAATTCAGTAAAAATATGTGTTGGATATAAAATATATATGTTGAAATTGAACCATACAAAAGAACAGATATAGAAAGCCAAAATATACTACAACCCCTGATCCAAAAAATAATGTAACATCTGCCCAACTCAAGGTCTGCTGAAGACTAAATGTCCAAGGTCTGCCATAGCTAAACTCTGTTAAAGACAAAGCTCAGCTGAAGTCTAAAGCTGAAGGTCTGCCAAGACAAAGCTCTGCTAAAGACTAAAGTTAAAGGTCTGCCAAGGCAAAGCTCTACTAAAAACGAAAGGTAAAAGGTCTGCCAAGACAAAGCTCTGCTGAAGATCAAAGCTAAAGGTCTATCAAGGCAAAGCTCTTCTCAAGACCAACAAAGGATGTATCATCAGTGTTTTATATCAGCCCTTGCAATGATTAGTGTATAGCAGTGGTTAGCTTAGCAGATGTTATCAGTTTGTTATTTTTGTTAAGTGTCACTTTCATGCTGACATCATAATAAGATGCTCTGTGGTTAGGATTGTAGTATAAAGAGAACAGTGCCTTCACTGTTCTGTTTGATCACTTTCATCGATTATCAATCTAAGCTATCTTCCTTACATTCTGTACGAACAAATAAGTGATCTTAGGCCGAGGGGGAGATTGTGAGTCATATGCCAGTAATCATAATTACGAAAGCATGACAATGAAAACAATCTCTCAACTGTTATGAATTAAAGCAAACTTAACATAAATGCCCACTGATGCAAACCACTGACTCACTAACCACTGATGTTATAGTCACTAACCACTGATGCAAACCAATGATGCAAGTTCATCTGATTTATCTTCTTTCATTTACCATTTTTAGAACTTACATAAATAGTTTCAAACTCAGATCCTAACAATATACAAATAATAATCTGTAGTTAGAATCTAACTTCATTTGAACCATTCTCAATATAGTCAACTTTTCTTACACCTTTCATTTGAACCATTGTCAATATAGTCAACTTTTCTTACACCTGTCTTTAACAAACTTCATTACTTAAGAGAATAAGTATCAGTCCTTGTAATTCTATCCACCAACATAAATGCAAACTTAACATATATGCCCCCTGAACTTATAAGAAAATAAGTATCAGTCCTTGTAATCCTATCCACTTATCAGAAACCACTGATGCAAACCAGTGATGACAAACCACTGCTAATACACCAACAGTAGTTGTATAGCAAAACCACTTATTCAACCACTAACTCACTAACCACTGATGTTATACTCAGTAGTGGTTGTCTACCACCAATAGTGTTTTCCTAACATCTGATGTTATTACTCCATGAAAATCTATTCGTTGATGAAATGTATCCTCTGTTCTTACTTCCACTGTTGGTGAAACCACTGTTTTCCCAATCCACTATTGGTGAAACCACTGTTTTCCCAATCCACTGTTGGTGAAACCACTGTTGTCCAAATCCTCTGATCATTCCTCTGTTCAGAACCATTGCTGGTCTCCAGCAGAATTTACACGTGCACAGATGATAGCCATCAGATGTTTTGGAAACCGCTGCCACGTTAGCATTCACTCTTCCCTTTATAAACTCTGTTTCATCCAACAGAGTTTCCACTTGCCGTTTCAATTTCAAAAACAAAAATCTGCCATAAATTTCTCCATTACTCTCTTCTTCTTTCAAACCCTAAATTCACCATGAATCTTATCCTCAAAACTCTCCATAATTACCTTCCAATATTCGAGAAAACCAACAATAATACTGCGTTTCACTCCATGATTGATGTTCTACAAACATCATCATACAAAGATGTGTTACTTGCAAAAGCACGATCTACATCAACACCACCGCGAGTTCTAGGCTAACGCTGAACTGCAAATTCGGAACAAAAAGGCCGTTGCCATCACATCAAAGATTGGATAGTCACTGGTCCAAATCTCTCCTTCTACTATCTCACCACTTTGGTATTATTGACCTTGATGACCCACATCTTTCTCAAAGAAAGATTTACACGCAGAATTCATAGAGCGTGGATATGAAGGTCAGCTTTCAGGTATTATGATTTTCAAACCGGAATTTCCTGCTGACATGAAATTCTTTTTTCGCACCCTTTTACTGTGCCTGTCAGCAAAAAAACCGGTTTCAACGAAATAGCTTTGAATATTCAATACATGGGTTATGCGATTTTAACAAAATCAAAATTTAACTTTTCTCAGGTATTGTTTTCTGATCTGGTTGCTAATTTTAACAATCCTAAAAAGGGTAAAACTTTTTTTGATACACCCTAGGTTGTTGAATTTCTATATACAAAAACAAGTTTCTGAGTCTGATTTTAAACAAGGTGTCACCTGTGAGGTTGGTGTCTCAAACATGAAACTTTTACTAGACTCTCAACTCAAAAACATAAGGTGTTGAAAACTAAAGCAACAGAGACTGAGCAGATTTTGACAACTTCTACAACCACTGCTCCTCCTCTATTGCTGAGCCCACTACTCCTGGTGACCACAACACTACAATCAGTATTGTGCAACCCCCACCAGTTAAACCCAAAAAGAAACCAACCAAATCCACCAAGCCCACCAAACACCCTAAAAAGGTAGCTCTAGAAGATGAGATCCTAGATATCTTACCTGTTACATCACAAAAGTCACTTACAACCACTGCTGCTACTTCCTCACAGCAGATGGTTCAAAGATCTCCACCATCACAATATCCTCTTGTTTCCTCACAAAAGGAACAAGTTGTAAGCACAAGGACACCACATTATGAGGCAGATGTTTCACTTGAGCATTTGTTCTCCAACCCCTCTCCAGGGCTATGTATCTTTGTACTCCCGTACCCACTACTCCAATTCCACCCATATTTATACCTTTGATTGAGGCAATAGAGAAAACTCAGTCACTCAACAGTCCCTATCACTCACCCATTAAAGAGAGTCAGCCTCCACATTTGACTGACTATGAGAAAACTCTATCTGCTAGCCCACATGCAATTGAGGAGCTTACACCCAAGAGTTACATGTAACTCTTGGCGGTAGGTCAAGTGAAGCAACTACTACAACTACTGCTACAACAATGGCTCAGTTGGACAGTGGTTACATAATTAAGACTTCCTTGATTGCAACAACTGCTGAGGCTACAGTTGTATTCTCTGAGCCAGTTGGAAGTCCCCAGAATCAAGAACAAGGGGATTGGGTCTGATACTATGGAGTTTACTCCAGTAGAAGATCCAAATAAAACTACCTCTGGTAGGAATTCAGATGACCCTATTAGATTAGGTGATGAATTAAGGTATAAAGAATTGACAGAGAGGATGTCTTCCATGAAATCATCTATAGATGACCTCAAAACCATGATGAACCAGGTCCTACAAAACTCCAAACCTCAACCATTTCCCACACAAAATGCTGATGAGCTATGGAAGGTTGTTCAACTAATCATCCTTGCTCAGACATAACTGGTCGATATTCAGCATGAAACCCATATGAAACTGATCCAAAATATGGCCGAGGCTCGCTATAAAGATACACAAGCTGGCATCAAAGCCATCAAAGACCATCTGCTCAAAACTAATGGCTCTGCCCCAGTGATCATTCTTCAAAATGACAATGAGGATGATGCCAAAAAGGGGGAGAGAGATTCAATACGAAAGTTGCAGCCTGACTCAAAACTCAAACCTCAGGTGCAACAACAGCCAGCAACAACAACAACTGCTGAAGCATTTTAAACTCGGATCCTAACAATATACAAATAATAATCCTCAGGATGTATCATCAGTGTTTTCTATCAGTCCTTGTAATGTTTAGTGTATAGCAGTGGTTAGCTTAGCAGATGTTATTAGTTTGTTATTTTTGTTAAGTGTCACTTTCATGCTGACATCATAATAAAATGCTCAGTGGTTAGGATTGTAGTATAAATAGAACAGTGCATGACTGTACTATTTGATCATTTTCATCTATTATCAATCTAAGCTATCTTCCTTACATTCTGTACGAACAAATCAGTGATCTTAGGCCAAGGGGGAGATTGTGAGTCATATGCAAGTAATCATAATTACGCAAGCATGACAATGAAAACAATCTCTCAACTGTATGAATTAAAGCAAACTTGACATAAATGCCCACTGATGCAAACCATTGACTCACTAACCACTGATGTTATTGTCACTAACCACTGATGCAAACCAATGATGCAAGTTCATCTGATTTATCTTCTTTCATTTACCATTTTTAGAACTTACATAAACAGTTTTAAACTCAGTTCCTAACAATATACAAATAATAATCCGTAGTTAGAATCTAACTTCATTTGAACCATTCTCAATATAGTCAACTTTTCTTACACCTTTCATTTGAACCATTGTCAATATAGTCAACTTTTCTTACACCTGCCTTTAACAAACTTCATTACTTAAGACAATAAGTATCAGTCCTTGTAATCTTATCCACTGACATAAATGCAAACTTGACATATATGCCCCCTGAACTTATAAGAAAATAAGTATCAGTCCTTGTAATCCTATCCACTGATCAGAAACCACTGATGCAAACCACTGATGAAAACCACAGATGACAAACCACTACTAACACACCGACAGTAGTTGTATAGCAAAACCACTGATTCAACCACTAACTCACTAACCACTTATGTTATACTCACAGTGGTTGTCGAGCAGTGGTTGTCTACCACCAATAGTGTTTGCCTAACATCTAATGATATTACTCCATGAAAATCTATTCGTTGCTGAAAGTGTATCCACTGTTCTTACTTCCACTTTTGGTGAAACCACTGTTTTCCCTATCCACTGTTAGTGAAACCACTATTTTCCAAATCATCTGATCATTCCTCTGTTCAGAACCACTGCTGGTCTCCAGCAGAATTTACACATGCACAGATGATAGCCATCAGATGTTTTGGAAACCGCTGCAACGTCAGCATTCACTCTTCCCTTATAAACTCTATTTCATCCTAACAGAGTTTCCACTTGCCGTTTCAATTTCAGAAACAAAAATCTCCCATAAATTTCTCCGTTACTCTCTTCTTCTTTCAAACCCTAAATTCACCATGGATCTTATCCTTAAAACTCTCCATAACTACCTTCCAATATTCGAGAAAACCATTAATAATAACGTGTTTCACTCCATGATTGATGTTCTACAAACATCATCATACAAAGATGTGTTACTTGCAAAAGCGCGATCTACATCGACACCCTTCGCCAGTTCTGGGCAAACGCTGAACTGCAAATTCAAAACAAAAAGGCTGTTGCCATCACATCAAAGATTGGACAATCACTGGTCCAAATCTCTCCTTCTACTATCTCTACCACTTTGGGTTTTATTGACCTTGATGACCCTACATCTTTCTCAAAGAAAGATTTACACGCAGAATTCATAGAGCGTGGATTTGAAGGTCAGCTTTCAGGTATTACGATTTTCAAACCGGAATTTCCTGCTGACATGAAATTCTTTTTTCACACCCTTTTACTGTGCCTGTCAGCAAAAACAACCGGTTTCAACGAAATACCTTTGAATATTCAATACATGGGTTATGCGATTTTAACCAAATCAAAATTTAACTTTTTTCAGGTATTGTTTTCTGATCTGGTTGCTAATTTTAACAATCTTTAAAAGGGTAAAGCTTTTTTTATAAACTATAGGTTGTTGAATTTCTATATACAAAAACAAGTTTCTGAGTCCGATTTTAAACAAGGTGTCACCTGTGAGGTTGGCAGCCTCAAACATGAAACTTTTACTAGACTCTCAACTCAAAAACATAAGGTGTTGAAAACTAAAGCAACAGAGACTGAGCAGATTTTGACAACTTCTACAACCACTGCTCCTTCCTCTATTGTTGAGCCCACTGCTCCTGGTGACCACAGCTTTACAACCAGTATTGTGCAACCCCCACCAGTTAAACCCAAAATGAAACCAACCAAATCCACCAAGCCCACCAAACACCCCAAAAAGGTAGCTCCGGAAGATGAGATCCTAGATGTCTTACCTATGACACATCACAAAAGTCACTTACAACCACTACTGCTACTTCCTCATAGCAGATGGTTCAAAGATCTCCACCATCACAATCTCCTCTTGTTTCCTCACAAAAGGAACAAGTTGTAAGCACATGGACACCACATTATGAGGTAGATGTTTCACTTGAGCATTTGTTCTCCAACCCCTCTCCAGGGCTATGTATCTTTGTACTCCCGTACCCACTACTCCAATTCCACCCACATTTATACCTTTGCTTGAGGAAATAGAGAAAACTCAGTCACTCAACAGTCCCTATCACTCACCCATTAAAGAGAGTCAGCCTCCACATTTGACTGAGTATGAGATAACTCTATCTGCTAGCCCACAGGCAATTGAGGAGCTTACACCCAAGAGTTACATGTAACTCTTGGCGGTAGGTCAAGTGAAGCAACTACTACAACTGCGGCTACAATAGTGGCTCAGTTGGATAGTGGTTACATAATTAAGACTTCCTTGACAGCAACAACTGCTGAGGCTACAGTTGTATTCTCTGAGCCAGTTGGAAGTCCCCAGAACCAAGAACAAGGGCATTTGGGTCTGAAACTATGGATTTTACTCCAGTAGAAGATCTAAATAAAACTACCTGTGGTAGGAATTCAGATGAACCTATTAGATTAGGTGATGAATTAAGGTATAAAGAATTGACAGAGAGGATGTCTTCCATGGAATCATCTATAGATGACCTCAAAACCATGATGAACCAGGTCCTACAAAACTCCCAACCTTAACCATCTCCCACACAAAATGCTGATGAGCTATGGAATGTTGTTCAACCAATCATCCTTGCTCAGAGACAACTGGTCGATATTCAACATGAAACCCATATGAAACTTATCCGAAATATGGCCGAGTCTCGCTATAAAGATACACAAGCTGACCTCAAAGCCATCAAAGACCATCTGCTCAAAACTACTGGCTCTGCCCCAGTGATCATTCTTCAAGATGACAATGAGGATGATGCCAAAAAGGGGGAGAAAGATTCAATGCAAAAGTTTCAGCCTTTCAAAACTCAAACCTCAAGTGCAACAATAGCCAGCAACAACAGCCAACAACAACAACAACAACTGTTAAAGCATCTGAAGCAACTTTGGGTAAAGAAGTTGATGAATCATTAAATAAAGAAGCTAAAAGGGTTGTAAATGAAAAGCAAGAAAGACAGGATACATTCGAAGAAAAAGCTTTAAGACTCGTAAAAGAAGTAAAGGCTAAGCAAATGAAAAAGGAAGATGTTGGAATTTCAAGGCAAAGGTCTGCTAGAAGAGCAAGACAAGAACTCCCATCTCTCCTACAACCATTTCTGCAGCTACTACAAATGTATCCTCTGTCACTCTATCCACAACAGATGTTTGGGCAGATGTTGTGACAACAAATGCTGGAACAACAGCTGCTCCAACAGATGTTCAAACCACTGCCTTGATCACCTTTCCAACCACAACTGAACCACTGCCCACACCATCCTGAATTCCCACACATCCACCTTCTCCCGAAATTAAATTCCAAACGCGAAAGAAAAGCTTTGGTTGTTGATGATGATGAAGACAACCAATCACCACTTCCCACATCATCACAATCCATATCACAACCATCCTCATCACCTCCACACTCTCAAACTCCATTTCCCTTAGTTCCAACGATGCACCAACCCTCCTCATTCCTTCCATTGGGTGCATTATACCCATTGGAAATTTTAACAGTTAAGGGTGAGATTGAAGCTTTCTAAAAAATTGAAGATCCAACAAAAAGAGAATTTCCTTCCCTGCTGGGGTATAGAAAGCCTAGGAACTTGGTTGAGTATCTTAAGCTGAAGGCTAAATAGGCTGAATATATTTCAAAGAAAATTCAAAAGATAAAGATGACAGGGCTTTACAAGTCTCCTTGCAATACCAACTGAGCAAAGTCAGAAGCATTGAAGAATTTGCTAAGGAGCTGAGTAAGTATATGTCTGAACAGCCAACCACTAATGATCCAGAACTGATAGAAGATTATCTTGATCATGTCATGAAGCATAAGCCTTAAAAGCAACAATGGCACAATTTAAAGGCTGATCGGCTAATGATCTTAAAGAAGAAATTGAAAGAATTCATTCTATGCTCAAAGATCCTTCAAAGATGCCTACTCCTCCTGTTTGGAAATAGGCCAAAATTGAAAGCCAAGACCATGCTCTCAAAATTAAAAGAATGAAAGCCGAGCTTGTTGATGCTTTATATGGAACAACAAGGCAGATTGCTAGATGGTCAGAATCTAAAGTGGTAGATACCTACAAAAGGTTGGAAGAATTAAGAAAAAAGGATCCTTCTATCCAAGAAAGCCAATCTATGAGCAAACAACCTCTACTCTTAAACAGATCCTTGGTCCTAAAAGATTAACTTCAACCACCAGCTTATCCACCATTGCCTTGAATCAAGCAAAGAGGCAAACGCGGGTAGAAGAAGAAGGTTAAAGGATGCATGAGGAATTGAGAAAAGAGGGAATAAAGAACCAAATTTTGTTTTACACAGATGCTGCAAGTGACAAACTTAGAGCCTCAATATCCACACTTGTACGCAGATCAACCTCACCCAACTCATCAAAAATAAACTACTCCCAAGAAAACCATCTGACTCAAAAATTCTAAAATAGAAGTCTAGCTAAGACAACCATGAATAGACATTGCTCAGGTCAGATGGTAGAGTTCAAAGGATAAAGATGGAGGATGCATACAGTTTGGATGTAGCTGATCTCCAAGACTTGCTGAATCTTGAGCTTGAAAGGGATGTAGAAGACATGATTGCCTTGGACTTTGAACTTCATATCAAAGGCCAAATAAGGGAATCATTGATGAGAAATAAAGATAAGTATAAAGTTTAGTTTTTTTCATCATCTGTTCTTATAATGTTTAGCGTATAGCAAGTAATCATAATAAAGTTCTTGTAATGTTTAGTTTTAGCATCATCTATGCCTGTACTATTCTATTTGATCACTTTCATCGAGTATCAATCTAAGCTATCTTCCTTACATTCTCTATGAACAAATCAGTGATCTTAGGTTGAGGGGGAGATTGTGAGTCATATGCAAGTAATCTCAACTATTATGAATTTAAGCAAACTTGACAAAAATGCCCACTGATGCAAACCACTGACTCACTAACACTGATGTTGTAGTCACTAACCACTGTTGCAAACCACTGACTCACTGATCAGAAACCCCTGATGCAAAACCACTGATTCAACCATTGACTCACTAACCATTGATGCAAACCACTGACTCACTAACCACTGATGCAAACCACTGATGCAAACCACTGACTCACTGATCAGAAACCACTGATGCAAAACCACTGATTCAACCATTGACTCACTAACCACTGATGTTATAGTTTACTTTTCATACACTTGTCATGTATAGAGCCCTTTTCAATACCAAACCTTTTAGTTACAATTCGTTACAATCTACCTTAAACTGACATATTCTCAGTTACTCTTCTGAGTACCAGGCTTACTTCAACAGCTGTGAAATATTAACCTTTTCAAATACCAACGCCCTAAGTCAGAGAATCTTTTCATTTTGTACTGCTGTCATTCAGATTTTTTACTACTTAACCTATCAGTCTTTCTTTTAAAGTTACTTTTACAGCTGTAAAGCAAACAGTGCCTTGGTGGGTGGTAAAGCATGCTTGGAGCTCTATAAATCAGTAAGACTCTACCATCACTCCATATTACAGTCCACAATGCATTGTTGTAAGCTTTTCTACTTCTGGGTCTTGCATTGTTGTAAGCTTTCTCGCTTTTATTGGTTTGTTTTGTAACTTTTAACGGCTATAAACATAGCTATAACAATGTTTATTATTGGTTGTTTTATAATTAAATCTTTATACAAGTGTAATTAGAAATAATACTTATATATAATATAAATATGTAAAGTTAATTTATAAATCTTTAAAATTTTATTTATATATAACCAAGATAATTGATTTTCAGTTCACAATCCACTCCGAACACATATCAACTGAGAGCTATGGGTGGTGGTTATCCAATTCTAGTTGAACCACAAGGACATTCAAACCATTGACGATCATCCCGTCGCAATATAAACTTTCCAGTTTCAAACCGTCCTATAAACCCTACGGTGACAAACCCTACGTCGGTGACAAACCCTCCGCCGGTGACAAACCCTCAACATGATGATCCAGTTTTTTGACAGAAGAAGAGTTGAATTGGGCGTATGACTAAACCTTTTCTCAACTACAATTTGGTGGACTACGAATTGGGGAGGGCATCACCATCCGGTGGCAAACACTCCTAAACCGCCACAACATCCTCCACCTTCAAACTACCCTCATGTCGAAAACCCCATTCAAACACAAGAATTAATGAGTTGGGCTGAAGGGCACGAAACTGACCCTGGGGCGGAATATGAACCACCGTTGGATGAAGAAATGGTTTGGGAACCTTAGAACAATTTTGATGCTGGCTGCCTCCACTGCAATGATGATGATAATGATATTCCTGTGATTTATCTAATGTTTTATTATGGGTTACTTAATTTTATTTCCATGTACTCTTTTTTCTCGAATTAGTTTGAATATTAATCATGTAGTTGTTTTATTTTTAATTATGTATTAGTTTAAATTTAAATTTGTTGTTGTTTAATTTTAATCATGTTTTATAGCAAATCCACTGATGACAAACCACTGCTAACACACCAACAGTAGTTGTAGAGCAAAACCACTAATTCACTAACCATTGATGTTATACTCAGCAGTGGTTGTCCAGCAGTGGTTGGCTACCACCAACAGTGTTTGCCTAACATATGATGTTATTACTCCGTTAGAGGTTAGCAACATCATCAGTGTTTGTCTAACATCTGATGTTATTAATCTATCAGAGGTTAGCAAACTCATCAGAGGTTTGGTAAGGATTCTTTTAGATGTTGGCTCATCAGTAGTTTGACTTTATTTCATCATCTATTATGACTATCTTTTATTTTATTTGCAAGGTATTTGACACTTTATCAATTTACAATGAATAATGGACAACCAAAGAATCTTAATCATGCTAGCTCGAGTGCATCTACTAGAGTAGAAAAAGAAAAGAGTATAACAAAAGATACTATGCTGCACGCAAAGAAAATAACAAAGTCTCGAAATTTGGGAGTGGTGAGGTCTCCCGAAGTTCTTCATGAATATCATTAATGAGTAATAGGTCAACAGAAAGGACACCCTTAAGATGTTTAGAAACTAATATTACTCAATTTACCCAAATGACAAATGAGAATGCGTCAAGCACACTCCCCTCTGTAATTGATGAAGTCGTGCCTAGAACATCACGAGGTTTCTATTTATTTAATACTGATTTCTTTGTCGAACTTGACATCTTTAACAACCTTCATTACTTAAGTCAATGATTTTTTAGGTGTTCAAATCCAACCGCGTACAATTTTACCTCAATTTTGTGAAGTAGTTGGTCAACCTTCCTTCCAAGATGAGAACGTAGAAGATGATCCATATAACTTTGTTTACGATGGTGTACCTAGAGAGCATCATGTTTTAAAAGAACAAGGTGCATGTCCTGATTGTGGAGCAAAACATTTTCAATTTGAATTTGATACCTTTTGTTGTATGGTTGGGAAAATTGTGTTAGCAAATTCAGAAACTGCAGAGGAATTGCACCGGATTTTCACATCGCAAGATGAAATTGGAAATATTTTTTTGGCAAAACATTCGTGTTTATAACACCAATTTTTCTTTTGCCTCAATAGGAGTGACGTTGGATGATACATTGAGCAATATGAGAGACGGTGTATATACTTTTCATGCACATAGAGGAATATATCAAATAGTTGACCAATTAGTTCCGTGGGATGGAACCCCTAGGTACCTGTAGTTGTATTTTTATGATCCTGATACTGAGTTAGATTTCAGACTCCAATGGCCAAATCTTGATCGACGCATTACATAAATCTTGACACGCGTTCTTTCTAAAACCCATATGTCGATACATTTCGAAGACTTGCAAAACTAGTACCTCTGGACAACTATAGAGTCACTTTGAATACTTTGGTTAACTTGACCAAAGGGTGTACAACCGACCAGCGACATCAGAGGTATATAAAATGTTATAAAAACGTCGTGAAATATATAGAATTGATCATAAACTACCACTGATCAGAAACTACTGATGTAAACCACTGCTAACACACCAACAATAGTTGTATAGCAAAACCACTGATTCAACCACAGACTCAATAACCACTGATGTTATACTCAACAGTGGTTGTCTACCACCAACAGTGTTTGCCAAATATTTGATGTTATTACTTCATCAGAGGTTAGCAACATCATCAGTGTTTGTCTAGCATCTGATGTTATTACTCTATCAGAGGTTATCAAAGTCATCAGAGGTTTGGCTTTATTCCATTAGATGTTGTCTGATCAGTAGTTTGACTTTATTTGACCAACTGAATTGTTACTTTCTTCAACATAAAATATTATATTAATTACAATTATTTAATAGTATTGCTTATTTTACTTACTTATAGTTGACGATTATATAGGTTGCTGGTATTTGGGTTGAAGGTAATGACAATATCACTTCGTATAAACGAAGTATTGTTATTTACGGTAGATCTGAATATAGCCAAACTATTCAGCCGTACTTCAGTTGTTACTATCCAATGTTGTATCCTCTATTTTTCCTAACGGTGAGTCGGGTTGGCATGCTAACATACCACGTCATGGAGTATCGATTCATGAGGTTTGCAACAATGACAACATCGAGGGAGAAATGGAAGGTACCAACAATGTATTATTCTTTTAAGTGACGATCATAAATATACCCTAATGCGTTTTATTTTATTAACTGTTTGTTTTTAAAATATCTTCATCGTTTCGAGGCTAACACATGAAGTGGTAGAACAACCGTGGCTATGCGAGAGTACTACTGTTACAAGTTCCAGATTCGATCTACCAAAAACATGCTTCTGTTTGGTGGTAGACTGCTACAACAGTTTGTGGTAGATGTTTACATAAAGATTGAGACGTCACGTTTAGAATTTTGTGAGAGAAACCAGGCTAAGATACGGGCCGACTTGTACCAAGGTATTGTGGATTGCGTCAATGATGGTGAGGTTCATGCAAACAGAGTGGGGAAAAGAATTGTGTTGCCTGCATCTTTCATCTGGGGCCTCGCGACATGCGACGTTGGTTTCTAGATGCGATGACTTTAGTTCAAGATGACGGCAAGCCTGATATATTCCTTCAATGACGTGTAATCCTAAGTGGCCTAAGATATATGATAATTTACATGTTGGTCAACAAGATCACCTGGACCTTGTTTCAAGAGTGTTTCGGGCTAAATTAGAAGATCTTAAGGAATAATTATTCAAGAAACATATCCTCAGGGAATTTAAGGCATATGTTTATGTCATCGAATTTCAAAAGCGTGGTTTGCCGCACACACATTTTCTCCTTATCATGTACCTGCAACAAAAATCAATAACGCGGACCATTATGATAAGGTTGTGTGTGCTAAGAATCCTAACAAACTAAGACATCCCAAATTGCATGAGATTGTTGTGAAGCACATGATTCACAGCCTTGCGGTGGTTTACGATTAAGCAGTCCTTGTATGTAGGGTGATCATAAAATTTGTCGTTTTCACTATCCTAGACAATTTAATGAAGAGACAACACAAGGAGAAGATGCATATCCGTTGTATCGAAGGAGGGACACCTGAATAGAAGTGGACATACAAGGAAAAACACTTGATACTAGATGGGTGGTCCCATATAACCCAAGGCTTTTGATGATGTTTAACTGTCACATCAATGTTGAAGTTTTCCCAAGTATAAAATTTGTGAAATATCTTTTAAAATATGTTTATAAAGGACATGACAAACAAGTTATTCAAGTTGATCAAAGTGAGCAAGGGGTTGTAATTAATGAGATAAAGAGATTTCAGGATGCACGCTACATATCGCCCCTAGAGGCTATGTGGCGCATTTTTTCCTTCTCTCTTTCTCAAATCTTTCCTTCTGTTCAAGCCTTACAACTTCGTCTACCAAAAAATCAGATGGTTAGATTTAGAGATGATGAGATAATGTCTAATATTGTTGATAGGGAAAGGGATAACAGAACCATGCTAACAACATTTTTTGAGAAAAATAGAATCGATGAAACAACAAGGGTATATTTGTATAAAGATTTTCCAAAACACTTCACGTGGAATGGAAGCACACGCCGTTGGAATCTTTGTTTGGGTAAAAAAACAAACAGGTCGTATCGTTTATGCTAATCCAGCCAAAGGAGAAAGGTACTACTTACGCCTACTTTTGTCAAATGTCAAAGGGCCTACTTCTTTTGAACATCTTTGCACGGTTAATGGTCAAAGGTGTGAGACACTTCGAAAAGCAGCTCTTGAGTTAGGATTAATAGAAGACGATGAATATCTATCACAATGTCTTGAAGAAGCCTCTATATTCCAGTTTCCCAATGCTCTTAGAAGGTTATTTGCAAAAATAATGATTTTTTTGCCAACCTGGAGATATTAGAAAGTTATGGAATGACCACTTTGATTTTTCTGAAGATTGAACGAGTTCATAATATGGTTCTTACCGAAATTAGTGTGTTTCTACAATCCATGGCTAAAAATATCAATGAAGTCGACCTTCCTAAGATAACAGATGATGTTAACTTACAGGATGTAGTTATTGTGAGTTACAAGAGGAGTATGGGATTGTTTTGGAACTTGAACACTTGAGTGCCAAAGATAAACTTAATCCGGATAAAAAAGTGTGTTTGATGAGATAATGATGCATGTTGATAATGATCTTCCACACATCTTGTTTATTGACGGTCCTGGATGGAACTGGAAAAACATTTTTGTATAATGCCTTGCTTGCTGAAATTTGGTCACGTGGTCTCATTGCTCCACCAACAGCTTCATCAGGTGCTACGGCTAATAATATGCCAGGAGGTAGAACGGCTCACTCGAGATTCAAGATTCCTATTAATCTTGAAAATAGTTCAATGTGCAGTATCAAAAAATAGTGGGGCCGCCAAACTATTCGGGTATGCCAAAACAATCATATGGGATGAAGCGTCAATGGCTAAGCGACAGGCGATAGAGGCAGTTGATCGTACATTGCAGGACATTATAGGTGTTAGTCTCCCATTTGGTGGGAAGATAATGGTTATGGGTGGTGACTTCAGACAGGTGTTGCCGGTTATTAAACGTGGCACTCAAGCACAGATCGTAGAGCCTACAAATGTCACCTCTTTGGTCTTTGACTAAACAGATGTGGTTGACCATAAATATGAGAGCGTTGAAAGATCCGTGGTTTTCTGAATTTCTACTAAGAGTTGGCAATGGAACTGAAGAATCAATCAAAGGAAACTATATCTGCATACCCGATGACATGACAATTCAGTGCAACAATAGAGAAAACTCTATAAAAGAATTGATGAATGCCATCTTTCCATCAATTGAAGATAGTGTATACTCTTCAGATTATATAATCTCTAGAGCGATATTGTCCACTAAAAATGAGAGTGTTGACGAGATTAATAATCAAATGATCGAAATTTTTCAAGGGAAGGAAAAAGTGTATTACAGTTTTGACGAAGCTGAAGACAATCAACACAACTTCTATGCGATCGAGTTCTTAAACTCGCTAAATGTTAGTGGTTTGCCGCCTCATAAGCTTCGTTTAAAAATTGGATGCCCAATAATATTGTTACAGAATATCAATCCATCACATGGCCTATGTAATGGCATGTGGTTGATATGTAAAGGCTTCATGCGAAATGTTATTGATGCAGTCATTGCAATCGGTCAGCATGCCGTTAAACGAGTATTTTTGCCAAGAATCTCTCTAACCCTTTCTGAAGATGACTTGTTCCCATTCAAGCTGAAAAGAAAACAGTTTCCAATTCGACTAAGCTTTTCCATGACGATTAATAAAGCTCAAGGTCAAACAATTCTGCACGTTGGTGTTTATTTAATGGATTCCATATTTTCACATGGACAACTTTATGTGGCGTTTTCAAGAGGGATTTCAAGACAAAATACGAAGGTGTTGGTACATCTCACAAAATATTTTAAGCAACCCGGAGTTTACACATCAAATGTTGTCTACCAGGAAGTGTTGCGTGATTGATGAACCGCGTTCATATCAAAATGAAGGTAAGTTAGTAGATTTTGTGCCTTAATTCCTTCTAGAAATTACTTTTCTAAACACGTGTAAGCGTCTAACATTATTTTTTTATGTGTCGAAATCTGGTACAGTAGAGGAGAAGATACAAGAAATTCATGAGCGAACAGATGTATTGGTAAAACAGGAAGAGTTACAACAGACTCCCCGTATTTTGTTTTTGGTGTTTTGTCCAGCTGCTTGCTTGTATTGTACTCTTCTTGTTTTTAGTTACATCTACTTCCTTGTTTTGTACTCTTCTTGTATATCAATCACGCGAAGCTACAAATAAAATGTCACACCCCTGGATTTACAACCAAACACCGGTCGGCAAAGATGGGGAATCTCGTGAAGTAAGTTAATATCATCATAGTCATTTAAACATAACACATCGGAAGTCTTGGAGTTAAATTACTATTACAAACCAAATGTTCAAAGTACGAAAAATAATATACAGACGGCTTGAAATAGAAGATCCACAGGCGGATCATAAAAATGTACAAAAATGTATAACAGAACTTAGGCAGATCTATGGATTTGCAAGATCCTCTTATATCACTACCGAGCAGCTTCCAGCCTATTTCGTATTGTACCTGCAAGCTTAGTCTTTTGAAAATACGTCAGCTTTCGTTGGTAAATACACCCAACTGACTCATTTTGAAAACATTTGAAAAATGGTTTTAAGTGCACATGGCACAAAAAATCTTTTATAACTTGGGAAAGTTAGCCTTGTAACCTTGTTAACAGATTCATATGTTTGTCCATACATACATGGCCCAGTACAAAGACCGAGACATGATTAACGTACACACCACTTATGAACTCACGAAGGAGTTATCCCCAACAACTGGGTAAAATTTGCATGAGCATCTGTCAGGTGTATGCCTACACCCCGCGCTTAGGTCGTGACCACTAACTAATGTAATGAGCCGAGGATATCCAGGACACGGTCGTTAACCCCCGATGTTTAAGTTATCAAACAAAACTGATTAAAGCAGAATATGCGGATTTACTAGCCACAGTCCGGCATTCGATTGATCCTATTTCCGACTAAGCGGTAATAAAATTACGGTATCCAAAGCCCGTATAGGGAAAATAAGTCAAGAGTATTTACCTAAGCTAGTCTTGATTTAAAAATGCAAGATTTAAAATCTCAGCCGTATCCAAAATGAACTAACTGCACATAGCATTTACCAGAAGGCTCTAGTCTAGACTATGGCATAAGCTAACCAATAAAAATGCTAACAATCTTAATTTAAGTCACAGACTTAGACCGTCTGCGTACAAGATCAAAACGGTATAATACACTAGATTAAGCGATGACCGGATAGAATGTAGTTTAAACCCAACAAGTACCATGACATGCGCATATAAGCGATATCGGGTAAACCATAAGCATTCTGGATTTTGAGATTAAAAATGATAAGGTTAAACCCGTTTTGGTTAATTTTCGTAAACTAGTTACATATACTTAATCGTGCACATATAAGCGATATCGGGTAACGGGATAAGTCATGGACATGTTCTATATGCCATTATACTTTAAATAAGTTGTAATATCAGTAGGATATCAACTTACATGCCCGTTAAGGTTTAAAAATGAAACTACGCCTCATAACGACATTTTGGTAAGTATACGTCGTATAAAAGAAACTTGAATCTATTTTGATGTTATGTTCATAAGTATTCTGAAAAAATAATTTATTTATGATATAATATCAGTAAGATATTAGTTATGTGTGAAATTTATCTTTTATGACCAAACTATGCACCGTAGGGGCGTTTTGGTCATATTACCCATAGTTTTATAATTTTATTTGGGATTCTGAGTTTATATCATATACCTACTGTAAAAATATTTTAAATAAGTTTTAAAATCAGTAGGTAACAAGTCTTAGTTGATAAATAAGGTTTAAAACCCGACTATGCGCCGAAACGACGCTTATGTCGTAAAATGACGATTTGTGCGAAGTTTAGTAAAAACTGATGTTAAGATCAAGTTTAATTATTTTAAATATGTTATTTAATATAACATATCAGTAGGTAAAATATTTATATGAAAAGGTATGATTAAAACCGTTTTATGTGCCACAAAGGCGTTATCATCATTTATCGACATAATACAAGAACTTGTACGTAAACTCAGTATACAATCTGATTTGACATCCCAAATAATCCTACTTATGATATTACATCAGTAGGTAATTCATTTTCAAGTTCGTTATCGTTTAAGCCTTATTTTGTATAAAAAGGGCATTTTTGTCAAAATGGCAAATTTATGGAACTTGTGCATAAACTCAGATTCTGATTATGATCATGTAATATAACCTCAGGGGGTTATGCAACATCATATTATGATCATAATGCAACCTTAGATCAGTAGTTAACTAATCTAAATCAAGTCAGAATCGAAAGTCAAAGTAGAAGTCAAACTTTGCGACTTTCGGTTGCGAATCGACCCAGAGCTGAAATTGATGAGCCGAACATGTTCTCACATGTTCTAATAAATATTACCAACTTGTTTTTAAATGTTAAAACATGTTTCGTAACGTATATAAACTCATATTATAATATTTCGAAAAAATGGCCTGTTTGACTTTTTAATATTAAAACTTTGACCCGTCAATTGGTCTAGCAAACGTGATCTCTAGGAGGTGCTCTTTATAGGGATTAACACCCACCTTTGTTGATACACTTTTATGTCTGTCGCTTGTTCTTAGTTACATCTGTAATTCTATGGTCTTTGTTTGCAGTGTCTATATAATTTGGTCATGTCGACCGAATCAAGATATCCTCCGATCTTGATTTAGTACGACGTTTAGTTTGTCCGTGTTAAACAGTTGCATGTGTGCATATGGTTGAATCTTGTGTACATCATGTCTGTGGAACGTTCTCCAAGGAAAACACTTTGTGCGAGTGGACATGCTTCGTACGAGCAAGATGTTGCTCGTACAAGCCATCTGCCATTCGTACGGACGAATCCCTCTAAACAAGTATGATACTTGTTTCGTACGAGCTAGTTGATGCTTGTACGAACCAGCTTGTTCGTACGAGCTAGTTGATGCTTGTACGAACCAGCTTGTTCGTACGAGTATCTTTGGAGTAGTTCTTCATGTCTTTTGGTGTTTCGTATGTCCAGCAACATACTTCGTACTGTTGCTAGCTAAGGACACTATATAAGCAGACATGCACTTCTCAGAGTAGTTAGTCGAGTTGAGTGAGACCTTCCAGAGAGACACAAGAGCACAAAGTGTGTTGCATGAGAGTGTATGAACATGTTTGTATATGTTTGTATTAGTTCTCTTCAGTTAATCAAGATATTGAATCTTTCATTATCATGTGTTCTTACTTTGCTTTGGTTTGCATTCATACGAGGATTCCGCACTCGTATTTATGTTGTATGAACAAGGAAGCAGGTTTATCTTGATCCTCCAAGTGGTATAAGAGCTTTGGCTCTCTTCTTTGTTCAAAACCAAGCTTAGTGATTGTGTCTGAGCTAGTTGAGAGGGTTTCTTGAAGTGTTCTTGAACTTTCAGCAGGTAACTTAAGTTTTTGAAAGATAACAAACTTAAAACTTAGTTAAAACTTGTTGTATCCGGAAAATTTTAATTAAAACCTAGTTAGAATACATGGAGACATGTTAAAATCTGTTTTTCTTAAAATTTTCATCAGTTCAAGTTGAACACATTTGCAGGAGAAACTCACCGGAATATTGTTGTAGGTTTGACCAATTCTCTGACATTCTGGACTTGACTGTTAAAACTGAAAAGATGGTGGAATGTTTGTCTTTTTTAACTAAAATTGTGTAGACAACAGAACACTTTCGAAAACCAGTCTGTGCAGAAAAGGAAATTTTTCACCAACCAACACTTAAAAAATATTCCTCTGCGAAAAACATCTATGCGAATAACCCATCCGCACGAAGAACCAGATTGTTCGTACGAAAGACTAGTCATCCGCACGAAGAACCTGGTTCGCACGAAAAACTTAGTTGTTCACACAAAGTAATATCCTCCGTACGAAACAAGTAGTTCGTACGAAGGACATATCATTCGTACGAAACAGTGGTTCGTACGAAGAACATCTTAGTCTGTTGATTCGTGTTTCAGTTTTTTTTTCAAACCTTGTGATTTCTCAAACTTTGTAATTTCTAAAATTGTGACATTTTAAAAGGAACACTGTTATTTTCAAAATTCAAACTCTAAACCTTTTAATTTTCATAATCAAGAAAATGAGTACTAATCCGTGGGATTGGAGTAGTAGTTCGAGCACATATCAAGACTCTTCGCAAAGCTCCGCAACCTCATGGGTAAAATCATTGATGCCTCAACATACAACTATGATTACTGCAAATCAATGGGCATATGTCGCAAACCAGAACCAGAGCCTTCAGACTCTTCTGATGAGTGAGAGTGAAACCGGGAGTAATAACCGTCCACCTAAACTGAACCACATGAACGATTATCCGTCCTGGAAAAGTCGTTTCACACATATGTTCTCGGATAGAACACAAAATTATGGACATGTTTTACTACACCCTATAAAGAATCACTCGAAGAGGCATGATCAAACCCAACCTCCTTAGCCAATCTAGATGAAGGCGATAAAAAGGCTTACGATCTAGAGAAAAAGGCATTTCTATCCTAACACAGGCACTCCATAAAGATATTTACCATCAGTTTGTGTACTGTACGACCACCAAAAATCTGTGGGATACCCTGGAAGCAAGAGGAGAGGGTAATGCTGCAACCAGAAAAATTCGACATAATCTACTAAAGAAGAAGTTTGAAGGTTTCATGTTCATGGAAATGAAACATTGCATGATATGACCACACGCTTTTACCATTTTCTTAGAGAAATGTACTCTTACAAAGTATTAGCATCTCCGCAAGAAATTCTGATGCGTTTTGCTGACGCATTACCGCCAAAAATGGGGTCAATTTCTTGACTTATTAAAACATGCAGGTGTTTTGGATTCAATCAGTATTCATGAATTTGTGCAGAAATTGGAAAACAAGAATGAAGAGGAACTTCGAAAGGCACAAAGAGTTACTGTTCCACAAAACCCTGAGATATACTTCGGAGGTATTAATACAGGTATTAGTGCAAGTCAGCAACCAAAGCTTCAAACCGCGTTTGTGTCAAACGTGAATCCCTTTTTACCACAACCTGTTCAAACAAATAAGTCTGGAAGCTCAAATACTCAAGCCTTTGGACAAGTATTTGATCCGAAAGCTTTTCTACCACAACCACGAGATCTTGCACCTCAAGTTCCACAACAAGCTACTCAACAAGCTTTCTATGGAAACAACTTTCAAGCCGCAAACCCCAACACGGTCAGACTTGACACATCACATCTTTCCAAGGTCAGCGTAGAAGTCGCTCAAGAACATATGGAACTTCTAAACACCATGGTTAGTGCCTATTGTGGATTAGTAGCTGGTCAAATTGGAAACATCAATTTGACAAATGAAGACTACTAGCAAATAGACAGAGATAAGATGGAGCTAATGGATATCAAGTGGGCGTTTGTAAGTGCGGTAAGAAGAGCCAAGGATTACATGAGCAGAACAGGAAGAACCAGTTTGGAAAGCAAGAAAGATACAAAATATGGTTTTGATAAAAATGTTGTTACTTGCTTCAACTGCGGTGAAAGAGGTCACTTCAAACGTGTGAGAGCTGCAAAAAGAACACTACAAACAAGGAAATCAACCTTCAAATCAATCACAGCCATCCAACACAGCTCAAGTTAACAATGATAGAAGAATAGTAGCTGTTAGCAACCCAAACAACACCAATCAATCAGGACCTTCAAACAACACACACAGAGCTTTAGTAGTTCAATCTGATGAAGGATGCGATTGGTCAGTACAATTGGGAAATGAGAATAACGGAGGAACTGCATGTTATGCCAAGATCATCAATCGAATCAAACATGTTCACAACATCGATAGTTCAGATGATGATGATACTTCAGGGTATACTGGTAGTTCTGACGAAGAATGCTCAAGTTCGGGTGGTTATGGATCTGATTCAGATAACAAAGAAGGAAGTAATGCTGAGGTCAGAAAGTTGTTGAAAGAAGCAGAAAGGCTGAAAGGTAAAAAGGCGAGTTTGATGAAGAAAGCAGAAGCTGCATCGAAGGAAACAGAAAAATTCTTTACAAATAGTGTAGCCTTCCCTTATCATACTGCCTTCATGGCGAATGTTGCCGGTTCGACAAGTCAGGTAAATTCCGACTCTCCTAAAGTTTGCAATGACTGTATTGAATTAAGAAAAAAATTGAAATAATTAACATTCATAATCAAAACTTAGTTGTTGAACTATCAAAATGCATAGAGGCGAACTTGGCTTTACTCGAAATGAAAAAGAATTCAAATATGTAATAGAAACCCTCAAGAAAAGCATTTCTGAATTGACAAAACAGTTTTGAACAAACAAACATGAATTAATAACTATATTAATCTCCTAGAAGAAACAAAGAAAGAGTTAGCCATCGCCAAATGCGAACATGATGTGATCAAGCTAAAATTGGACAGTTATTCTACCTCCCGATATGTGCTTGATCATATCATTGATGTTCAAAAACTAAAAGGAGATGTTAAATGCATTGGGTATAAGTCATGTCCACCCCGATGAAACACAACTATACCAAATTGCCTGATGAAAGGAAATGTCATGCTTTGAACCCTCCGTACCTCTTAATCTTGAAGAATTTGCAGCAGGACTAGGGTTCAAGCAAGACAATTCCTCGGTTGAATCAAGAAAGTCCGAGAACTCATCATTAGTTGTTAATCAGAACCCCTCTACAGCAGAGGAGGACGATTCATCAGATGATGAGTCAGAGAAAGTTGATCAGGATCAATCTCTTGATGTAGAAAAGGGAATAGAAATGTATGCTACTCCCAGTGTAAAAATTGTCGAAAATCAAGAGAATGATCCTATGAAATCTGTCAAGACAGAAGTGTCAGCAGATGAAATTGATAATGTGTTGTATACTTTGGTTGGAGACAAGAAAATTTATTCTAACAAAGACTTTCAGATAAAAAACGTAAATCCAACATCTATTGATCAAGTTTTTGAAAAGTCAATAACCAAATTTTTGAAGAAGAAAAACCCAATCAAATCACAACCATTATCTGTTTCAAAAGAAAAACAAAAGGAAAAGCGAGTTGAAAAGCCTAAGGTCAGACAACCAAAGGTTGAGACAAAAGGCACTCGCTAGAAGAAGAAGCTTACAAATGTTAAATTTGTGAGTTCTACGGGTACTGATAAAGTCGAGACTTTTGAAGGCATGTCTAATGTAGATTTTGTAAACAAATTCAAGATTTTAAAGCGTAACAGTGAAAACAATTACACCCAACATACAAATGGGTGTGATGAAAATGAACTCAGTACCTCAAGACCCGCAAGTTCAACATCAAATCATGGAACACGATCTCCTAAATTTGTTGAAAGGAGAACATGTTTCAAATGTGGAGAGTTTGGCCACATTATCAAAAATTGTACAAACCCAGCAAAGCCTAGATTTGTTGAGAAAGTCCCTCTTGAACCAACTTGCCAACGTCGATCTGTTTCTCCAAAACAAGACAAACGGATTGTTAAAGAACAAGAAGAAAAACAGAGAGGTAAACAAGTAAAAGTAATTGAAGAAGCTTTAAAACCGGATTCTTCAGAAAGGAATCCAAGATCTTCAAATTTAATAAAACCAGAAATTGTTAAAACTGTAAATAATAGTCATTCTGGTAAATTTCAAAAATCTTGGAAACCTAAGACCGGTAATGGTTCAATAGGAGGCACACAATTTGCAAATCATCAAGAAATAGAAATCACATTTCTTGATGATAAGGGTCGACCCAAGACCACTAAGGCTTGGGTCCCTATCTCAAACTGATCGGGTTTTTGAAATTTGCAGAGTGTTCCAGGAGTAACTGTGAATAGCCATTGGATTGTTGACATTGGAGCATCAAGGCACATGACAGGAAACTTACGGCTCCTTTTGATGTGAAAAGCATTAGGGGTGGTTATGTTGCTTTTGCTGGTGATAAAGGCGGATACATCACTGGAGAAGGAATGGTCTCCAATGGTGTTGTGAGTTCTGATAAGATCAATTATGTTCGTCAAATTGATCACAATCTTCTTAGTGTTTCTAAACCTGCGACTAAGAAGTTCACGGTTCATTTTGATGATACCGGATGTTATGTGCTGAAACCTGGTTTCAATATTCCAAGGAATGGATCCTCCTATCAGCTCCAAGAATCAACGACTTGTATATTCTTGATATTAGCCAAGCTATTACCACGTCTGCACAAGTCACATGTTTTGTCTTAAAAGCCACAGAGAAGGAATCAATCTCTTGGCACAGACGAATGAGACACATTCACCTGAGGAAGATGAACTATTTGGTGAAAAACAATCTTGTGAATGGTGTGCCAAGGAAGAATTTTCATCTACAATGCGTCTGTGTATCATGCCAAAAGGGAAAGCAAGCGAGAAAATCTCATCCTATGAAGAAGATTAACACGGTGAATATGCCTTTGGAACGTCTTCATATGGACCTTTTTGGACCTATGAAACACAAGACTACCTTTGGTGATTCATATTGTTTAGTAGTTACAGATGACTACTCAAGATTTTCATGGGTGAATATGTTGGCACACAAGAGTGAAGTTCCCGAAATCCTCAAAAATCTCCTAACTCTGCTTGAAAATTTGTACAATTTGAAGATAAGGAGAATCAGAAGCGAAAACGGCACCGAATTCAAGAATCAAGTTATGGACGAGTTTTGTTCTTCTAAAGGCCGTCTGAATGAATACAATTCTCGATACACTCCACAACAAAACGGTGTCATTGAGAGGAAAAATAGAACTCTAATTGAAACAGCAAGAACTATGCTAGTAGAATCAGAACTTCCTGTTCAATTTTGGGGAGAAGCTGTTGCTACAGCTTGTTATACGATGAATAGAGTTCTTACGGTGAAGAGACATGGGAAAACATGTTTCGAATTGTTGCATAAAAGGAAACCGGATGTTTCTTTCTTAGAACCTTTTGGAGCTCCATGCACTATGATTGATCCACATGGTAAATTTGGTCCGAAAGCTATCGAAGGTTTCTTTCTTGGATATGCTACTCCTAATTTCAGAGTGTGGAATTTGTCAACAAAGAAGATTGAAGAATGGGGTGAAGTCAAGGTTCAAAGATACACTGAATCAGTAAGAGCTCCGGGTGTTCCTTGGATGTTTGACTACGATGGCCTGTTTAACTCCTTTAATCTATCAACTTTTGATGATGCTTCTGCAACTGCTCAAATGCTACTGGAAAGTGATACTGCAGTTGACTCGTCATAAGTTCGGCCAATTATTGTTAACCCTCAAGTTTCGACTTCGGTCAACAATCTTGTTCAGAATGAGGAATTCGAATATGCTGTTGATTACAATATTTCATCAGAAGATGATGAGTATCATGATGCAAATGAAGCTACTTCTGCTCCGGTTCTTGGAATTTCAGATGTCACGTCAAATATTCAGAATTTAGGGACTACTGAAGGTCATGCGTCTACATCTTCATCAATTCTAGCAAATGAATTAGTTGTTGATCTGAATATCAACGATTTGGGTATAAATTCTCGAGTTCCTGAAACTCGAATTCATAATACTCATCCTCAGCAAATATTATCAGAAATGTCCATAGTGGTGTGCAGACACGTAATCAGCTCAGGATTAATCAGAATGCTGGATTGTATTCGGTTGTTAGGGAATCTTGGGAACGGAATGATTGGTCTTTTGCCTGCTATGTTTGCCAAGTAGAACCGAAATCTTGGAAGGAGGCTATGAAAGAAGACTCAGGGTTGAAGCAATGCAAGAAGAACTTCAGCAGTTTCAGAAGTTAGGCGTGTGGAAATTGGTTGACAGGCCTGACAACTATAAGATGATTGGAACAAGATGGGTTTACAAATGCAAGAAGGATGACCGCGGTGTTGTTGTGAGAAACAAAGCAAGATTAGTCATCCAGGGCTTTAATTAGGTAGAAGGCATTGATTACAATGAAGTTTATGTACTAGTAGCTCGTCTTGAGGCCATAAGAATTTTCTTGGCTTATGCGTCTTACAAGAAGTTTACTGTTTATCAAATGGACGTAAAAAGTGCATTTCTTCATGGTGTTGTTGAAGAAGAAGTATACGTTAAGCAACCGCCAGGTTTCGAAGATCCAATCCATCCTGACAAGGTTTGGATTCTCAACAAGGCGATATATGGTCTACATCAAGCTCCACGGGCTTGGTATGAAACGTTGTCTTCCTATCTTCTGAAGAATGGTTTTCAATGTGTACTGATCGACTGTACTCTCTTCATCAAAGAACAGAATGAGGACTTATTGCTGGTGCAGGTGTATGCTGATGATATTATTTTTGGGTCGACCAACGACAAAATGTGCAAAGAATTTGAGTAGGTGATGCAAGAGAAGTTCGAAATGAGCGCAATGGGAGAAATGACTTTCTTTTTTGGTTTACGGGTTCAACAATCTAAGGAAGGGATTTTCATCCATCAAACCAAGTACGTCGGGGATATTCACAAACGATTTCAGATGGAATGACTCAAGTCCTTGGGAACTCCATTAGCTCGGAATCATGGGATTACTCCTGACGGAATAGGTGAACACATGTGGAACCATCTCTTTATTGTGCTATGATCGGATCTCTGATGTATCTTACTGCTTCAAGACCCGATATAATGTACCCAACATATCTTCTAGCTTGCTACCAGTCTAGTCCGAAAGTTTCTCATTTGATGGCTGTAAAAAGAATCTTTCGTTATTTGAAGGGTCGCCCGGACACTGGTCTATGGTACCCTAAGGATGATAACTTTGATTTGACAACATTCAGTGATTCCGATCATGGCGGCTGCAAGATCGATGAAAAGTCAACATCAGCGGGATGTCAGTTCTTGGAAATCGCCTAGTCACGTGGCAGTGCAAAAAGCAGACTTGTGTAGCTACGTCAACCTGTGAGGCTGAGTATATTTCGGCTTCTAGTTGCTGCTCTCAGGTTCTATGGATTCAACAGCAAATGCGCGACTATGATTTTGAATTTCTAACTACTCCTATTTTTGTTGATAACGAAACTGCTTTACAGATCACTCGTAATCCTGTATCACACTCAAAAACCAAACACATTTAGATTAAGTATCATTTCATACGAGATTGTTATGAAAAGAAACTTATCAATGTTGTTAAAATCCACACCGATCACCAACGTGCAGACCTGTTTACAAAAGCTTTTGATAAATCTCGTTTTGATTATCTATTTTTGGTCAATGGCATCAAGGTGAAACCCCAGTTTCATCCTTGCCTAATCATTTTCGTAAATATTTTCTTCAAAATCTAAAATTACAAAAAGATTTTCTATTTTCTTAGTTTTATATTTTAGGGGGAGAATATTTCAAGAAAATACAAAAACATGAGAAAATGCAAAAAATACAAAAAATATGTCTTTTATTTAGTTTAAGTTTTTATTACCTTCTTTATTTAGGGGGGGGGGGGGGATTTCGAAAAATACAAAAACAATAGAAAAACAAAAAATCAAAAATGAGTTTCTTGGATAGATAAGTGAAGATGATTAAATACACCAGTGATCTGTCATAAACAGTCAAAAACACAAAATGAAAATTGATAAGTAGTTTTACTAATGATGTATCGGTAGGCTCACAATCAGATTAAAATGTGCAGATTGATATAAACATAACGGACTGCAAGCCAGGTGAGAACCATTCATTGGCATATGGTCTTGGTACCAAAATTTCGTTTGATAGTATGCCAAGATCTGAGATATGCGGTCTTTATATCATGGTTGAATCTTTTGCCGGAAAACAATGGTGACACAAGTCTTGAACTTTCATGATACCATACATACGTGTAAATACAGCATACGACCTTCAATAAGTGATAAACATATCACATCCACCCAAAAATAAGTGATAAAATATCACAACTTTTTGCGGGAGCTAAGTTCGTCTCTTTGTCGGTACGATGGTACTAACCTGTTCACGGACTTACTCAAGTGTCCTGCATGCATCTGAAAATCAAGTTCCTCATCAATAAGTGATTTAATCACATAGGGCTTATTTTCAATCAAAATAAGTGAGTATCTCACGTCATATACGTCAAAACAGATGATAAGCAGTACACTCACCAGTAAGATTTTCTCTCGTGCATATCTTGATACGGGAATGTGTCGTGAAGTGGTTGAACACCGGCTAGTAAGTATAATTCATACCTTAATCATATCTCCTAATCATGATTACATCTGATAAGCTGAGCTTACGTGGACAACAATAACGATAATCATAGTAGAATGCTTATTTATTTATTTAGTTTGATGTTTTAAACAAAACTCGTTTTTGACAAGATTAAAAGCTGGTATGATTCTCTTACCTTGAAACTCTGAAAAAGAATATCTAGTAAATATATAGTTTACTCCTATCTGTTAGTAGTTATTGTAGATTAGTTCACTTTGTTGTTTAATTAAGTTATTTTTGAATTAGCCAAAATTGAAGCTCAAAAGTTTTCTACCAAGATACGCCCTAAAAACCATTCGCTTTGAAATCATAACTTCATAAAAGTACTTTCTTACAATGGATAAACTCATCTCACAAGAGCAAAATCTGTTTAACTAGCACTTTTCCTAACTTAACTTGTGATTAGTGTGGATATGTGCAAAGTTTTAGATAGGCCCGCGAAAAACCTAAGATTCTCGAAGAACTGAAAGTCTAGTTTGTGAAAACCTAGACTCGTATGAAATAGAGATCATTCGTACGAACCATTATGCTTCGTACAAATAACCATTGGGTTTTGTACAAGTCAGTTCTTCGTACAAAGCTAAGTTATTTCGCACGAGTATTTTGATGTGGTATACAAGGTGATGAAGTTCTTTGGTAGAACTTTACTTTCACCTTGCTCACGTCATATTTACACCTCCCTTCAAGTAGTTTTTGATTTCTTTAAGGTATAATTAAAATGTTTGGCATACTTTGAAGTTGAACAACTTAAACATTATCTGACCATGTGACTTTGACTGACTTGAACAACAAAATTTAAGCGAAGAATCATTTTTAACCGAAAAACAAGTAACTTCCTTTGAAGTTGTTTGTATGAACTAGATTCATATGAATGAAACATCATTCGCACGGATAACTCATCGCTCGTACGAGTCATCTATCCATACAAATGAATCAGTTTCTTGTTTTAATCAAAAGTTCGTGAAAATGAGTTGTTCTTCGTACAATAAATTGTTAATCGTATGGGTCAGTAGTTCTTTGTTCAGGGAATATATACACACAAAAGGTTGGAATAAAACTTTTTGTGTATATTCCCTAATAAATTTGTGTTCTTATTCTGGTTGTTATATGTGTACAGAATGGAACAAAAGGAACATAAAAGAAAACTCGCAACAAAGAGAACTGACAAGTCAGAATTGGAAATTATGTCGGAACCTAGACATAACATGGTGGCCTACTTGTATCTGGAAGACAAATTGCTGAGTACAATGGTATAATGAATTTTTTTCGCACTGAAGGATACATTATGCTATCACTCACAAGACTACAATATACAAAACGTTGATCAAGGAATTTTGGGATTTAGCTAAAGTTGTTAAAGTGAATGGGAAGGAACTTATCCGCGGGAAAGTAAATGACTTGAACGTAGATGTGACTGTTGAAACCATTAACTCAGTATTACAGCTTGGTGATGATCCTAAAGCTCCATTCTCAGTGTCGTTAAAGTGTCAACGTGCATGCTTGCTTAGAATGAAATGTGTTGGAGATTTCCTCGTGGGACAACTAAACAAAGCATGGTTGCCACTCCGACACAAGTTCTATCTACATGTTTTAATTCAGTATTTGAGCAACAGACGAAGTGGTTATGACATGGCAAATAACGACTTAGTTGGAATGATGGTGGCTTTGGCATTGAACAAACTGTTTAGTGTTTCAAAGTATATTTTTGCAAACATGAAGGAAAACCTGAGAAGAACCAGGTATGGTGGAAACAAGTTTTGGATGTATCCTCGTTTTCTCAAAATGATTATGAATGTTCAACATCCAAATCTTCCGAAGAACGAAAACGATGTTTTAAAAGTTGAGGTTATGATGGAACATTCGTTGAAGATCTTTAGAGGTGTAGCAGTAAAACGTTACAAGGAAAGCACACCTCTTCATAGATTGATCGGTTTTCTTGCAAATGATACATATGTTGCACCAGAAAACGACAATTGGCGCCATGATGACAGTGATTCAGATAATGAGTAACCAACCTTGAAAAAGATGATCGGAGATAAGTTTGGTCATAAAAAGGGAAAGGGTAATGATGATGACGGTGATATTGTTGGTAATAATGGTGCAAGTGAGCCAGTTGCAGATGTCTAGCCTACTGTTACAACAGAGGAGTCTGAATCTGTAATGACGAAACCTACTACAACTTCTGAACCACAACCTACAAATACCACAGCAGCTGAAACACCTTCGGCTGAAGATACTCCAGTTCGATCGCAACCTACTACTTTTTCAGCTCAACAATCCTAGTCTACATCTCATCAACAAAATGCAAAACGACGCAGTCGTTTGTTCTCTCAATGGAAAAGGATGAGAAAGTGGATTTTCTGTTCGCTCAGTTGCAAGCTGCGGTAATCCAGATTAACAAGCATTCGGAGTTTATATCTTCAAATTGAAACACAGTTGTCAAACAACAGTTGGAGATAAATTCTATGAAAGAGACTGTTAGAAAACAGGATTCTGAAATTGTGCAGTTAAGAAAAGAAAATGAGCAACTGAAGGCTGCAGATGCTGAAAGAGCAACTCAGCTACAACAGATGAGAGCATCTGATAACTCTCGGGGGATTGAGATAAATAGACTGAAAGAACGTAGTGCAGCTGTACAACGATCTACGGAAACATTAACTGCTAAGCATAATGACTTGAAAGAATGGTATCATTCTCGTAATGCTACACTGGTTGAAGGCTTTAATGGTATTAAAGACGTGTTTGAAATGAGCAGAAAGCGAGTGAACATTCTATGGAATGATAGATGCAAAGCGCAGGAGATCAAGCGAAAACAAATCAGTTTAGTGAAGACACTGGCAATCTTGATGCTTCGGCTCATCCTCGTAATCAAAATTTTCTGCTTCAACTCCAGTGGTAGAGTCTAATGCACAGCAGATCCTGACCAATCCAGTTACCTCCAGTGCTACTCAAGAGGAAACAGGAAAGGTTTGATGTTTCTGGAAAGTTTTTGAAGACCTGATGTTCTATCAACGATGGATTGCAGATCTTCATGGGGAGTTTGTTGATACTCCAGGCCATTCAGTATGAAGACCAAAGCCAAAGACCGAAGACCAAGCAACAGCCAAGGGGGAGTTTGCTGATACACTTTTGTGTCTGTCGCTTGTTCTTAGTTACGTCTGTAATTGTACGGTCTTTGTTTGTAGTATCTGTATAGTTTGGTCATGTCGACCGAATCCAGATATCCTCCGATCTTGGTTTAGTATGACGTTTAGTTTGTTTGTGTTAAACAGTTGCATGTGTGCATATGGTTGAGTCTTGTGTACGTCATGTCTGTGGAATGTTCTCCAAGGAAAACACTTTGTGCGAGTGGACATGCTTCATACGAGAAGGATGTTGCTCGTACAAGCCATCTGTCATTCGTACGAACGAATCCCTCTAAACAAGTATCATACTTGTTTCGTATGAGCTAGTTGATGCTCGTACGAACCAACTTGTTCGTATGAGTATCTTTGGAGTAGTTCTTCGTGTCTTTTGGTGTTTCGTATGTCCATCAACATATTTCGTACTGTTGCTAGGTAAGGACACTATATAAGCAGACATGCACTTCTCAGAGTAGTTAGTCGAGTTGAGTGAGACCTTCCAGAGAGACACAAGAGCATAGAGTGTGTTGCATGAGAGCGTATTTGTATATGTTTGTATCAGTTCTCTTTAGTGAATCAAGATATTTAATCTTTGGTTATCCTGTGTTCTTACTTTGCTTTGTTTTGCATTCATGCGAGGATTCCGCACTTGTATTTGTGTTGTATGAGCAAGGAGGCAGGTTTATCTTGATCCTCCAAGTGGACCTACAACCTTATTACGATTACTTAGCCATGTTCGTTACGAACAATGGCTGGACCATAACGGTCTTAACCAAAAGTTAAGGCGTTTTTCGTAAAACGCTTGAATTTTGGCTATAAAAGCCTATAAACAGAAATGCAAGAGAAAGGAACACTTACAAGTGATTCCTAGGATGAAATAGAACTAAGTTGGATGCTGCTTTCAGTTAGGAACTTCCAGAGGAGGGAGATAGAGTGAAGAACGAGAAAGGTGCAAGTTCAAGTGGTGAACAAATGCACCTATTTATTGTTGGAGAGCTTGAAGGAGGTGATGCCAGGTGTTAGGGGGTGTTAGAGGGAGCTTACAAGTGTCCTAAAATGCGGCATAGCAGTTTGGAAGTCCCTAGTTTCGAATCAAATGGTTTTTGGCAACATGTGTGGAGGCCAAGCAAATTTTCTGCAGACACAGGCCTATGGCGGGCCGTGAGAGACATGGCCAGTGCCTCTCGCGCCCTGCGAGCACCTCTAGGAAACTTTCAAACTTTGTCATATTCAGCCCCTCAACTTATAAAACCTCCTAAAACACCTTTATAGCACATTTAGCCCTCCGTAGCCAATATTTGGCGTACCCGGGATTATACACGGACATTATCGAGCTCTCAGTTCGTTAAAAGGTCACTCAGAGTTATAAATTAACATGTTGACACTTTTAACCCCTCCATTGTCCAACTTTTACATATATATAGGATTAATCCCTCTCGTCCAACAAGTGGCTCGTATGAGAGTTAGGACTTCGTAAAGGATCATTCAGAGGCTCAGTATAAGCATGTTGACTCCGATGTCACTTAGAGGCTGGGCATGTTGACACAAATAGTCACTCAGAGGCCAAATTTTAAGCATGTTGACACTAATGGTCACTCAGAGTCTAAGTTTAAGCATGTTCACACTAATGGTCACTCAGAGGCTAAGTTTTAAGCATGTTGACACTAATGGTCACTCAGAGGCTCGGTTTATGCATGTTGACATCAGAGAGTCACTCAAAGACTTAGTTTGAGCATGTTGACACCTTTAGTCCTTATTAGCCTTTAATAGACTTATAATAAAAATACGACACGTGTCACTATATTATTGGACACGATTTTATGAGGTGTTACATCCTCACCCCCTTAAAAGAATCTCGACCTCGAGATTTTATTCAAAAAGATGAGGGTATTTTTGTCGCATAATGGACTCAACCTCCCATGTATACTCGGGGCCTCGTAGGGCATCCCACTTAACCTTCACTATAGGTATCTTTTTTCCTTCGAAGCTTCTTAACCTGTCGATCCTTGATCGAAATCAGTTTTTCAACGAACCTCAGGTTTTTCATCAATTTGCACATCATGATGTGACATTGCTAGCGACTCATCGACTAGACTTTTCTTAAGATTACAGCTGTGGAACACATCATGAATTTCACTAAGCTCCTTTGGCAGATTAAGCTTATAAGCTACAGTGCCAACACATTCGATTATCTCGAATGGTCCAATATATTTTGGGCTTAACTTGCCCTTCCTTCCAAATCTCATTACACCTTTCCAAGCTACAATGCCTTTATAAGACTTATAATAAAAATACGACACGTGTCACTATATTATTGGACACGATTTTACAAGGTGTTATATCAAAAAAAGAGGAAAAGAATATCACCAAAGAATTTATAAACTAACAGAAAACAAGTGCCAACACATCACGAATAAGAAAACTAACTTAAGTACTATACAATATATCACGAGACAACAAGTACCGTTTACCGTTTTTAGAACTTACATAAATAATTTCAAACTCAGATGGTAACAATATACAAATAATAATCCGTAGTTAGAATCTAACTTCATTTGAACCATTTCCAATATAGTCAACTTTTCTTACACCTGCATTTGAACCATTGTCAATATAGTCAACTTTTCTTACACCTATTTTAACAACCTTCATTACTTAAGACAATAAGTATCAGTCCTTGTAGTTATATCCACTGACATAAATGCAAACTTGACATAAATGCCCCTTGAACTTATAAGAAAATAAGTATCAGTCCTTGTAATCCTATCTACTGATCAGAAACCACTGATGCAAACCACTGCTAACACACCAACAATAGTTGTATAGCAAAACCACTGATTCAACCACTGACTCACTAACCACTGATGTTATACTCAGCAGTGGTGGTCCAGTAGTGGTTGTCCACCATCAATAGTGTTTACCTAACATCTGATGTTATTACTCCATGAAAATCTATCCGTTGCTGAAAGTGTATCCTCTGTTCCTACTTCCACTGTTGGTGAAACCACTGTTTTCCCAATCCACTGATAATCTATCCTCTAATAGTGTAAAATCTCCTCTGATCATTCCTCTATTCAGAACCACTGCTGGTCTCCAGCAGAGGTTTTCAAACAACTGTCATCCAATATCCAACAGAGTTTACACGTGCACAGATGATAGCCATCAGACCTTTATAAACCTTGTTTCATCGAAACAGAGTTTCCACTTGCCGTTTCAATCTCAAAAACAAAAATCTCTTATAAATTTCTCCATTACTCTCCTTCTTCTCAAAAACCTAATCACTCACTTCTTCACCATGAATCTCATTATCAATTTGTGGCGTGTTTAGACAATTTGTGGAGTTTTAAGTTTGTTTACCCGTTCTACTTATATAATGACCTTTTTTGGCGCGGGCTAGATATATGTTTTGGCATTAAAACAATAGTATTTTTTATGTGTACTTTTTCTATCTCTTGTCGTGTGATGTAGGATACAGACCTATAATGTGACATGTAATTATGGGGTTTTGAAAATATAAAAAAATTCAATTGGCATGGTGTGGTTTTTAATATAATAAATGTTAGTAATGAAATTTCTGTCGTTTTAGTTACTGTTTGTAGTTACTGTTTGCTCAACTTTATCTATTAAGGCTATAACATGTCCATCTTTTTAAGTTTTGGGGTTTTATATTTTAATCCATCTTTATAGATAAAGATGGCAAAATTAAACTTTTGTAAGACACCCTTTTGTTCTATTCTCTTGCACCTTGTTTTAAACATTTCATTAATTATTTGGAGTTAATAATAATCCGTGATTAAAGGAATTTTATTATAGTTTTGGTGTTTGGCGTTGTGGTATTTTGGCATTTTATAAGTAATTAGAGAAATAATGTATTTTATTTGCTGAAAATTAGATAACAAACCACTTTAAATGACACCAAAAAAGATACAGAAAAGAAAAAAAATAAAAAATGCTAATCTAATTCTCATCTAAATCTTCACTGCCATCATTCTCTTATTCTTGAAGTTTTTCTCCCCTGAACCTTTGAATTCCTTAGATAGGTGCCGATTTCCCTACCCAGCTGAAATGCTCTGCTCTAGGCGAAGCTGATCATTCAACAAAAAATATGGCGTTTTAGTTTTTGGTGCCATCTTTTGTTGTTGATTGGTGAAGTGGTTTTCTGGATGGTGGAGACATAGATCGTTGCCGTTTTTGTGGACGCTATTATTTTTGGTGTAATTGTGAGTAGGTTTTTCGCTTTGAAGGTTTTTGGTCATCATCTTCATGCTCATCCCTCATCATTTAAAATGGAGTCCAAAATAGCTTTACACTGGCATAGGTCTCCCCTTCTCATCCAAACCTTCCTCAAGAACAAAGCAGACAAAATGACATATCACTGTCATTAGTCTCTTTGTCTTGAAGATTTGTCCATCTCATTAGCAAAATCTTTTAGAAGACATAGCTTACGTGTTTGCCATCTATTATTTTGAACTTTTTGGCGTTTTAATTTGAACAAGATGAGGTTTATCTCAATAAAATTTTGCTGAAGGAGATGGACAACATTGTTATGCTCACTTAATAATGACATAGGAATGTTGTCCACCTCATTCTGTGAAACTTTATGGAGAACAAAACTGATGTTATAAGAAACGAGGTTTGCCGTATGGTATTTAGTAAATTATAGCGTTTGCTTTTGGTGTAATCAATGGAAGGGCCTGAGGTTGTTTATATAAGATGTTTTGGCACATAGTTTGGGCAGGAATTTTATATAAGTTGTTGTTTGTTCAGTAATGAAGATGGCACGTCCCATGATTAAGTTACTGTTTGTTCAGCTTTATCTGTTAAATCTACAACACGTCAGTCACATCCACTAATCAGATACCACTGATGACAAACCACTGCTAACACACCAACAGTAGTTGTATAGCAAAACCATTGATGTTATACTCAGCAGTGGTTGGCAACCACCAACAGTGTTTACCTAACCTCCGATGTTATTACTCCATCAGAGGTTAGCAACATCATCAGTGTTTGCCTAACATCTGATGTTATTCCTTCCAAACTACCACTGATCAGAAACCATTGATGCAAACCACTTATGACAAACAACTGCTAACACACCAACAGTAGTTGTATAGCAAAATCACTGATTCAACCACAGACTCACTAACCACTGATTTTATACTCAGCAGTGGTTGTCTATCACCAACAGTGTTTGCCTAACATCTGATCTTATTATTGCATTAGAGGTTAGCAACATCATCAGTGTTTGTCTAACATCTGATGTTATTACTCCATCAGAGGTTAGCAACATCATCAGTGTTTGTCTAACATCTGATGTTATTAATAGTGTTTGTCTAACATCAGATATTATACTAATTACAATTATTTAATAGTATTGCTTATTTTACTTACTTATAGTTGACGATTATACTAACATCTGATGTTATTAATAGTGTTTGTCTAATATCTGATGTTACTAATAGTGTTTGTCTAACGCCGAAGCTACAACCAAAAATATTAGGAAAAGTATATCACCAAAGAATTGATAAACTAACAGAAAAACAAGTGCCAACATATCATGAATAAGAAAACTAACTTATGTACTATACAATATATCACGAGAATGGGATTGCAGAACACAGAAACCGTACACTCATTGAAGCTGCACGTACTATGTTGGTCGAATCAGAACTACCTCTCGTTTTCTGGGCAGAAGCAGTCAATACCGCTTGTTATATTCAGAATCATGCCTTGGTCAACAAAAGGCACATGAAAACGCCGTATGAAGTGGTTGAAGGTCACAAACCTTCGGTTAAGCATTTCCGCAAGTTCGGATACTCTTGTGTTCTTCTAATCGTGGATGCTAAGGGAAAATTTGAATCACGCGGGATCCATGCATCTTTGTTGGCTACTCTAATAACACTTCAACAGAACGGTAAATGAGTATCCTATTTAAATCGCCACTCTCGCTGCATCGCACGGGTAAATGACTAGTGTACGTTGATCTAGTCGCCACCGCAGCCACAAAGGACTACCTAAATTGATTCGTTTTTGCCGATAAGCTCCAATTGCATCATAGGCATTACAAAAAAAGGGTTCTTTTTTTTTTGTATACTTATAGTTATTATCTTCAGTGTATATGTGTATATAATAATATATATATATATATTATAGTTATTATCTTCAGTGTATATGTGTATATATATATATATATATATATATATATATATATATATATATATATATATATACACAGGAACCAATGTTGGTTATAGAAAGCCAAAGAACCATCCTCCTCCCTTAGATGTAAGTTGATCAACGACTGTAGGTGTCTGGGTTGACATGTGTTGTACCGGCTGACATAAAAGCATGCTTTATGCCCCAAAAAGTACCGATGGAGGGCAAGAAGGTCTTTTTGCGTTGTGATGTGTGAAATATGTATTAGTAAAATTCAAACAAATTTTAAAAGTAGGGAAACGCGCTAAACCCCACATTACCGACAAGTGTACTGATCGTAAGTAAGTCCGAGTAACGAACGTTGACACAATAATACTGACTCTTGATACTAAACCTCTGTCGACTCCTGGCATAATAATTTGGTTTTTGAGAAAATGGTTTTCATTAAAACTAAAAATCAAATAGAACAAACAGACGACCAAACAGACAGGAAGCTGAGAGTATGGACTGGAACTCAAGTATGGGAAAAATAGGTTATTTAAGCAAGAATCCATAGATAGACTCATGATTAAAATTCTGACCTTGGAATTGATTGAAGACTCTGTCTAACCCGATAAACCCCTAGAAGATAAACTGAATCTAAAAGTAAGACACATGAAAAAGTGTTAAAATGGACTGACTCGAGTTATCAACCACCAAGTCCCACCATTATAAGGTATAAAGTAATTTATGTACTAAAACACTCAAATTATGAAGCTGAAACAACTATGAACATTGAAACCCTAGAAAACTCTAGACGCGAATAAACGGATGAACCCGAGTGATCGGCTACCCTCCTAGATTAGATTTCTTGTCTTTAGAAAAGATTGCACATTTTAATCAATTAGTTTTATTAATTATTAATTAAATTTTTGACCTTCAAGGTCTAGGTCTAGACTAATAGATTTTTATACTCTAGAGTGACTCGGCTCTAAAATATATTTCTAAGTGTCTAAAGCTATGGAACCAACAAAATATTAATTTAAATCAATCAACACCAACACACAATTATTTAGAATCGGTTTTCTAAGTTAGAACATGTAAATCATCACATTCATTCCAAATTAAAAGCTATTCAATTAAATAATCCGTCTAGTTTATCAACCTAAGCAACCACGACAAGTTTAGCTACTCATAGTCGGAAAGGAAACAAAAATAACTTTAAAGTCATAAAATTCAGCAAACATGTCTAATATATCAAGTTTAAACAACCTAAAAATAATAAACAATGTCTAATCGAACATGAGCAATAAACTTTTTGCTAAATTCTTCAAACCCCAAAGCTTCTTTCTCTTCTAACACTTGAAAAATTGTCCCTGGTGCTCTTCGTAGCTTGTAATAGCAGCGTCTAATCTCATTCCTCTTAATGGAATAATAGGTTTTTCTTTGTGTGATTAATAATAATACCTAAAAAAAACAATCACCGACTTATTGTTCGTCGGTCCTAGTTTGTTATGGACCAATCCAAAAGTATTATTATTTATTTAGCCCACTATTTGTCGCTCTCAAGATCCTTCACGTCCAATCTTCTTTTATTGCACACCACCTCCTTGTTCAACATCCAGCCCACCATAATCTGCATATGAAACTTTTTATTTAAGTTGCCATTTATTAAGCCAATGATAACACTTTTACCCTTTAATTAGAATACATTGACTTCTTTTTGTTCTTGTAAACATCACGTAAGAATCATTTTAATTCATTTAATGAGAATTTCTAACACAAGTAATTTCTACTAACTTTACGTGATGCAATTAATTTCAATTACTTTACTTTTTTTAGTATCTCATAATTATCCATTCAAAACCAATGTTTTTACTCCTTTTTCTCTACTAGAATTAATAACTCCTCAATTTGTTCTACTTTTAATAATTCATCTCTAACAGCCACTACCAAATACATATAAACCAATTAGATCTTATATTCACTTTGAACCAACCCCAAAGCCATCTAAAGTGTAGAGAATATTTATGGAAAAATATATATATTTTTTACCATATCAAATATCTTCATATTTAATCTTTTGCTTGTACAAATCCTAAACAAAACTTTCAATAAAGCACTTAACAAAAACGATAGCAGCATCAAACACAATCAAAAGTAAGCTACGAAATCAAAAGGCACAACAGTTTCACAAGACTTACATCGTTTAAAAGGCTAACTAATCAAGATGATGCAATTAGAAAAAAAAACAGCCAAACTAATCAAGTCTCACTTAACTTCAAGCAACCGACTATGCACTGCTAGCACCCCTCACAATATTACTCATCTCCCGGTTAAATATAAATATATATTAAATGGAGTGAATCTCTCAAACAGAACTGTGAAGCAAAATTACCATAAGCTTGTATGTTAATCAAATCTACACCTAATTGCTTAAATCTCAACACAAATCAAGAGGGATTTAAAGTGTAGGTATGGGTCAAGGATATGTTATTTTATTGGAAAAAATTGGAAAAAAGATAAATAAATTATTAACCAGATAAACAATAGATAAACACAAACCCTTCGGTCTTTTCGACCCACAATTTTTATTCTATTTTTTTCTTTTTCTCTTTTTTTTGTCATTATTTTTTTCACGTCAGCTAAATTTTGTTTATGCTAATTTTTCACAATAACACATACATCACACAATCCGGTAGTCAAGAATAAAAATGGCTGACAAACAAAATGGTTCAGTGGTTTCTAAGGAAAATTGGTGAAACGGGTCAAAACAAAACAAACAAAAAGGTTAAACAAAAATAGGTAATCCTAATGCCTTTATCATATCAGTGTCAAATCCTATCCCTACATCTTAAAATGTATCAAAATACACAAGTTCTAAAATCAAGCAACAAAGTCAGTAAATCACACATGAGATGATACAATGAATATCTATATAATATATCAAGGCTCAAAACTCACTATCATGTGGAAATAAGGGCTACCAGTACTGACAAAAGCACAATCAATCAATCAATCAACTCTCCAGTTTGATCCACTATCCTAGGTATCCCAAAACATTTTAATCCCCAAAAACGACTCAGTCAAGCTTACCATCGCGCAACTTAAAGAGACATGTACTCTAGACTCGTAAACTCACAATTGAGCCGCTTTTAACTGACACATTGAAAAGACTCATTCTCTACGTGCAAAAGCACTGTGACAAGCACAAAACCTAAAAACATAGTTTCCCACCCCCACACTTAACTCTACATTGTCCTCAATGTAGGATGGAAGACCAACTAAAAATAAGTAAAAATAAAAACCTAAATGAAAAAAATTACGAATTGGAAAGGACTTAGCTGGTTAGTGCTAGCTGCGCGCGTCTTCAATCCAAACTCGTAGATGATCGTATAACATTTCCTTCGCGATCGTATCCAAACTAATAAGGAGGGGTTGCCCTTTACAACATGTTATAAGCTCGAAATCTCCCCCGAATGGAGATTGAGTACATGCGGTATCCTCCAAACCTACACAAACAAACCAAAGCAACCCCGAGCATAATATCAACTCTAAGTAAAAAACTGAATCAAGACTGACTCCAACAGACTAACTAAGATTGAAAATAAAATAAAATAAAATAAAACAAATACCAAACACTGCGAAAAATATGCAAACTTTACAAACAAGTTATCAACACTCACGGGGGTTCATAAAGATCCTAGTCATCCCTAAACTTCTCAATAGGCCTCTAAAATAATCACTCATACTGAAACCTTTTTTCTCAAAAATTCGCCATCGAAACAACTCGACTTATGCTTTCTCGTGGGAAATTATACCTCGAGTTACACACTAAATACCATCCCCACACTTAGTTTCCTTCACATCTCCCGAGCTAAACTCTCCACACCCATCTTCCTCTACCGAACTCCAAGAACTATCCATAAACTCATCCTGACCTCCTACTATTTCCACCTCTTCCTTAAACCTAACGTGCTTCTCCTTCTTCCTATCACTCTCCATCCTAACATCTCTAACTCCCTTTAACTCTGTCTTAGTTACCTAGGGCTTCCCTACCTTCTCGGTATTCTTCCATTAACATGGAATGTAACGTATCATCAATGACACCAAGAGTTATCTTACCACCATGAAAACCTATATAGCTTTCGCGGTAGAAAGGAATAGACGACCTAAGATGAGTGAAACTAAAGAATGTCCACTAGGATCTTCACTCATGTCTAGAACAACAAAATCAGTAGGAAACACAAACTTACCTACTTTCACTAGCATGTTTTCAACTATACCCCTCAAAAATTTCACTGAATGTTCGGCGAGTTGAACATTCATGTATATCGGGGTAGGCTCTCATAGCTTAAGCTTCTTAAACACAGTAAAATGGCATCACATTTATACGAGCTCCTAAGTCGGCCCAAGCAGTCCTAAATTCATAACCCTTTATCTCACAAGGAATGGTGAAACTTCTTGGATCTAGCATCTTTGTGGGAAGTTTGTTTGAGATCACCGCAGAACATTCCTCACTCCATGTTATAATTGAAAGATCCTCATTTTTTTCTTATTGAGTAGGAGTCCCTTGAGAAACTTGGCAAAGTTAGGCATTTTAGCCAAAGCCTTAAGGAAGGGAATGTCTACATAAAGATTTTTGATCATTTCTAAAAACCTATCGTAATGAGCAACTTCCTTGTTGTTCAAAAGTCTCATAGGGCGTGGAGGAACTGGCTCATACTCTTCAACCGGTTCTTCTACTTTCTCCTCTTCCGGTTCAACCAACTTCTCAACTACTTTCTCCGGTTCTACCTCTTTCCTAACAATCCTTTTAGGTTGTATCACCTTCTTTATCTCAAACCCCTCATCAACAACCCCTATGCTCCTACCATTATGTGTGAACACGACATGTAACTAGGTAGTGGGGTTAACCAGGGTGGTGCTAGGAAATGAACCTGCGGCCCTCTAGGTCATCCTACTCGCTATCTCTCTCATCGTCCTCTCTAGACTCTGTATGGTGGACCCCTTATTCCTAAACATCAACCCAAACTCCTAGTTTTTCTTCAACTGCTTCTGATGTCTAGCCTCACCCTGCATAACTATCGACTCTATGAGTTTATTAGTGCTACTCTTGTTCTACTCATTTCTTTTAAAAACTCACTCAGCTCAGACTTAGACTTTCCACTACTCTGTCTGTCAGCGGGTCTGAAACAAACTATGGTTAGGTTGGAATCCGGTGGTATTCCCGCTTCGCCAGATTGATGTCTGGTGTGGCTACCACCCAGAGTTGTATCCCTGGCCTCGTCCCTGGTTCTAGACAAAACTTAACTCCTCCTAAATCCTACAAGGCAATATATCGTCTCATGTCCACCTCTACACATCTCATACTTAGAATTCATCTTAACCTGAATGTCCTTGACCATCTTTGTTAAGGACTCTACATGAGCAGTTATAGCTAAATTAGCATTTACCATGTGAATGCCCTTAGGGGCAGCAATAATGCCCCTAGAGCCAGGCTCAGTGTAAGTACTGGTGGCTAGATCCTCCATCATCTCAAGACATTTAGAAGTGGTTTGATTTTCAACATGTTATCGCCTGTTGTGGAGTCAAGAAGTCTCTTAGTTATTTCAGGAACTCCGTTATAGAATTTCTCAACGACTCTCCACTCCTCAAAACCATGGAGGGCACTTATTGAGAAGTGCCTTGAATTTGTCACATGTCTCATAGAAGGACTCCCCCGACTACTCAGTTTATGTGTAAATAAGATCATAGTTATTAATAGCGTCCATAGCAGACGCTATAGCGAATAGCGTGGCGCCTATAGGCTGCTACAAGGTTCATATCGTCCACATATCGACCAAATAGCGACCTCCGGCGATGAATTCCGGCGCCGATGCTGCGTTTTGGCCGGAAACCAATGAGAAGGAGATGCGTACCAGAAATAAGAGATAGCGGTGTGTTTTTAACTTTTAGGGTTAAATAACTTTAAGTATTTCAACGTATAACCCCTGTCTCTTTTACTAGTTTATATTTAGTCCCTAAAGCTTATAGTTTTTAACATAAAAATGAAAAATTAGTTTGTGTATTTTAACATTTAACCCCCTCTATCTTCCATAGTTTATATTTGGTCCTTAAACTTCAAAAATTATGTATAAACAATATAAACTTAACATTATACACATACATTAATTATAATCTAATTTTTTTACTTTTATAACTTTCTACTACCTTATCGCTATACACGAAATAGCGATACGTAGCATATAGGTAACTTGTGCTATTTGTCGCTATTCACTATCGATAACTATGGATAAGATGTAACACCCAAAAATATTAATATATATATTTATATATACACACACACACTTGGTTATAATTTTAGGAATAATAACTAGGAACATTTAACCTAGTTAATGGCATGTTGTTAAATAATGAAATCATGAATTATGACCCTTTTTATAACAAACTGAACATGAGGGACTAAAATGGTTAAGTGGGTTAAACTTGTTTTATTAAAAACCAAAAAAAAAAAAAAAACACAGCGCACACTTATGTGCGTGTGTGTGTGATCAGAGCCAAAGAAAATCCCCAACCTTCATTCACTAAATTGATCAAATTGGAGGGTGAATTGGAGTTGTTATTGGTGAACAGATCAAGAAAACTAATCATCCATACTTGTCTAACAAAATATAAGTTGTAATTTCAGTTTTGATGATATTTAATTTTGGGTGAAATTTGGTTAATTGAGGTTCTTGAACAATCAGTTGATGTAGTGACCAAAGGAAAATGTAGTTGACGTTCTAAAAGTAGTTAATTAAAAACAAAACAAATTACCTTAATTCTAGACTCAAATTATATTCTAGACTCCTAAACTATACTAAACTACTAACTGGCAAGTGGACCGATCAATTGTAGAATAGTATTAAGCAAGTCCGGATTATCGAACCCACAAGACTCTCTAATTGCTAAGACTACTAATCTAGACTCAATTACACACTATGTATATTAAAGGGGGGGGGGGGGGTTTACTAATAAATCTAAATTATCAATTTAACTAAAACTACTAAATTGGAATGACCAAACTATGAACTTCTAGGGACTTCTTAGATTTTAATCAAGAGATAACGAACTAGTTACCTAGGTTAGATTTTTGACTACTACTCCTTCAATTTAATAATAATTAATCTGGTTGAATATTTTACCAGGATCTTGGCATATCAAAGTTTAGGTTTATTAAACAGGACCCCCGACCCTTCTCAGGAAGACACCTACAATAACCTATCCTTTATATTCGTTTACCGGTCCTAAAGATTCCTTTTCAGTTATTTTTCAAATTAGTAAAGTGTCTAATTATTAATTACCTCTCAATAATTAACCTAGACCCATTACAATTTTCTAGTTTAGATTAACTGATTCAATTATGACAAGGAAATTAGACTCGGGAATTTCTCCAAACCCTAACCTAACAATTTACCACATTAATTCAGCCAACTAATTGCAATTTCTCAATTAACAAGTTAGGTATAATGACAAGTCTGATTTTATGGTTAATTTAATTGTTTCCCCGGTTTTATTGGCCAATTTTACCGACAACTTTACGAATTCCTAAGAACACGAAAAGTAACATAAACCTATTCTATGAAAGACATCCACCAAAGTTTATGCAAAACAACCAAACAATCATAAAACAAACAAGATCATGCAAATACCCTAAACTAGATCATTAAAGTTGTGACCTTTACCAATTAAATATTCAAACCATAAATTAAATTAAAACAAACCAAGTTTCATAAATCCATCATCCAAAACCTAGGTAAATGAATAAGATCTAGCTTAAAAACATGTTTGAAAAGTAATTTAAACAAAGTTGATAACAAGGTAGCATGATTGATCAAAACAAGGAAATCAAAGTGAGGATTGGTTTGATAAAACCGTGACAAGCTCCTGCCTTGAACTTCCTTGATCACCACCACAATCCCTGCAGCTTAGATCCACTCCTTGTAGCTTCAAATTTCCAGAAAGTAGCTCCAATTCTGCCCTATTTCGTCCAAGGTTGCCCAACATGTGTTTTACCTCAATAATGAGTCTTTAAATAACAAAACAAGTCCACATTCGACCAGGTTTCGAAACTTTCTTGATAAACACCTCTCTCGTGCCCTGCGAGAGAGTTTGGGTATGCCGGTCGCGCCCCGCGACCGAGGTAGTATCCGGATATAACTATCACTCTCTCGCCGGCCGCGAGAGAGTCTAAGTGTGCCGGTCGCGCCCCGCAACCAGGTTGTAACTCCTGTTTTGTGTTTCGTTTTCTCGTTTCCGATCCACTCACGTCCCGGCTTGGTTCTTTTCACCATTATCACTCGTTTTTCCCATCCTTCCAACCGTTTTCATGAACTAAGACCTACAAAACGTGTTTGGATTACAGTAGATAAATTCTTGACAAATCGAAACGAAAACGAGCAAAAATTATAAAAACTCTACAAGATAAATGGATGTATTATTCAATACATCAAATATCCCCACACTTGCTCTTTTTTCTCCCTCGAAAAAGAATTGTGCATAAACGGAATAATAACCAAACAATTACTCGATTTCAAAGATTACTATTATTTTCATTAGGGAACAAGATTCATGTTAACCGTGATTGCAAGTATTGGATCCACTTAAACTCAAAATTCGGTTCAAACCTCTTATCATGTAAATTTAATTTAAGTGCGGTGAATCCACTAGGGTCTCACACTAGAGTCCACAGTATCCCTAATCCCACCTCAAGCTTATGAAACACAAGGAACGAAATTGTTTAAACCCTTTCCTAAACGTTTTATACCAAATATAAAGAATTTAAAATCAAACAAATTTTTTCTCTTTTTTTTCATTTGAGAATTTTGAATTTAAAATCAACCCTTTCCTACTCGCATATCCCAAGTTAGACATAAACTCACCCTTTTTATTCTCATATTATTATTATTTGAAACCGAATAAAAATTTAATTTTTCTATCATTTTCCGTTTAATTTCATGCAAACTTCTTTTTCAAAAGACATTTTCAGATTTTTTTTTAACTACACTACTCTAATATCCCATCCCCACACTTAAAGTTTTGCATTGTCCCCAATGCAAGGACGAGACAACTACTACTTAAAATAAAATAAAAAAAAAACCAAATAAGAAAGAAAAATAAAATACAAAAAAGGAAGCGACTTAGCTGGTAGTGCAAGCCTGTCGATGTGCCAGGCAAACCACTCATGCTCTCCAAACCGAACGCACTTAATGTGCCACTCTCAACGCTCTCATGCGAACGGAACAACATATAACATCAACCTAGCATCACGCACTTATAAAACATAATAATAATAAAGCCAGATAAATAAATAGTTTTGCAAGATTGTTCATCAACACATACCCAAGCCAACCAACACCAACCCCAAAGTAAATTGTTTAAAAGTACAAACCATAATAACTGAAAGCAGCAGAAGAGAAAAAATAAAAATAAAGATCTTCGGCTGCTTCAATCATCCTCTTCAGATTCCTCAGACGCCTCAAATACCTGGTATGGTTGCACGTCCTCCATCCCCGCAAACTGGCTAGAACCTGCCTGACCGCCTGGCTGCTGAAAGTAAGAAGGGATTTCCATAGTTAGATTCTGCATCATGTAGCGCATCCCGTCCTGTAGCTTCCTCTGGCTGGTCTCGTGCATTTGTTTACTCTCTAACATGGTTTGGTGAACCCCGCCAAACTGCTGGTCCACATAACCTCGCAAATCCCCGAACCCAGTCTCTATCCTGTCATAAAGCGAATCTAAGGTCAGTGGGTCCGGCCGAGGCTCCCGAAGAGGGTACTGCCATCCTGGAAGGTGACTGGCCGCTGGTATCGAGTAGGGATGCCCGCCTGCATAGAAGATGCAGCATCGGATCCGTGGGGCGGTTGCACTTGAAGTCCCTCGCGGGCTGGTATCCAGCTAACAGGCTCTTGGGTTGTAAGAATTCCGGCAGCTTGGAGATCTCTGATGCTCATGACACATGGGGCGGGGCCTTCTCTCATTCTGTCCTGGGGGTATCTGTCGAACACCCCTAGGCTCTCAGCCAAGCATGTAATCAAGGGCCCGCAATAAACCCTTGCCCCGGGCCCCCCTCCACAGTCGCTTCATCGACCAAGCAAATATTGTGGCCAGGTTTGCCGGCCGTCCCTCTACCATACACATCAGACAAAATAAACTCACCTGGTTGACCTTATTGTCCCGCTGTCCTCTCCCAACCAGCGTAGCGGCAAGAATCTTATGGAGAAATCGGTGAATGTGATCAGTAATATCACTCGCCACCATGTTGTTTGAGTACGGGGCAGAAGATATGGTACCCCAAAATCTGGAAAGCTCGTCTGTCTGGACACTATGGGGGTGCCTCCTTTTGATGACACCCTGCAGGCTCGTGGCAAAGTCCGGTGACTGAACTTCCTCATATGAGTATATTTGCAAAGCCACCGCAAACTGTGGGATTATCATCTCAAATACTTGCCTCCCCAAGGCAAAAGAAACCGCGTCATTCTCGTTGAACTTCCCCTGTTGGTATTAGAAAGTGGAGTGGAATGCATAAGTGATATCCTTGTATTATCTCGCTCCGCAATCTAGCACCCTTCGGAACTTATCCCCTAATAACTGCTCAATCTGACCCCTCTGACCCAAATTATCAATCAACTCCCAATCAATTCACCTGTAAGGTAGCAACTCACAAGTGACCAAATTTGAGAGCCTATCCCACTCGTGGGAGTCTAAATCGAACTGCAAGAGAGGGCTGTCCATGATTCGCGTACTTTTCCCGTGAGGGACACCTTCTCCCCAATATCTAATTCTGCGCCTGCCGAAGTAAGAGGGTTGTTGTGGCGCATCGTCGGGGTCACCTCTCTGACGAGGCGTTGGTCCCCTTCTCTTCCTTCCTGCCCTGCTCGAGCTACCTTCTCCTGACATCTGCATACAGCACAAGTAAGACAAGCATGACCTTAGAAAGAAAGCAACCACATAGAAACAAACGACCGTATAACATTTCATTCGCGGTCATAGTCTGCAACAGATAAAAAATTTACCTCATGATTAAGATACATTTGAATCGAGTGTGACATTATAATTTGATAAAAACCGAATCTCGCCTGAATGGAGATTGAGTACGGGTGAGACCAAATCTTATGTGCATGATCAATCAGATGTTACTAACCCCCCGAAACATATCCAAAACCAAACAACTACCCCCCCTCTCGGCACTTTAATTGTCCTCAATTAAACCGAGGTGCCGAGATACTAGCCCACTGTAACATCCGTCACAAACGGATTTACCAAACCCGATCCGTTTATCAACCGAACAGTCAGTCAAACTTTTTTGTTGCGAATTAAATGCCCAAAATAATTTTAAACGATACGTAATCAATTATTATGCGGGGATATGTATTTAGTTTTTGAAAATCTGTTAAAAATAACAAAATAAAAATGTTTTACTCATGCCGGGTTTCGAACTTGGGTCTGTACCGGTTCAAACCAAACAACTATCACTCAACCGAACAACCGCTCCGCCGCTTTGATTTTATGTTAATAACAGGAAACAATTAATTCAAGTATTAATGTTCGGAAGTCAAATTCGTCAATTTTCCGCCCAATTAGCAGTCGACGACTTCGCCGTTTATTTACGTTTCCGCTCAAAATAACCGAAGTCTTAACTCTCACAACGGTTATAACCGACGTCTGAACCCGCGACATCAGCCATAACCGCCGGAGAACGGCTGACTTCGAATTTAGACCGAATTCAGACCCCATTCATCTCAATACTACCCTATAAATTCACCCACAACTCGCCAGAAACATTTCACACTCAAATCGCACCCTTTCTCGGCGAAAAATCACTCGCCGGAAATATTTGATACATCGCCGGAAAACCGTATCAGTAATCTCTGAGCTTTACTGAACCCCCTAACCTTTTACCGAAGTCACCCACAACCTTTGTAAGCTTTCGGAAGACTCCCTGCTGCAAGACATTCGTCGCCGGAAGAACTTGCTGCCACCGGAGTTCTGCCGGAAAACAGAGGAGAAACAGCCGGTACTTTTCACGCCAAATTCCTTTCCTTTTTACTTTTATCTCGTCTGTAATTGATCATAAAACGCTAAAGGAACCTGAATCAACTTTTCGAACCGGTCAGTCGTCACTTCCGGTTAAAACCAGTGAAGAAGACGACGTTTCAGTAATGGTTAAGTATAATTAAAATCAAGTTAATTACCGGGTTAGACACACAGTCCAGCGGTGGACTGTGTGCACATTTAACGCTAAGGTCTCGAGTTCGAGTATTGTCCCTCACACGCTGCCTTGATAAAAATTCCTTTTTCAGCAAACTGAACCGGGTTGATTTAAGTATATGTTAAGTATATTGATAACCGAGTTTATAACCAAGTGAGACACACAGTCCAGCGGTGGACTGTGTGTCCGCTAACCCACAGGTCCCGGGTTCGAGACCTGTGGAGCGCACCGGTTTTGTGATTTAATTCGTTTTTAAAATAAAAGGATTTTTGTTTAACTCTAATTAATATATATATATATATATAATTAAAATCGGGTTAGACACGTAGCTCAGTTGGTAGAGCTGCGTGCACGCGTACGGGAGGTCTCGGGTTCGAGCCTCACCCAGCGCACAATAATATGCCTTCGAACCGGTCAACGTCAGTCAAAGTCAACGGTCAAAGTCAACTGTAGCAAAAATAAAATATTTTTTTTATTATTTTTATTTAATTATTTTAATTAAAAATCAATTAAAAATACTTAAAAATAACATTTTTAAGGTTAGAAAATAGCCTCAAACTCACAAAAATACACCCAACAATCCTACTAAAATAGATTAATAAAATACGTTTGCTTACCAAACAATAATGCGATTTATCTAGGTTAATTTCACTCGTGGTTAACACCATTTCGCGTGCATTCAACCTCATCAACCGAACGCACCCAATGTGAGTGAATTCTTACAAACTCCCCTTTTTATTCATGTTTTGGGGTGTATCATGTGTCGTTTAAACTAATTCTCTTATGCAAATTTGTGCTATACCATTATATGAACTAAACTAGAATGTAACTATTATTGGTTGTGATGTATTACATATTGTCAAAGTTGTATGCAAATTATTTAGGCCCATCAGTTCTTCGTGGGAGACGAGAACAACGCGGCCCATCAGTTCGTAAGAACAACGCGTGCCTCAAAACTCATTCATTAGGCCCATCAGTTCCTCGTGGGAGACGAGAACAACGCGTGCCTCAAAACTCATACATTAGGCCCATCAGTTCGTAAGAACAACGCGTGCCTCAAAACTCATTCATTAGGCCCATCAGTTCCTCGTGGGAGACGAGAACAACGCGTGCCTCAAAACTCATACATTAGGCCCATCAGTTCGTAAGAACAACGCGTGCCTCAAAACTCATTCATTAGGCCCATCAGTTCCTCGTGGGAGACGAGTCGAACAACGCGTGCCTCAAAACAATCATTTGGTGTTTGTGTGTTCAATATTCAATATTATGTGTTGTGTGAATAAATTTACATCTACATTTACTCATATGTGGTATGCACATTATTTATAATCAATTGGATAAACTTGTTCAAATGTTTTCCATAGGATTCACTCGCCAACATTATGTTGATCCAAAAACCTTTTTACACATGATACAGGTGAACAGGTTGAAGCAAGGAAAACATAGGATATGCCTTAGAAGAGAACCAAGAAGCTTAGACTGATAGTTAGAACATGTTGTATCATTATTGTAAATTTCCATTAAATTGTATTAATGAATATGAAACGTATAATAAATGTCATGAGCTTTGATGATAACCCAATCATGCCTCGGTCACCTTTTCCGCTGCGGGTCGGGGTGTGACAGATTGGTATCAGAGCCATGACTATAGGGATATAGGATAGGTTATAGACCCTTAGAGCCTATACTATAGTCTGCCTAAATTTTAATTGATTAGGTGGTTACATACAAACTTGTGACATTTAGTTGTTTCATATTTTTACAGTCACACATACATGCTTATATACATATTCGTTATACATATATCAATGTTCATATATTCAACTCATTTTCATACTCTCATTATTCAAGGATTTTGTTGCAATTTTCAAATCCCATCAAAGTAAGTTCTGCGATGGGCATGTAGTAACCGGAAGGGTACAAGTACCGGTAGTCGGGACGTCCTGTCTAGGTTGGCATTCATATAAATCCAAAATAACGGACCAGTTTGCCTACCTGGGGACTAACGATGAGAGTACGACGGACCTATTAGGCCAAAGCATGCCACACCAAACGTTGTTCGAACTAACCTCACTTTGAGATGTCACCGTGTCCATGCCTGGGCACATTCCGAATATCATACGTTACATATTTCTCGATTTTCTTCGGGTTTTAGCGTACGTAACCAGGCTAACACATGCGAACCATATGAAAAACCCGGTAATCATGGGGGCCCACATGATTACGAAGGTGAAGTATGGCGGCATGCAAGGCCCAAATACGAGCAAAGCCCAAGACATCCTATGGATGTAGTAGATTTATTTTTCTATATTTATTTTATGAACGTTCATTCCCCAAACACGACCCACGATCCCAAAGGCATCCAACTCATACTCTTGACATGTATTCCTTGTAGATGTCTTCTAACCTCGCCCGTAGGAAGATTAGAGCAGGAAAAGCCCGGGAACGCATGGCTACCCAAATCGCTCAGCAAATGGCGACCGTAATACCAAACATCGTAGTTCAAGTTCAACAAGCCCTTACCGCTAATTCCGTTAACCCAACCCAACAAGAGGATCAAAACACTGTCAACCTTTCAGTCACTAAATGCACCTACAAACATTTCAAATCCTGCGATCCTCCAAAATACGAAGGTACTGAAGGTGTCACCGCTCTCCTCCATTGGTTCGAAGAAATGGAGAACACTTTTCTAAATTGCGATTGCCCCGATGATCGCAAAGTGCGTTATGCTACCGGTCGTTTACTTGGAACAGCACTCACATGGTGGAATACAGAGAAGACCAAACGAGGTGTTGAAGAAACTATGACCTTGACTTGGGAAGAGTTGAAGGGAATCATGACAAGACGGTTTTGCCCAAGAAGTGAAATCAAGAAATTGGAGGATGAGTTTCATGCTTTAAAACAAAAGGAAGGCGACCACACCACATACAACAAGAGATTCCTTGAGTTAAATCAAATGGTTCCCAATTTGTTCACTCCCCTCTACCGTTTGATCGAGCACTACATTCGTGGTTTTCCATCAAAGATTCAAGACTCTGTAATAAGTACCTCGCCTGCAACTTTGGAAGCAGCAATGGAGCTAGCAACCGCGCTCACTGAGAACCGAATCCGAAACAAAGATTTCAAAGAGGAGAAGAAGAAGGATAAAGCATCAACCGAAACCTCAAACTCCACACGAACCGAATCCTTTACACCACCTACTTCTAAGAGAAAACGTGATGGGCAAATCTTCGCCGTCACCCAACGCAACCAACCAGCTTCACAAGTTGTACCTCCTCAAACTATCCCAAACGCTCAAGTAGCACCCAACTCAACTTACCCAAACAAGAAACCTTATGTTGGACCTCACCCTCAATGCAACACCTATTTCTATCACCATCCATCTACCTTACCCTGTCGACTATGTGCGAATCGTGGACGCTACGGTCATTTGAGCAACGTTTGCCGCACCTCTCAGAACCAAACCTCAACCCCTACTCAACCCATGATCCAAACATATCAACAACCTCAATACCCCATATACCCATATGTTCGAGCTTGTTTCAATTGTGGCGACCCTACCCATTTTAGAAACACATGCCCTCGTTTGGTTAACATCATAAATGCCCAAGCTCAAGCAAACCCAGTTAACCAAGCAAACCAAGCAAACCCAGCTCCACCGCCAGCAAGAGGAAGAGTTTATAACATCAACGCCAATCCTGTTGAAGATGTTAACGGACCAAACCAACCACTTAACTAGCCTTCTCTCACCAAGAATCAAGATTCAACTCCAATCACTTAGTTTTTATGTTTATATCTCGATTTTCACGTATCTCAATTGGAATTTTTATCCAAGAAATTTTAATGCAAATTACTAGTTCAGTTTGTTTTATACTCATTGATTTAATATTCATATCATCATACTTCACGACATATCTCAGTTTCATCATTTAAAGAAGTTGAGTTGTGCCTCACTTCTACATAGACTAACCTCTCCATCATATTAAACGAGAGAGGTTTTGTCAAACACGGATACTATTAGAATTAAGACTCAAACGCTGGTTGTTGTGTTTGTTATGTTGTAGAGTAGCATAGAACTAATCATAACTTGCGGATAAAGTCAATGAGAATTTGACAAGAATATGGTGGATACGCCGCTGGTACTTCCTATATATAAGTATTCTTGTCAAATGATCGGAGGCATTATCAGGCGGTTATGAGAGGTTCCATGCATAGGTTGTTTGTGTGATTAAGTTATTCATTTTCAGTACATGCAATAAGCTCGGCTCCGTTTGATTGAGCCTTGAGCACATAGACAATTTCATTTTTCAGTACATTCAATACGTTCGGCTCCGTTTGATTGAGCCTTGAACGCACAGACATTTCAATTTCAGTACATACAATACGATCGGCTCCGTTTGATTGAGCCTTGATCGCACAGATATATATCATTTCAGTATTTTTATGTTTGTCGTATTGGTTGTAGAGTTATAGGACTAATCATAATTCACTGATAAAACCAATGAAAATTTGACAAGAATATGGTGGATACGCCGCTGGTACTTCCTATATATAAGTATTCTTGCCAAAGGATCAGAGGCGTTATCAGGCGGTTATGAGAAGTTCCATGTAGGATTTAGTATTGCCTTGGTTGAAATTTGTGTTACATATATATCATCTCACTATTTAAAGAAATTGGAATGTGATCCATTTCTACATAGACTAACCTTTCCATCATAACAAACGAGAGAGGAACCAATACCATTCAAACATATATACTATCAGAATGTGGATTCAATTATTAGTTGTTGTGGTTATTTGTGTAGATTGTAGTATTGGAAGTTTTGCCTTAGGATATAACCATACTTTTCCAAACATATCTAAACTCTTATGATATCATTTTAGCGAATCATTCCTGCTTGACAATACTTATACAGTAGGCAACAAAAAAAGATTCCTGTATTAGGATACTTAACCTTTACAAGGAACGTTACCGCCTCAAATAAAAAACTTAAACCCTTATTTCTTCTAAAGCGTGTAACTGTCAAACTAAACACCATCATTTCTTTTAGTCAAATATATCACTATTTAAATTTCGGGACGAAATTTCTAAAAAGCAGGGGATACTGTAACATCCGTCACAAACGGATTTACCAAACCCGATCCGTTTATCAACCGAACAGTCAGTCAAATTTTTTTTGTTGCGAATTAAATGCCCAAAATAAGTTTAAACGATACGTAATCAATTATTATGCGGGGATATGTATTTAGTTTTTGAAAATCTGTTAAAATAACAAAATAAAAATGTTTTACTCATGCCGGGTTTCGAACTCGGGTCAGTACCGGTTCAAACCAAACAACTATCACTCAACCGAACAACCGCTCCGCCGCTTTGATTTTATGTTAATAACAGGAAACAATTAATTCAAGTATTAATGTTCGGAAGTCAAATTCGTCAGTTAGCAGTCGTCGGAAATCCCGACGACTTCGCCGTTTATTTACGTTTCCGCTCAAAATAACCGAAGTCTTAACTCTCACAACGGTTATAACCGACGTCTGAACCCGCGACATCAGCCATAACCGCCGGAGAACGGCTGACTTCGAATTTAAACCGAATTCAGACCCCATTCATCTCAATACTACCCTATAAATTCACCCACAACTCGCCAGAAACATTTCACACTCAAATCGCACCCTTTCTCGGCGAAAAATCACTCGCCGGAAATATTTGATACATCGCCGGAAAACCGTATCAGTAATCTCTGAGCTTTACTGAACCCCCTAACCTTTTACCGAAGTCACCCACAACCTTTGTAAGCTTTCGGAAGACTCCCTGCTGCAAGACATTCGTCGCCGGAAGAACTTGCTGCCACCGGAGTTCTGCCGGAAAACAGAGGAGAAACAGCCGGTACTTTTCACGCCAAATTCCTTTCCTTTTTACTTTTATCTCGTCTGTAATTGATCATAAAACGCTAAAGGAACCTGAATCAACTTTTCGAACCAGTCAGTCGTCTCGTCCGGTTAAAACCAGTGAAGAAGACGACGTTTCAGTAATGGTTAAGTATAATTAAAATCAAGTTAATTACCGGGTTAGACACACAGTCCAGCGGTGGACTGTGTGCACATTTAACGCTAAGGTCTCGAGTTCGAGTATTGTCCCTCACACGCTGCCTTGATAAAAATTCCTTTTTCAGCAAACTGAACCGGGTTGATTTAAGTATATGTTAAGTATATTGATAACCGAGTTTATAACCAAGTGAGACACACAGTCCAGCGGTGGACTGTGTGTCCGCTAACCCACAGGTCCCGGGTTCGAGACCTGTGGAGCGCACCGGTTTTGTGATTTAATTCGTTTTTAAAATAAAAGGATTTCTGTTTAACTCTAATTAATATATATATATATAATTAAAATCGGATATATGACGGGTTAGACACGTAGCTCAGTTGGTAGAGCTGCGTGCACGCGTACGGGAGGTCTCGGGTTCGAGCCTCACCCAGCGCACAATAATATGCCTTCGAACCGGTCAACGTCAGTCAAAGTCAACGGTCAAAGTCAACTGTAGCAAAAATAAAATATTTTTTTATTATTTTTATTTAATTATTTTAATTAAAAACAATTAAAAATACTTAAAAATAACATTTTTAAGGTTAGAAAATAGCCTCAAACTCACAAAAATACACCCAACAATCCTACTAAAATAGATTAATAAAATCCGTTTGCTTACCAAACCATAATGCGATTTATCTAGGTTAATTTCACTCGTGGTTAACACCATTTCGCGTGCATTCAACCTCATCAACCGAACGCACCCAATGTGAGTGAATTCTTACAAACTCCCCTTTTTATTCATGTTTTGTGGTGTATCATGTGTCGTTTAAACTAATTCTCTTATGCAAATTTTTGCTATACCATTATATGAACTAAACTAGAATGTAACTATTATTGGTTGTGATGTATTACATATTGTCAAAGTTGTATGCAAATTATTTAGGCCCATCAGTTCCTCGTGGGAGACGAGAACAACGCGTGCCTTAAAACTCATACATTAGGCCCATCAGTTCGTAAGAACAACGCGTGCCTCAAAACTCATTCATTAGGCCCATCAGTTCCTCGTGGGAGACGAGAACAACGCGTGCCTCAAAACTCATACATTAGGCCCATCAGTTCGTAAGAACAACGCGTGCCTCAAAACTCATTCATTAGGCCCATCAGTTCCTCATGGGAGACGAGAACAACGCGTGCCTCAAAACTCATACATTAGGCCCATCAGTTCGTAAGAACAACGCGTGCCTCAAAACTCATTAATTAGGCCCATCAGTTCCTCGTGGGAGACGAGTCGAACAACGCGTGCCTCAAAACAATCATTTGGTGTTTGTGTGTTCAATATTCAATATTATGTGTTGTGTGAATAAATTTACATCTACATTTACTCATATGTGGTATGCACATTATTTATAATCAATTGGATAAACTTGTTCAAATGTTTTTCCATAGGATTCACTCGCCAACATTATGTTGATCCAAAAACCTTTTTACACATGATACAGGTGAAAAGGTTGAAGCAAGGAAAACATAGGATATGCCTTAGAAGAGAACCAAGAAGCTTAGACTGATAGTTAGAACATGTTGTATCATTATTGTAAATTTCCATTAAATTGTATTAATGAATATGAAACATATAATAAATGTCATGAGCTTTGATGATAACCCAATCATGCCCCGGTCACCTTTTCCGCTGCGGGTCGGGGTGTGACACCCACATTGAGTGTATAATTAAAGATAAAACAATTTGAATCATGGCAGAACTAACGGTTGACTATCTTGAAAAAAAATCAGATTTTTAAAAATAAAGTTAGCCAACCCTCATCCCCACACTCAATGTTGGACCACACCAAACCCGCTAAAGACACCCTGCATGTACATAATCTATCTATAAAATATAACCAGTACCACTATCAAAACTCAAGTGAAACCCAGTTGAACCCAACCCGAACTTAACCGAACAGACAACTAGCACAGTATCAATCATCAAGATAACCGCAACAACGAGATAGATAACAAAGAATGTAAGCATAAAAGTTGCGAAAAACCATACCTTGTTGTAGATCTGTAAGACTAGTGCACAAAAATTGAAACTTTAAAACACCGGTGAAATGCGAGTAGAAGGGTGAAAACCAGGTGGAATCACGTAAAGATGAGTGAGGATTGATGTAGGGAAGAAAATGTGGGAGATTTCAGTGAATTTGGGTTGAAAATAACGAATTTTTGGTGAAAATGGGGTGAAAACCGTAAGGGAAATGGTGAAGAAAGTGGTGAAATATGTGAGAAATGGAGGCTAGGGCTTCTTATGTGCAGATATGGTCTCTCGCGGGCCGCAAGAGAGACTGCTAAGTCTCTCGCGCCCCGCGAGGGAGTGATGATTCCGGGATTTCTTGGTCTCTCGCGGGCCGTGACCGAGGAGGCTTGTGCCTCTCGCGCCCGGCGAGAGACCTGTTTTCACAGAAAGTTTCTTGTTTTTTCAAGTTTTATGCCTTAGAAAAAATTTTTTGATTGTAGAAACTATCATGTTAGCTCTTTTAGTTTACAGAATCACACTCGTTCTACCAGATTTATCAAACTTACCTGCAATCATCCGTGCTCCATGACTGATGCGTGATGTGACCTGCAAGAACCAACTAAACCGTCCCACAAACAAATACACAAAATACGAAACATGAATTAAATGAAAACACAAATTGCAACTAACTAACAAACTTTACACACTCTACACTTGAGCTAAAACCCGAGAATCTACACGATCTGAGGTGGAACTTCGAGAGGAGTCTCCTCCGTCTCGGTGGGATCTAGCGGTCCTCCTAAATAATGTTTCAAGCAATGTCCGTTGACCTTCCATATCCCTCTGTCAGCTTCGTCTTTTAGCTCGATAGTTCCATACGGGAAAACCTCATTTACCACGTACGGGCCGGGCCATTTTGATTTCAGCTTTCCCGCAAACAGTTCCAATCGCGAATTATATAGAAGCACTTTGTCGCTGATTTGAAACTCCTTCAAATTCTTCAATCTCTGATCATGCAGCGCCTTGGTTTTCTCCTTCAAACTCCATGACCGCTCATACGCCGCATCCAGAAGTGCCTCTAACTCGTGAATTTGAAAGAATCGTTGCTTGGCCGCTTCGGTGAGGTCCAAATTTATGGTCTTCAATGCCCATAGTGCCCTATGCTCTAATTCGACCGGGAGATGGCAGGCTTTACCGTATATGATCATGAAGGGCGTGGTGCCTAGTGGTGTCTTATAGGCGGTGCGAAACGCCCATAGAGCATCGTCTAACTTGTCGGACCAGTCCTTTCGATTCTTACCTACCGTCTTCTCCAAGATCCGTTTTACCCCCTGTTCGCGTTCTCCACTTGACAGCTAGTCTGCAGATGATAAGTGGTGGAGAGGCCGTGAGTGACACCGTAGCGCGCTAATGCCTATTCAATGACGGCATTGCAGAAGTGCGTGCCACGGTCATTGATAATGGCTCGTGGGGTACCAAAACGGGCGGACAATTTCTTTAAGAATCTCACCGCTACTCGGGCATCATTTGTGGGTAAAGCTTGAGCTTCTACCCACTTAGAAACATAATCAATAGCCACGAGGATGTACCGGTTCCCGCTAGAGATGAGAAACGGTCCCATGAAGTCAATCCCCCAAACATCAAAGACTTCAAGAATCGGATGGGATGTTGGGGCATCTCGTCCTTGGAAGAGATGTTGCCGGTACGCTGGCAACGATCACACATCTTCACAAACTCTAGGGCGTCTTTCACAACTGATGGCCAATAAAAACCGCAATAAAAAACCTTTTGTGCGGTGACGTGCAGACCATGGTGACCTCCTGTCAGTCCCGCATGCACGTGCCTCAATATCTCTACCCCTCTTCTCAACTCACGCAACGCCTCTAAATTCGGTCTCCCCTACCCGAAATAGAAATGGGTCGTCCCAGATATAACGCCTGACATCACGGAAGAATTTCTTCTTCTACTGCGTGGTCATCCCCTTCAGTATCACTCCATTCGCTAGATAGTTCGCGAAGTCGGAAAACCACGGCATTCCCTCCTTTTCGGCTGTCACAAACTCTACTGACTCGTGGGGAAATCTATCACCGATCTCTTCTTCCCTAATTTCTTCTCTACTAGGATCATCTAGACGGGATAGATGGTCAGCAGCCACATTCTCCGCTCCCTTCTTATCTCTAATCTCTATGTGGAACTCGGAAAGCAGGAGAATCCATCGAATGAGACGAGGCTTCGCGTCCTCTTTTGGAAAAGGAAACGTAGAGCCGCATGGTCTGTAAAGACGATGGTCTTGGACAGGACAAGGTAAGAGCGGAATTTATCAAACGCGAATACCACTTCGAAAAGCTCCTTCTCTGTAGTGGTATAGTTCTCCTGCACGTCATTGAGGGTTTAACTAGCGTAGTAAATAGGGTGGAAATGTTTGTCTCGTCGCTGACCCAGAACGGCGCTCATAGCATAATCGCTTGCATCACACATGAGATTGAAAGGCAAGCTCCAGTCGGGTGAGACGAGGATAGGAGCACTCACTAGTTTCTGTTTAAGGATCGTGAAAGCTTTTAAGCAGTCATCATCGAAGACGAAGGGTACATCTTTTCTCGAGAAGTCGAGTCATGGGGCGAATGATCTTTGAAAATCTCGAATAAACCGTCGGTATAAGCCCGCATGACCGAGAAAGCTGCGGATGGACTTGACGCTAGTTGGTGGGGAGAGTCTGCTAATAGTATCTATTTTCGTCCGATCGACCACTAACCCTGCTCGTGAAATCTTGTTCCCTAGAACTATGCCCTTTGTCACCATAAAGTGACATTTCTCCCAGTTGAGCATTAGTCGCGTCTCGACACACCGTTTCATCATCGCATCTAAGTGAGTAAGACATTGATCAAAGGTGTTTCCATAGACAGAGAAGTCGTCCATGAAAACCTCCATGGAGGTTTCGTTCATGTCCTGAAAGATGGCTACCATGCAGCGCTTGGAAAGTAGCCGGAGCATTACATAACCTGAACGACATGTTGCGACACGTATAAGTACCATACGGGCATGTGAAGGTTGTCTTTTCTTGATCCTCGGGAGCAATCCGGATCTGAAAGTAACCTGAGAAGCCGTCAAGGAAGCAATAAAATTGTTGTCCTGTGAGTCTCTCCAGCATCTGATCGATGAACGGGAGCGGGAAGTGGTCCTTGCGGGTGGCGTCGTTTAACTCACGATAGTCTATGCACACCCGCCAGCCCGTTACTGTTCGCGATGGGATAAGATCCTTCTTTTCGTTCATAACCACTGTCATTCCCCCTTCTTGGGAACGATCTGAGTGGGGCTTACCCATGCGGAATCGGAGATCGGATAGATGAGACTAGCCTCCATCAACTTAAGCACCTCATTCTTTACAACTTCTTGCATATTCGGGTTCAGACAGCGTTGTGGCTGCACTACTGGCTTAAAGACGTCCTCCATGAGGATCCTATGAGTACAGAAGGTAGGGCTAATCCCCTTGATGTCAAGATAGTTTCCATGCGATGGCCTCCTTATTTGACTTTAGGACCTCGATTAAATGCTCCTTCTCCTCCGTTGACAATTTCGAAGAAATGATCACGGGTAAGCTCGAATTGTCACCTAGGAACGCGTATTCTAAATGAGACGGGAGAACCTTAAGCTCTATGGCTGCTGGTGTCGACAATGGTGTGCTCTCAGTAGCGGCACTCACCTCACATAAATCTAGAGTCTCGGGAATCTCGAAGACATCGTCCCCTATATCCTCACTATCACTCTCCTCGGGTACTAAACTCTCATTCACTAAGTTGGCTCCGCTATCTAAACAGTGATCAACGGACGAAATGAATGAGTTTAGGAAGTATACGGAGGGACAAGGGCTACTATCGCTGTCGGCACCACTCGGGTATTGCATCGACCTTGCGATCTCGAATGTGACGTTCTCGTCACCGACTCGAAGAGTGATTTTCCCATCATGAACATCTATGAGCGCTTTTGCGGTGCGCATAAATGGGCGACCTTCTCGTCGGCCTCCATATCGAGGATGACGAAGCCTACAGGAAAGACAAATCTATCAACTCTAATCAACAAATTCTCTACGATTCCCCTCGGGTACTTAACCGACCATCGGCTAATGACAGAGACATGCGCGTAGGGGTGAGCTCCCCTAAACCTAAATGCTCGTACAATGAGAAAGGCATCAGGTTTATGCTTGCCCCGAGATCGGCTAGAGCATGAGCTGGAGAAATGGAGCCGCCAATAGGCATAGAATCGTAAAGATACCCGGATCAGTCAATTTCTCGGGCAACTTGTTTAAAACCACGACGGAACACCCTCCAGCCAATGGGACATTAGAAAGCTCCCCCAGCCTATCTTTACGTTTTAAAAGATCTTTTAAAAACTTAGCATATTTAGGCATATGCTGGAGGGCCTCGATAAACGGGAGATTGATTTTCAACTGAGTAAACATGTCAAGGATTTTCCCGTATTCCTTGGCATATTTCTGTTGCTTCAGATGTGCTGGGTAGGGTAGGTATGAAGTGTCTACGATCGGTGATGGCCTAACCTCTACCGGTTTTCTCTCTCCCCTACTCTCAACTGAAGGTCCACTGGTTGGTGCGGTACTTGCTGCGTCTAACCTGCTGTGCACCCTGGGTGGAGCCTCCATCCCGATTTCTTCATCTACCTATTCATCTCGCTCCTCTACCTCTACCTCTACACCCTCTCTACCTACCTCCTTCAGAGTCCTACCACTACGCGTAGTAATCGCTTTCGCGTGTTGGTTCGCGGGTTGGGTTGGGTATTACCCGCGAACTGGCCGTGTGGCTGCTCTTGCAGCTGCTTAGCGATACTACCGACCGACCTCTGCAGATCTAAGAGCGAGGACTGTTGATTTTCAAGAGCAGATCATGTTCCGTGAGAGTTTTCCGAGTAGCCTGATCTTTGACAACTAGTTGAGATAACAGCTCTTCGATCCTATCTAGACTACCTCCTGACCCTCCACTCCTAGTCTGACCCTCCTGATTTGAACCCCCTCCACTAAACTGACTGGTGTGACCTGACCCTCCACTATTGTAATGACCCTGCCCCTTGTTCTGATAAGAGCCTGATTGGAAACTAGGGGGGTTACTGGAAGATCGATAATTATTATTATTATTATGCCAGTTTTGATTATAATTGGAAGTATTATTATTGAAGGGATTCATAGGACCTCGGTCCTGTCCGGTGATAAACTCAACCTGCTCAACAGTGAGCGTGGGACACTCTAACGTGTCATGACCCCTTCTACACACCTCACACCTGTCTACCTTTTTCTTCAGCTCCTGTATTTCCTTCGTGACCTCCCTCTTGAAGCTATCTATAGCAGCAACTACCGTAGTTTCTAAGCTAACTTAGTGTAAACCCCGGTTAACCGGAGGTGTACGAGAAACAGGAATTGAATTCCTGCCGGCAGTGCTGTAATCGACATCAGAATGGGCAAAGCTCTCAAAAAGGTCATTGCACTCGGCTACTGTTTTCTTTCCCATCAGGTTGCCACCAGCAGAGGTGTCGAATTGAGCACGGGTCTCAGGGGTGAGACCGTTGTAGAATTTCTCTACAAGTGCCCAGTCTGATAGACCATGTTAGGAGCAACGGGATACTAGAGTTTGGAACCGCTCCCAAGCTAGATGGTAGGGCTCATCAGGCTCCTTTCGGAACAAATGGATCTGATCGCGAAGATGGGATGCTTTGGCGGGTGGAAAGTATTTCTTAAGGAAAGAATCCCGTAGAGAAGCCCAAGTAAAAAAAGTACCGGGTGGTTGGGAGTCAAGCCAGATGGCGGCCCGACCCCCGAGAGAGAACAGAAAGACTTGGAGAAAACGGGCATCATGGCCCACGCCCTCCATGTTGAATGTATGCCATAGACGGGTAAGGCGATTGATATGTGCAGGCGCATCCTCATCATCACGATTGTGGAATTAGCAAGAGTTAGTGATGGCGGTCATGATGTAGGAAGGGATTTGCCAGGCTCGATCATTGTTCATGGGGGTAAGGTGATGGGTGAGTTTGCACCGGTGAAACTGGTGGTGGCCTGTTGGTATACAGTTTGATTATTATTATCAGTCATGTGGAAGTTCGGTGGTGGCTGTGGTGGGCTTACGTTTCTATGGACTACACGGGGTGATGGAGAACCGGGTGATGAAGGTTTAGGTGTAAATTCAAAATCGGGTAGTACGAAGGAATGGGATGAACTTGAAAAAGTTGAGGAAGAACACTTACCTTAGGTGTGGGGGAGAATGGCATGTCCGTCGGCGGCTTAGACGGAGGTCCTTGCGAGCGCGTATGGGGCATCCACTAAACCGGAAACACGACAAACACGAGAAGTTAGCACAAATAATTCAATTATATACAAAAACTAAATATTAAATAATTAAACAACTTAGACTCCTATGACACAAACGAATGCAAAATAAACACAAGTGTAAAAGAAAAGCCTAAATCGAGTAATCAACGCAATTGCCAATGAGAGAGTCCCCGGCAACCCGGCGCCAAAAACTTGACGTTCTAAAAGTAGTTAATTAAAAACAAAACAAATTACCCTAATTCTAGACTGAAATTATATTCTAGACTCCTACTATACTAAACTATTAACCGGTAAGTGGACCGATCAATTGTAGAATAGTATTAAGCAAGTCCAGATTATCGAACCCACAGGACTCTCTAATTGCTAAGACTACTAATTTAGACTCAATTACAAACTATGTATATTTAAAGGGGTGGTTTTTACTAATAAATCTAAATTATCAATTTAACTAAAACTACTAAATTGGAATGACCAAACTATGAACTTCTAGGGAGTTCTTATATTTTAATCAAGAGATAATGAACTAGTTACCTAGGTTAGATTTTTAGACTACTCCTTCAATTTAATAATAATTAATCTGGTTGAATATTTTACTGGGATCTTGGCATATCAAAGTTTAGGTTTATTAAACAGGACCCCCGACCCTTCTCAGGAAGACACCTACAATAACCTATCCTTTTTATTTGTTTACTGGTCCTAAGGATTCCTTTTCGGTTATCTTTTCAAATTAGTAAAGTGTCTAATTATTAATTACCACTCAAGAATTAACCTAGACCAACTGCAATTTTCTAGTTTAGATTAACTGATTCAATTATGACAAGGAAATTAGACTCGGGAATTTCTCAAAACCCTAACCTAACAATTTACCACATTAATTCAGCCAACTAATTGCAATTTCTCAATTGATAAGTTAGGTATAATGACAAGTCTGATTTTATGGTTAATTTAATTGTTTCCCCGGTTTTATTGGCCAATTTTACCGACAACTTCACGAATTTCATAAGAACACAAAAAGTAACATAAACCTATTCTATGAAAGACATCCACCAAAGTTTATGCAAAACAATCAAACAATCATAAAACAAAAAGATCATGCAAATACCCTAAACTAGATCATTAAAGTTGTGACCTTTACCAATTAAATATTCAAACCATAAATTAAATTAAAACAAATCAAAGTTTCATAAATCCATCATCCAAAACCTAGGTAATTGAATAAGATCTAGCTTAAAACATGTTTGAAAAGTAATTAAAACAAAGTTGATAACAAGGTAGCATGATTAAGGATCGGTATGATAAAACCGTGACAAGCTCCTGCCTTGAACTTCCTTGATCACCACCACAATCCCAGCAGCTTAGATCCACTCCTTATAGCTTCAAATCTCCAGAAGGTAGCTCCAATTCTGCCCTATTTAGTCCAAGGTTGCCCAATATGTGTTTTACCTTAATAATGAGTCTTTAAATAACAAAACAAGTCCACATTCAACCAGGTTCGAAACTTTCTTGATAAAACACCTCTCTCGCGCCCCACGACCGAGGTAGAATCCGGAGATAACTATCACTCTCTCGCCGGCCACGAGAGTGTCTATGTGTGCCTGTCGCGCCCCGTGACCAGGTTGTAACTCTTCTTTTGCGTTTCGTTTTCACGTTTCCGATCCACTCACGTCCCGGCTCAGTTCTTTTCACCATTATCGCTCGTTTTTCCCATCCTTCCAACCGTTTTCACGAACCAAGACCTGCAAAACATGTTTGGATTAAAAGTAGATAAATTCTTGACAAATCTAAACGAAAACACGCCTAAAATTATAAAAACTCTACAAGATAAATGGATGTATTATTCAATACATCAGTAGTCTAAGTGTAGGATCTTAATCCTAACTGAAATTATTAATGATTTATCAAGAAACAAGTGTTATAAACATCATGTATGCATTGAGGAAGTGGGTTTTTGTAAATAAATGTGAATGCTAAGTTATGATGGTTAATTTGTGCTTATGATGTATAATAAACTGAAATAATGGATGTAATAACATGACGTAATTAGGATGAGTAATTGAGCTTGATAAGTTGAGATTCTTGGTTAGTCAAGGTTTAATTGACCTAAAACGGCTAGCTAAAATGAATGCACACAAGGTGCTTGACAAAATGAATTGCCAACTTTAATTAATGAATGGAAAATATTGATGGAAACACGAAGTAGTGTGTTTGGAAAATTTACATGCCTTGGTTATGGGCCGAGAGGTTCTAATGACATTTGGCTTGTACACTTTAGGCAACGCAAGTGAAACGTCGGGAAGTCAAGCTGGTGCAGACGAACGTTTGAAAGGAAAACTTTAAGGTACGTGGCTTTATGATTCATAGGATTTTATTTATTTTGTAGTAATATATGTTGGACCATGAAATGATACTATACAAATTCGGCTCATTTATAAGTGATGGATTTCAAATGAATGAACCGAATAGGTAATTATGAGTAATGACATATTTGATTTGTTTAAAAGTGATGGTCTTCACATAAATAACCAAACGAGTTAAAATGAAGAAAAGATAATAAGTTTGGTTCGTTCCAAGTGATGAATTTCATATGAACAACCAAACGGGTCAAAATGAAGTCTTAACGCATACCGGAATGGGTGCGTGAATAATGACTTCGGTTTAAACCCGGTTGATGGGTAAAACCGTGAATATATGTGCGTAAAACGAGTAATGGGAATGTGGGCTAAAAAAGTCAAGGGACTCGGGCAATGAGTCATGATTGAAAAATGGTGAAATTATGAAAAGAATTCGGAATAATTAAGTTCCACCATTAAATGGTTGAACGTGTTGAATAATTTTGAATGCATACTGGACAACAGATGCGCAAAACACAAGGAAATTAACCCGGATAATGGAGAACATTCTTAAAATGTTGTTCATGCGAAAAGATGTGATATCATTAGTTTATTAGCTTAATTATGCAAACGGGTCAAATATTTAATTATTTAATTTAGAAGCGATGACATTAAACGTAAACTTTATTAAACCGAGTCATGGGTCTATGAGCTAAGAATGTGGGTAAATGATTTAGGGACACGTAGAAACAAATTTCATGCGAAACGGATGAGTATTCGGAAAGTTATGATCAATATCGTAAAAGGGCAAATTAGGAAAGAAATCTGCATCTGCAGTGTGCAGTAACCTATGTTGGCCAGCCGTAGGTTTCGGTTGGGCTCTCTTGCTCAAAATTTTTTTTGTTGGTCGTAAGCTACGGTGCCAGCCGTAGCTTACGCGGGGTCTGAAACAATTTTATTTGTTTTGTTTGTTGGGCCATGTGGGGACTTTTGTTGTGTTTTATTATGTTATATCTATCACATTACTAAGCGTATAACAAAATTTGTAATGTACGTGAGTGACGCCACGGATGATTGATCAAGTTTAACGAAGAACCGAACACTACCGAAGATCAAACTTCCCTTTTTTGCTTAGTTCGTTTTAGAAACCAAACAGTGTTAATATTTTTAAAAATGTTTAAACTACTTATAATGTTTTTATCAAACCTGAATATTGTATGTAAGTTTTTTATTTGCATGACTTTCATATAAATGCAAATCTGTTATAAATTTCCATTTGTGTAAGTCTGGGTATTACATAAGATTTCTAAGATGAGCTGTCATAGTAAGGGGAAGTATTTCCGAAGGAATTTGGACTGGAGATCAGTCCAAGTGGCAGTGGTTCCCAACGGGAGGGAATCCAACCAAACAATGGCCTGATTAATGAGTGAGAATGGGAATAAACGAAGATTAGTGGCCTCTTTAGTGACGCCCGTAAGGCGGAAAGTACTACACACCCTACCAAATCTAGTCAAATGAGCGTGCGGGTCCTTGTCGCGCATACCATGAAACTGGACTGAGTGGGTAATGGTGTTTATAAATGTGGGTGGAATGATCAAATTGTCCGCCTCTACAGTGGGAAGTGTGATGCTAGAGCGAATATAGGTGGGCGCAACACTAATGTGATCAACAACGGTACCTGTGGCTGGCGTAGACAACGGTGGAACTCGCGTTCGAGCTTAGAGAATGGTGAAGTATTAGGTCTGCCTAGGAACTTGTGTGCATATACTGAAAAACAAGGAAAAACGACACGAATCACGAACAAGCTAGTTAAACAATTAGGCACAGAGAACTCGCAAGTATCCTAAGATAACAAAAAACTAGTTTTTTATTTTTTCATTTTATATTATTATTTTTTTAAAATAATTTTTACTAAGTAAAAAAAAACTAATCTAAGAAAGCAGTAAAATGGCTGGATACTCGACTGGGTTCTTCTCAAAAGCACAGTATGTCCCTAGCAATGGCGCCAAAACCTTGATGTGTGAAATATGTATGAATAAAATTCAAACAAGTTTTAAAAGTTGGAAAAACTTGCTAAACCACACACTACTAGCAAGTGTACCAGTCGTAAAATAGTAAAATAGTAAAATAGTAAAATAAGTAAGTCCGAGTATCGAATCGTGAGCACAATAATAGCCGCCCTTAATACTAAACCTCTATCGACCCCTAGCCTCGTAATTTGGTTTTTAGGAAAATGGTTTTCTTTTAAACTATAGAGTAAATAGAATAAATAGACAACCAACCAGACAACAAGCTCAGATAACAGGAGAATGGACTGGAACTCAAGTATGAGAAAAATTGGTTACTTAGGCAAGAATCCCTATACTAATGTTTAAAATCCTAACCTTTGAATTGAATGAAGACTCTGTCTAACCTGATAAACCCCCAGAAGATAAACCAAATCTAAAAGTAAGACGTGAAGAAGTACTGAAATGGACTGACTTGAGTTATCGACCACCAAGTCACACAACTATCAGGTATAAAGTAATTATGTACTAAAACCCTCAAGTTATGAAGTTAAAGCAACTAAGAACACCGAAATTCTAGGAAACACTAGACGCAAATAAAAAGGTGAACCCGAGTGATCGGCCACCCAAACTGCCTAACAACGCCCAACTAATAACCTAGCAATCCTAGATTAGATTTCTCACCTCTAGAAAAGATTTCACATTTTAATCAATTGGTTTTATAATTATTAAACTTTAATTAGATATTTGACCTTCAAGGTCTAGACCGATAGATTCATACACTAGATTGACTCACGGCTCTAAAGTATATTTCTAAGTATCTAGAGAAATGAAACCAACAAATACATTATCAAATCAATCAACACCAACACACAATTATTTAGAATCGGTTTTCTAAGTTATAACATGTAAATCAACATTCAATCCAAACCAAAAGTTATTCAATTAAATAATTCGTCTAGTTCATCAACCTAAGCAACCATGACAAATTTAACTACTGATAGTCGAAAGGAAACAAAATTAACTTTAGAGTCATAAAATTCAGCAAACACGTCTACCATATCAAGTTTAAACAACCCAAAAATAATAAAGGATGTCTAAACGAGCAAAAGCAATAAACTTTTTACTAAATTCTTCAAACCTCAAAGCTTCCTTCTATTCAGACACTTAAAAAATTCTTCCCTTTTGTGCTTCGTAGTTTGTAAAGCAGCGTCTGATCTCTTGCTTCTAAATGTAATAATTGGTTTTTCTTTATTTTTTTCTTTGTGCGGTTATTAATAATACCTAAAAAAGCAATCACCGACTTCTTGTTCGTCGGTCCTAGTTTGTTATGGTCCAATCGAGAAAATGTTATTACTTGTTTAGCCCACTATTTGTTGCTCTCAAGATCCTTCACGTCCATACTTCTTTTATTACACACCACCTCCTTGTTCAAGATCCAGAGCCCACCATAATCTGCATATGAAGCCACTTTTTATTTAAGTCCCCCATTATTAAGCCCATGATAATCCTTTTACCATTTAATTAGAATGCATTAACTTCTTTTTGTCCTATCAAACATCACGTATGAATCATTTTAATTCATTTAATGAGAATTTCTGACACAATAAATTCTACTAATTTTACATGATGCAATTAATTTCAACTTGTTTATTTCATTTATTTAGTAGTTCATAATGATCCATCCAAAACCAACGTATTTACTCTTATTTCTCTATTAGTATTAATAACTCCTTTGTTCTAGTTTTAATAATTCATCTCTAACAACCATTACCAAATACATATAAACCAATTGGATGTTATATTCAGTAAAAACCAACCCCAAACCTATCAAAAGTGTAGAGAATATTTATATAAAAAATATGTAAACCAAATACATAGAAACCAATTAGATGTTATATTCACTAAAAACCAACAGTAAACTTATCAAAAGTGTAGAGAATATTTATAGAAAAATATAAATTTTTTATTACATCACGTAGTTACTATGCCCCTGCAAGTTGTCATGTCATGCCCTTAACTTAAACTCTCCCACCAAAACACTATAGTTCTCTATGTGTGTTTATACTACACTCTAAAAAGAAAATCAAAAGGCTTTCCCTAAAAGGTATAATCCAGAGCAACGTTTGAAGCCCAAGCTAGGGGTTTCTTTTTTTCGACTTTGCTGTGGACGTTTTTGGTGTTGTAAAGTATTTTGACGAGGATCACGCCGGGAAAAGTACACATGTCGTATTATTTGTGTTGTTCCCCCTTTTCGTTTCTTAATGTATCGAAGGCACAAATCTGGTATTTTGTTAAAGATTATGGGTTGCATTTTATTCGTTTATAGACTACATGTAGGTATTTTGTTGTGTTTCTATCACTGATTGCTAGTTTAGCACGTTTTTCGTGTGACCCCAGGTTATGGTTGCGAGTACACACAGAAGCGATAGGAAATTGGCAAGGGTGATCCCAAAAAGGGATGTCATATGTTTAACCTCAAGAACTCGAGGATGGTGGTTTCCTGTTTCTTTCAACATTTTTTTGAGAGACACCCCACTAATTGATCTTGTTTTTTTTTTTTTGGTATTTTGTGAGGTTTTTTAGATACTTTTATGTTTATTTTTAGGCGGTTTTATGTGTGTTTTTTGTTTTTAAGGAAACGCAGAAAGTCCATGGCTAGGAAAAAACCAAAGAAGGTTACTATTGAGTCATCCCCTGAATCGAAGGACAGTGAACGTGAAATCATGGGGTGGTGTGAGTAAGAAAAAAAAACTCCATAGGTGATGGTTCACCGGAGTCTTAGAAGAAAACCGTTCGGAGGGCCTGGAAGCGACTTGTTATGACGTCGGACGACTGCCATAAGAAAAAGAAGAAAACGGCTAACCAGCGTATATGGTTTAGCTTAAACACCAGGTAATCCCCGAGGGAGCATAAACATTTTTGTGTTCACGGTAGATTTCTGGATGCTCTTTCTTACGACAATGGTGACGTCTTACCCGAATGGCTATTGTAGAGAGGGTTGGACCTACAAAAGAACAGATGATATTCAAAAGTCAAAACCTGATCAAGAAATAAATAGAAGTTTGAACCAGATTTCTCACAAAGATAGTGAATCTGCTGAAGACTAGCTAACATATGTTTGATGCCTTTGAACTGTTCATGAAGAAGCAAGGTTTGTTCAGGTCCTAATGTTTGTTGAAACAAATGTCTGTTTATGAAGAATAATTATTTGTCTGGCCAAACAGATGTTTGGAACAAAAGCAACATAGGATACACTAACAGATGTTTCCCAATGTAACAGTATTAGCTTATTAACAGTGTTTAGCATAGCTAGATCAGACTTTTGATCCCCGCATATGTTTGCAACATCTATGGAATCTTTTCTGTTAGGAATGTTAGATTTCACTATCAGGGTGATGTCAGCCAATCACAAATAGACCTTTCGTACTTAGTATTAATAGATCTCAACTGTTGGAGATCTAGTCATCACACGCTTCACCTTTTCTTTTGTACAAACAGAGCTGTTAGTGTTCAGGCTGAGGGGGAGTCTGTAGAGTCAATCTTTATGTAAAACATTATGTACTCATTGGATTATAATTGAAAAACAGATGTTGATGATGATTACTTGCTTGTGATTGTTTATCTTTACTTATAAAATACAAAATTGTTTGTTCTTAATTGTCATTTGATCACAAGCTTTGTATACTCAGACCTAATAGAGAGGACATAGTGAGACGTTTTAGATGGAAAACAAAGTTCAAGGAGATAGACTGGTGTGAACATGTACTAGATGGTCTTAAAACGTGCAAGAAAAAATGGGTATCCGGGCACCCAGACAACCGTTTCACTAGTCCTTTGACGTTTTCGACGGTATGCACCCGGGGGAAACGACTTCGTAAAATGTTTGACTCTTTTGTAGTTTTTATTATTTTTTACGTATGTTTCCAATTGTGTTGCAGTTGTTATACGTTGATAGCTTGGAAATTGATGGACTGAACACTAAAGCTGGAGTGCATGCTATACACTACAGGTCGTTGGACCTTTTATATATGCGGCAGGCACAAGAGATACGTAAGGGTGGTTTTGGGAAAGGAGCGCTGAAAGCATTAAACAACATTTGTTTGTTGGCCGAACCCGACAATATTGAAACATCTAAGGCTAACGTCGAGGTAAAAAACTAAACAGGTTGTTATGGTTATCATGTTTAGTGTGTGCGACGCTGCTAAAACTGGTTTTTTTTATTATTGTCGTTTTAGTTTTTCCCCTAGCAAAAAAACCCCAGTTTGTTTTTCCGTTATGTACGTTTTTTGTTGTTTCTTGTTTTTTTTTACTTATAGGAGTCTTCTCATGAAATGATCGGAAAATGGTGTTAGAAGCTAGAACTGTTGAGGTAGAAAATTAACAATAGCTTGGCCCCATGCTAGCGGGCGCATCACTGCAAATTGAAGTTGTTAACCTGAAGCAATGTTACATGTATATACTGGACAGGCTCCCGTGTTGGCATACTAATTAGGAACCCAAATTCGATAGTCTACGCCAAGAGGTATTTATATGTCTTTTTTATTCCCACCCCTTCCTTAGTTTTTGTGTTTTATTACTATTACTATTTTTTCACTTTTTTGTTGGTGTCTATTTTCCCATGGGCTCCATGTTGGTTGTTTAGTAACCTCGGGTTTGGTATTCTTTTACATATCGTTAGTGGTTGGGTTATCCACGAAGGACTTATTAAGCACCAAGAGTGTACGAGGGTGTCTCAAAATTAGTTTGAGAAGTATGTTGGCCCTTGGGGGGGGGGGGAGTGTTGCAACCTTCTGTAATGGCCCTGCGAGGTGGTCTTAAAACTATTCTAGGTGCACTTGGGGAACATGGTTTGGTGGTTGGTGGGGCGAGTGCCAACGAAGAACGAGGGGCTATGTTAGTTGAATACTCGAGTTTTGGATTGTTGATCATTTTGAAGGTACTTAAATGCACACATATTTTGTATAAAAATGTAAGGTGTTATTTGTTTAATTTTTTTCGTATTTTTTTCTACTTTACAGCTTTTGGGTTAAGTGATAGGGTGTTTGTTCGAAGAACCAAGTTTTAGTTTGGGCGTGAGCCAGAGCCAGGATGTTGTAGACCTCCCCGTGAAGATGGTGTTTGGTGGTTTGTGTTGATACATATGTCTGTTTCCTACATCTATGATTCGTGTCAGTGTCTGTAATAGGCTAAGATGTTGGATTTTGATATTGTAATGTTTTAGTTCGTAAGAAGGTATGTTGTTTAGTTCGTACGAAGATAGACTAATTTACTTTGTACGAAGGTGTCTAGTGCTAGTTCGTACGAAGGTGATGACTTAGTCCACATAAATAGGTGTGTGTGGTCATTGAGTCTGTATTGGTTTTGCGAACAAGACGGCGAAGCCCTGTCCAATTGTTTCCAGCTTGTAAACGTTTACGATATTAATGAAACAGTGATTGAAAAGTAATCTTGTTATATTTGTCTCCCAATCTAAAATGGACTCCGCACGTTATGGACTAGTTTAAACATATTAGACATGAGCTTATCATTAGATAGCAGATCCTCACAAGTGGTATCAGGGCATGCGGGCCTAATCTGAAGACAAACAACAAGATTCAACAATCTCACACTTCTCTTCTACTCATTTCTTCTCATTTTTATCATTTTCACGAATTTGACCGTCGAAATGGACTAAATTTTTCAAGGAATACTTAAAATCTATTTTAACAAACCCTTGAGCAAATTGGACCTAAAATAATCATGATAAAATCAACGAAAATGAGAAAACTTGAAACATCATCTTCGCATGAAGTAGTACGTTCGTATGAACTTAACTTTTTCAAAATCAAAACTTTACCTTCGTACGAAGATAACTTTACTTTCGTATGAAGATAGATTTCATTGAAGTAGTTGTTTTTGTTACCTTCATCCGAACTTAACCAAAAAATTGTGTTTTTCTTGTTCTAGTTCGCACGAAGCTATCTTTGCACCAAAAGTTACCTTCGCACAAAGCTTTTTTCATTCAAAATTTCCGACAAAATGGAAAACAAGTTCTACAATGCTTTCGCTAATAAAGCCACAACGTCAGTCGTTCAAAATGTAAGTCTTATAATGAAATGGGGACGATGACGAAGCCGCCTAAACTGATGAATCTAGAAGATTATAAAGGCTAGCATGAACGTTTTGAAAACTGGGTTTAGACGAATTATTTAGAGTGTTGGTATGCAATCGAAGAAGGATATACTGCTCCTATAGGAGAGAATGACTCGAGAAAACTATCATGCGGTTTACTCAACCAGAAAGGGAAAAGTTTACAAGGGAAAAGAAAATGTTAAACATTCTGCAACCAGCAATAAAAGAAGACATTTTCCTGTTGTTACAACATCAAGGAGATGTGCAATTGATATGGGACGCGTTGAAAGTGAAATTCCAAGGCAGTACACAAATGATTAAAAGTAATAGAGCCTTGATAAAAAATGAATTTGACATTTTCACTGCATTAAAAGGCGAATCGATAAAGCAAATCGTTGAAAAATACTGCCATTTGGCTGTGGAAATGAAGAGGTTGAGTATTACAAAAGATAATGAACAGTTGATTGATAAATTAGCCGCCGCATTACTGGAGGGTGAATGGTCGACTTATTTGATGGTTTTGAAAAATAGTAATGATTATAGTAGATGGATTCTTGCAAAGTTTATTTAAAAACTTGAAGGAAATGAGTTAGAGCTCCAAAAAATAGCTAAGACGAGAAATTCACATGCAACAAGATGTGAATCTATATTTCAAAGGTAGTACTTTTGCTAACAATTTGAACCCGAAGATTCAGACTACGTTCAGTGCTGATAACTCAATCGGATCTTCTTCAAACAGCTCAAAAAACGGTAGTGGGTTCTCGTCATTCTCAAGTTTGATCCAAATACACCTACACAACACCCTACTCATCCCAAAGCTCGAACAGTTATAATAGCCAAAACAACTAAAACAACCATAACACTTCCAATCAATGCATCCTTCAGTGCAATATAGTAGTAAACATTGAAAATGCTCAAGACTTTACTGAGACAACGACTAAACAACACATGGCATTACTTACTTCAGTCTTGGAATCGTATGAGAGCTTAGGTTGCAGGAAAGATCGGTAATCCGAATATGACAAAAGAGGATTATGATCAGATTGATCAAAAGAGTTAAAGCTTATTGATACTAAGTGGTGTATGGCTACTATTGTTCGTCGAGCTCAAAGGTACATGGAAATAACCAGGAGAAACAGTCTAGATGGTCCCGATAGAAACTGGGATATGATAAATCAAAGGTAACTTGTTTCAAGTGTAGAGAGAAAGGCCATTTTAATGGAGAGTGTCCGAACCGAGAAGTACATGGAAACCAAAATCCGTTCGATGACGATTATTACAAGAAGACAATTTATCACCGAACTTCTCAACAACCTCAGAGTACAACAAAGCTTATCTAAATTGAGGATGGTTTGACGAAATCAAAAGACAAAGCTCTTGTGGTCATTCAAGAAGACGAAGGCTTCAGCTGGAACAACTACATTCCAAATATTGAAAGTCTTGCACTTCTAGCAGAAATCATTGAAGAACCTGAACCAGCACTGGAATTAACAGTCGAAGAAGTTACAAGCGAAAATTGTGCTGAAGTCGCATTTGATGAAACTCCAGAAGAAAATTCTGATGAATATTACTATGATCAGAGTGCTAAAGAAGATAGTTTTCATAGTGCTTTTAAATTAGTCATACCACCTGACAGTTTATAAATCTTTTGTAGGTTTCTTTGGAGAATCAAGCCATTATAAAAGCACACAAATTGATGAAAAAAGAAAGCAGCCCTTGGAGGAAGTTATTGATGTTACCAAAGAAATGAATGTTGAAACCTCAAAGAGATTACCGATAAAGCTATGATGGTACAATTACAAGAGGTAGTCTCTAAGAAATTTAGGAAGTTATGATTGAGACAGCCAGAGAGGAGGGTAAGAGTGAGAAGAAGAAACAGAAAAACAATGCTTGAAGTGCTTAGAGCCATGCAAAGATTGTTTTGAGAAAGATAGAAGTATAAAGAACTAAAAAAAACACTGATAACCTATCCAGTGATCTAAAAAATATAAAAGAAACTTATGATAAACTATTAACCAATACCGAGATGCTAACACAAATGCTAACAGAGAAGATAATGCTATGCTTTCTATGCTCAAAGCGACGGTCATGGAAAAATAAATAGTAATAAACATTTATATTGACACGATTGCTAAATTAAAATAGGAGCTAGAAACAATAAGGATTGGAACGAAAAGGGTTAATAAGAAACTGGTCAGTTATCCAACAGCATCTTACGTGCTGGATCACATCCTCCCTAAACCAACGGGAAAAGATGAAATGGGAGAGGATGTGTATGGTTATCAGAATAAGAGCCTAGGTTATCATCGAGTTCCATCCCCGATGTGGAATAGTTGTTCAAAGAAAAAACCGGACGGGGTGGAAAAGGCTCTTAAATTAAATTAAGAACATAAAAGAAAGATGAGTTGCTTGAAAACATCGATATAACCTATACCAAGATAGAAAATGAGTGCAAGTCAGAGTTGGTAAAAAATACCGTTGAAAAAGTTTCGAAAAATAAAAGTGAAAGTAATGAATTTGAAAGTGCTCAATCTAATCTTGAGAAAACAAGTTCAAGCTCGCTTCTGAAAATGACGATAGTTTTCACAAGAAATTTATTCCAAAATCAGAAAATGGTTTTAATGATGATCTAAATTTTGTTATTGTTAGGACATTTTGAGACCGTTGATACTTGAGTTTAATAGTTTGTAGCTTGATTGTAAAAGTTAGTAAAACTAGAAGGGCTAAAAGTGTAATTATTGGTAATTGTACATGCAACGGCATATTTAAAGTCCCAGCGTATTTAATAAATACGCTGGTTAGTTAGGGTGTATATATATGCTGATCAATGAAACCCTAGTCTAAGGGTCTTTGACAAGTTTTGGTGATTTTTCTTGTGTTGTGATTATTGTTCTTGTGCTAAATCTGAACATCCAGGTGCTTTTAGTGATTATATCTTTTGGGATTCCATATACAGCACTTGTTGTTTGATCCATACAAGAATCTTCATCTTCATCTTTTGGTTTTTTTCTTAACTTTTACACATTCAAGCAACTAATCTTTAGTTGTCTGGGTGATAACAATCAACCACTATGATCCAAATCTGATTTGGGACTCACAATTCGGTATCAGAGCCTTTGTGCTCTTGATTGTTTGAGTTTTTGTTAAGATTCTTCAAGTTTTGAAGGTTTTTCAAAAGTTTCAAAGTTTCAAGGTTTTTCAAATTTTTAGACTTAAAATGGCTTGATCTGGTGTGTTTAATCATTGGGTTGTTGTTAATTAGTGTTTTGGTAAACATTTGGGGCATTTTGATACAAAGAAACATGGTTTTTGAGTCGTTTTTGGGTGATTAGAGGGTTTTTGTTCGTGCTTAAACCCTGCTGGGCGTATTTAAGTTTGAAGGCATAGTATTTAATTTGAAGGTAGCGTATTTAAATTTGAAGGCATCGTATTTAATTTGAAGGCAAAGTATTTATATTTGAAGGCAGCATATTTAATTTGAAGGCAGCGTATTTAATTTGAAGGCAGCGTATTTATTTGAATGCAGAGTATTTAAATTTGAAGGCAGAGTATTTAAGTTTGAAGGTAGAGTATTTAATTTGAAGGAGGAGTACTTTTTGAAGGCAGAGTATTTAATTTGAAGGCGGAGTATTTAAGTTTCAAGGCGGAGTATTTAATTTGAAGGCAAAGTATTTAAGTTTGAATGCAGAATATTTAATTTGAAGGCTGAGTATTTAGTTTGAAGACAGAATATTTAGTTTGAAGGCAGAGTATTTAAGTTTGAAGATAAAAGTATTTAATTTTGAAGATAGAGTATTTAAGTTTGAAGGCAGAGTATTTAATTTGAAGGCGGAGTATTTATTCTGAAGGCAAATAATTAACTTGAAGGCAGTGTAGATAATCTTGAAGGCAGAGTCATTAATCTTGAAGGCAGTGTAGATAATCTTGAAGGCAGAGTAATTAATCTTGAAGGTAGTGTAGATAATCTTGAAGGCAGAGTAATTAATCTTGAAGGCAGTGTAATTATATTTACACCAGATTTAAAGCCATCGTAATTAGGAGAGTCGGTGTATTTATCCGAAGGCGACTTCGGGGTCAGTGGTATAAATCTTTTACGATTTTATCACGGTGTTCTGCGGTTTTAGCCAAGTATGTGTGTGTCTGATCTGTCAGCGTAATTGTCTTTGTCGCCGGTCCAAGAGACTTGTCACTCAAACCCGCAAAAATGAATTCTTGAGCGCATTTGACTGATCGGACTTAGAACTGATTGACAAGCGTAATTAACAGCGTAATTAAGCCTCATAACACATATCAGCGTAATTAGAAGCGTATTTGTGCCCAGTTCCAGTTAACCTGAGTAATTATCTTGCTGTTAACAAATTGATCAACATTCTAAAGGCGTTTGAAATGGTCGTGCTCAAGAGAGAGATGAATCAAGCAGGATACTCTCAAAAATCCATCCAATCCACTGCTGCTGCTCCCAAGAACATGGCATTCCTTGCCCCCATAACCTCCGGTTCTTTAAGCTTTCGAAGTACTAGTGCATCTTACTTCAATGCTTCCGCAAGCTCTACAAAGGCTCCACGGTCTATCGAAAAGACTACTGTGGTCGATGATGCTCAAACTATGAAGGAGGAAGCTAGTAGCAGTGTCATGAAGGAAATAGATCAAGCTCTTGCAGCAGCAATGAAAGTCGAGTCCTCCAAAGAGAAAGAAGAAAAAGACTTGGTAAATAGCATACCCTACGAATTCAAAGTGAAATTGCGCTCACAACCTTGTGTTAACGTCGTGGCTCACTATAAAGCCCTCAATCATGACCTAATTAAAGAAAAAGATAGAGTTTTGAAATTTAACAAAGAACTAAAACAGAACGAAGCTGCATATCAGAGAAAGTTGAACTCAACTTTAGCTGAAATGCAAACTTTAAAAGAATTTGTTTTCAGAAAAGATTTCATTATAAATGATTTAACTGAAAACTTGAGAAATATGAAGTTGAAAACACAAAATTGCAAATCACCATCGACAAATGGAATGTAAGCAAAAAGGCACTGGTTGATATTAAAACTACCAACGACCGACATATGTGAAAGATGGAAATGGGTACAAAGATAAGCTCGGAAATGAAAGAAAAATATTTCCCCCTCCTCACAACAAAAACTATGTACCCATGCCAACTCCTCATCAAGAAAACGATTTAATTTAGAAAATGACTTAATTTCTCAAAGTTTCGATTGTGAAAATGACAAAAATACTAACGTTTCTGAAAGCAATGCAGATGCAATTCAGCGTGATGAGGGTGTGTGCGATGAGGAATGTGGGGGCACAAAAATAAGGATAGGGTATTCAGGCGACAGTTACACTACTGTTAACTGGTTCGCCTGGAACAGTGATAAAACAAACAAGACTTCTATTAGGGATGAATGTAATGATTCTCTATCTATTCAGGATGACTATATGAGGCCTAAGCCTAAATCTTTAACCCGTGACAATGAGAATGTAGTGGTTGAATGCTTTGATTTACAAACTGCTTTTTATGTTAAAAATGATGTGCATAAACCTCCTGTATTTGTTCCAGAGTTGAAACAAAACAGATTCGGAAAGTTCCCCCACTAAGGAAATTCCAGAATTTGTTCCATCTCATACAGGTATGTCAAAGTCTAGCAAGGAATCAAACGAAGAAAGTAGCATTGAAGACTCAAGCACAACAACTTCAGAAAGTGGCAAAGGAAGCTCAAGTGTAGATCAAAGATCAGATACTTCTAGTGAAGATCAAGGATCAGATGCTTCAACAGACAATGAGGACGATGAAAATTGCACAAAAGATGAGAGTCGTCTTGACAAGAGAATGAAGAATATTTCGAGTTCAAGCTCCACTGCATCATCGAACAACATATCATGCAGTTCAAGACTCTCATCACATACATCATCTTCGAACGCATCAACCTCTAAAAGGAAAAAGACACGTTGCATTAAATGTTTTCGTTGTGGTCATTTAGGACACACAACGAAACATTGCAAAAACAAGAAATGTTCTAAACCAGATCAATATTTTGCTAGAAACATCACAGAACAATTCGATAGTTTTCATAAATCAGTCAAAAACTTCGTTAAAACTAATTGTTTTTGGAGAAGGAAAGATGAAACTATCAAAGAAGATCATGATAAATTGAAAATTAAGCAACTTTGGGTTCTGAAAACTAACTAACATGTATATATTTCTTGTTTGTTGTTGTATAATAGAATCAACTGCAAAAAAAAAGAAAATAAAAAAAACCCTTTTCATAATAAATACATCTTTTAATATGTGCCCAACAAAAAGATTTTCTGCAACATTAAGATTTCATATTCAAGCACTGGACTTTCGAAAATAATTTTAGGGGGGAAGATTTCCAGAAAATAAGCATATTTTTGCGATTTGATCTTTCATTGACACCTGCTTAAGAAATGATAGAAAAATACTGACACTTTGTTCTTAAAATAGAAAAAGAATGGAAAATCAAGATTTTAAACAAGGAAAATCAATCGAGGTGCCAAGCAACGATGTGCCAGTAGATTCAGCAATACATCAAGTAAACTACGAGTAGACGACAAAAGTTAATACTAACACAAGAATTCTGGATACCCACAATGTTGTACCACTTGCGGGTAACACGTTGCAGCATATGGCTTAATGGTCTTAAATTTTGCGATGATAGATTGGCAAAGACCGAGATTTCGGGTCTTTATATTGACTAATCATTCGGGATATCATAGTTGCTCTTCTGATGCATCAAGATATATGCTGACCTAGACACAACTATGATATCTTTTAAAAAAGAGCCAATGCGGCCAAAACCCCCACACAAATGAAGATCTCCTGCGAGAATCATTCATGTGCGTAAATCGTACCATCTAAGGTATCTGTCATAGCCCTCATTAGACTTTGGTATCTTTGCTATACACTGACATGATCACCAATTGTCTATCGTTGAAATTTTAAAAATGAATGAAGTCATTATACTCACCCGCTATGAGGAATCTTTGTGCATACCTTGGTCGCGGGGATATGTCCTGATGTGGGACTCACGGGCGCAATATTCTAACTTTCTAGCTTAAGTTGGGGCCATTGCAATTTTTGTCAATACTACCACAACATGATAAAAAGCTCACCGAAAGCATGTTGAAAGAAGGATGCATGGATTTAAGAGGACAAACATACTGACAGTTTTTCTTGTGCCTTGATTATTCAAATTTTTTTGAAATAACAAACTGACAAGTGTTTCCAGTATGATCTTTTGCAGGAATGTCATGGGGTTTCAAACACAGGAATGTTGTGGAAAAGGAGGTCCCTCAGTTCGAAAAATGAATTTCAGTGTCCAAATTGCAAAATTCTGATTTTCTTAAACATTTTTTAAATTTTTGCACAAATTTTAGTTCAAAAAAAGCGAGGGGTACGTTTTTCGACAAAGTTTAAAATTTTCGAGCGTATATGGTTTGGATTATTAGAATTGAAGATTACTTCAAGTTTTTGAAAGAGGCGGCGTATTTAATTACGCGACCCATAGTCAGCATAAATAACCCAATATAACCGGCACAATTGAATAGGATATGTATATGTATCAGCGATCTAAAAGTTGCCGGCGTAAATATTTGACGACTTATCTACGCTTTTAATAGTGTAATTTTTTATTTTAATTTAATTTAATTTTTGGTATTTTTGTAAATATAAATCTAACTTAACAGTTACGTTTCGGAACCCACATCTCACTTAGCTGGTTTTCGTGTTTCAGAAATGGCGAAACAAATAGGATGGGACGGAATAAAGATGCACAATCAACCAAACACACTAGTTTTGCCAGAAGAAGATTTTGAGGACGTGATGGATTGGCTATCAAGAAGCAAGATAAGCAATGTTGTTCAAGCGAATCCGATAATATATCGATACACATAGAAGAGTTCTGGAGAACTGCATAAGTTAACACGATAAACAGAATGAAAATTGTCACAGCAACCGTTCGGAACAAGCAAGTGAATATGACAGAAGAAAGAGTTCGAAAAGTACTAAGTCTCAGAGATAATTCCAGAGATCCAATGAGGCTGAGTAAGGAAGATATTTTGGACGGCTACAAGGGTATGACACTGATGGAGGTGAGGAAGTGGCTCCTCAACACCCTGAGTGGTTCAAAAAGCAGAAAGAAAAGCTGCCCGACTTCTACCAAGTGGTCACCGTTGAGAAAACTGAAGTTACTGACAAAATCATTGGGTGGAAGTACTATAACCTGAAATGGATTTTCATAGTAAAGCAAAGGGGCGGTGTAATCCAACCCTCCGAACGGGCCCTGACATGCAAAGTCTGCCACCTTTGGACGTTCGTGAACTGGGAAAACTTGAATGATAAATCCTACGAATAACAGCATTGGAGCAGATTTCGAAAGACTCTTCCTACGAGAATGCGTGCGTAGATTCACAGTGTTTAAACCCAAGCGCCCGAGAAGACGAGTATCAAAAACCACTAAAGACCCAATTACAGGAAAAAGGGAGAGTGACGTGGGTAATCAATCCATCAAAAGTGGTGACAAGGGTGAAACCTCCTCCAGAATAACCTGTGACTCTCACCAACTTTAAGAAATAGTTCTATGACGGTAAAACTAGTGTAGCAGTTATCAGATCCAACTCTAATGAAGATATCCGCATTCTGGATCTGATGGATGTATTCATGTTCTGTCTTTCTGATCTAAACATTCTTTATGGAAACAAGATACATGTTGGCAAAGGAAATGAATAACTGGAGGAAGGGATGCTGTTTCAGAGAGCTGTCGAGCGAGCAAGGGCACGAAAGATAGAAATGATGGAGATTATGCTCAGAATCGACACACAAAAAGAAAAAGATGAATCTACAAAGAAGAAAGCTGCTGAGCTGCAATCATCCACTCCACAACTCAGTGATCCATCCTCTAATTCAGATGTTCAAGTTATGCCACCACATCTGACTTCATCCACATATGAAGTCACTATGGAGGTCCAACCAACAACCAGTGAAGCTACACTTAACCAATCTGCACCACCAAGGATGATCAAGATGCTTCCGCAAGCCCTGAAGCTCAGAACGAAGAATGAAGACTCTCAAGTATGCAATGGTCTAGGGGGGATATTGTTAGGACGTTTTGAGACCGTTGATACTTGAGTTTAATATACGTGGCACAACCACGGGCTTTACTGATCCTGACAAGCCAGATTATGCTTATAAATTAGATAAAGCGTTGTACGGGTTGCATCAAGCACCTCGCACATGGTACGCTACTCTTTCGGAGCATCTGCTTGCTCATGACTACACACGTGGAACTATTGACCAAACTCTGTTTATCAAACGCGTTGATAAGGACATTATTCTCGTTCAAATCTACGTTGATGATATTATTTTTGGTTCCACCAATGATGGTTTGTGCCACGAGTTCGAAGAAATCATGAGAAGAAAGAATATCTTGGAGATGATGCTCAAGTTCATCAGAGCCCTTAGGGTATACTCATTCATCAAGGAAAATACGTACACGACGTTCTTGCCAAATTCAAGCTTACAGATTCCAAGCCAATGGCCTCACCTATAGCGAAACGGCCTCAGTTAAATGAAGATGCTGAAGGAACGCCTGTTAATCCTACCACGTATCACTCTATGATTGGATCACTCATGTATCTCACTGCTAGTCGGCCAGATATCATGTTTGCCGTCTGCCAGTGAGCTCGTTATCAGGCTACTCCTACACTTTCTCATTTACATGCTGTTAAACGAATTTTTAGGTACCTCAAAGGGGCTCCATCTCTGGGCCTCTAGTATCCTAATAATTCTGAATTTGAACTGTTTCTTTCTCTGACAGTAATCTAGGAGGTACAGATAGGGACATGCGCTCAACGTCGGCTGGCTGCCAATTTCTGGGAGATCGCCTAATTTCATGGCAATGCAAGAAGCAGCAGACGGTTTTGCTTTCCACTGCCGAGGCAGAATATGTCGCAGCATCTGCATGCTGCTCCCAGGTTTTATGGATGCAACATCAGCTTGCGGATTACGGTTTGACTTATCTAAACACCTCAGTTTATTGTGATAATGATGCCATAATCCAAATAGTTAAAAACCCTGTTTTCCACTCAAAAACCAAGCACATTAACATTAAAGTTCATTTTATACGCGATTGCTATGAAAAGGGTCTCGTAAAGCTTGAGCAAATCCACACTGATGCAAATGTGGCAGATTTGTTTACGAAACCCGTTAGCAACGCACGTTGTCAAGTGCTTATGGATCTTCTCAAAATGATTCAGTTTTCTTCCTAAGCATCTACTATTTTGTATTTATTTACTGTTTTTCGTTTCTTTTCGTTGCGTCATAAATTTGTTCATATCTCTATGCACAAATTTAGGGGGAGAAAAAGTCTTAAAAAATTGCAATGATAGGGAAATGAAATGAATATTCGTGATAAAATGTTTGACTAACACATGTAAGGTATAGAAGCAGAAAAGATTTGGATCGAAAGTGATGTGTCGGTAGGTCTAAAACTCAACTAGATGGGAATAGCCAAATGATATAAACATAATGAACTTTGTACTCAGTGGGTCATGTACTATAGGCATATAATTTTATGGTCTTAAATCTGGCGTTAGTAGATAGCCAACATCTGAGGTTTCGAGTCTTTATGCTGCTGAGTCATCCGGGGATATCTTGACTACCCTTCTGTTGCATCCAGATTATATGCAAACCTAGGCACAGTCAGGATATCTTTACAAAAGAGTCAAAATGGAAAGGCCAAAACCTAAAAGAACAAAAGTTTCTTTCTAAGTTCTTACGTACCTCTTAAGGTATTTGCCTAACCCTCGTCAGCCAGTATTGGTCTCTCTGCTGTACGGAAGTACTGACCTATTCACCAATAGCCTGACGTTGTAAAACAGAGGATAACCTCGGTATACTCACCTGCTATGATGAACCGTTGTGCTTACCTTGATCGCGGGGGTATGTCATGGTATGGGACACACGAGTATCTTAGTAAAAAAAACCTTAAGCATATCATAAAGTCTAAACTTCAAGGGTTAAGTTTTGGATTTAAGTGGACAACTATACTGACAATCGCTTAGACCAACTAAACCTGCTCATATCAAAAAATGTTCTTTGGTCAGCGTTTGAAACGATTTGAACCCTTAGCAATGCTGTGTTAATTGTTTATGTCTGTTTTAATAAGTTCTCCTTGTGATGGTTGGATGCTTGGTTAGTTTACTTGATGAATTTTGGTGGGATGGTTTTCTGTCAAGATATATTGGACTGGCCCAGTGTGCTTTGGGATTTGAGTCAGCCTGATGCAATTGTTTTTTAAGTCTAAAATTAAAATTAAGGTTACTGTTCCGAATTGGGCTCAATTGGGCCAAGGATTACTGTTCCGGATTGGACCTGTCTGGAATGGCCCATTTAAGTCATTTTAAACAAGCCCAATGTGTTACTGTTCCGGATTGGGCCTGTCACAAGCCCAATCCAGATTCAAATATCAGGCCCAAGCCCATTTCGGAAAAACTATATTGTCATCTCTGTTCTCATTTCGGATTATTCAAAATCCGATTACTATTTGTTCTCTCTGATTTTCTATCGAACTGAATATTTCGTACTGCCCATTCCGGATCAGGTACATGTGCATTCCAGATTGATCTTCAAAGAATTAGCATTTCAGATTGATAATAGTGCTCATTTCGGATGGATATTTATCCGAAATGATGATCTCGGATCTCATCTCGTATTAATCTTCATCCGGGATGCATGTTTATCTGAGATACATAATCCGGATTGATAAGAGTGTTCCGGATTCATTCTAAGTTTAGACCTTTTTAAATTGTTGAAACCCTTAAGTAAGTTTGGACCTTTTAAATTGTTGAACCCCTTAAATAATTTGAACTGGCTTTAATTTGAACCTTGACCTCTGTTGACCTGTCCAATTAGTGTTAACTCTGTTAACTCAGTTAACTTAGTTAGCTTAGTTAACTCAGTTAAATAGTTTACAGTTTCTAGTTGGTTTCTAAATCGGTTGATTTTTGACAGACGTGGTGGAAGAAGCTTTCGACGCCGTGATGCTGGTTGAAGAACAGTTTCACAATCAGGTTGGATATCTTTCAGATCCACCGGCTGAGTATTTCCAGGAGTTTCAGGCAATGATTGTGGGGCTTAACAGTTGTCGGATTGCCTACGCTCTTCGTGCAAATCCCGTGATATACAGAGACTTGGTTCACTCGTTTTGGAAAAGAGCGCAGGATACAACCAAGAGGTAAAGATGGTAGACCCTTCATACGATCACAGATTTAGGGGAGGGAGATTGTAGTGAATGAGGCTTGTGTGAGGGAAGTGCTGCAGCTAACATATACTTACGCTGATCCAACCACATATGTCAAAGAAAAGGTGTTGTCGGTACTGATGGAGATAGGCTACGAAGGTTCTTATCTGCCATTTCTAAAGAAGATGTTTCCGGCATACTGGAGACTACTTATACACATGTTTATGCAATGCGTGTCGGAGAACAAAGGTGGACTGGATCAGCCTAATCAGGCACAGACCTCTGCAATTGTTTCATTGGTTATGGACTGGAAGTATAACTACTCTGGTTATATCTTCGAAAATATGAGGAAAATACTAGAGCAGTCCAAGAAACGGATGTTTCTGTTATATCCATGGTTTATCCAACTGATTCTCGATGCCCATTACCCCGATTTAGCTAAGGATGCTACAGAAGCGAATTTGCTGAATATGAAGCCAATGGGGCCTACCATTTTTGCAACTATGAAGAAGAACCGTTCTACTTCGAAGACGGTATTTGTAGGTAGGTTCCCTCTGAAAAGATTTGGATCGAAAGTAAATGCGATTGTTGCCGAGCAACATGATGTACCGGCAAAGGAAAAAGAGAGAAGTTGAGGATTTGGTTACATATGATGAAGATGATGTTGGACAAGCCTTTCTGGATGATCTTGATGCATTCAATGCTACATTAACTCCTGTTCTACCAGAGTTATCATCTGAGAATCTAGCTGCTCTGAGTGCTCAACTGAAGGACATTCAAGAGAAACAAGGTGATCCCCCACTTGACATTCTGTCTGTTGTTGCTACTACTGTTCAGCCTGATGAAGATGACGAAGATGAAGAAGATGAAGTTCTGTTGATCAAGAGACGCAGAACTGAGCCGAGCATTTCAGCAGTACATCTGAGACTCCTGTTGCTGTTCCAGTTGCTACTTCTGAGTTGATTACATCTACTGCTATCGAGAGCACTGCTGCTGAGGTTATTGTTACAGAATCGGTTGCTTGTACTCTGATGGTTGACACGCCTATTGTTTCTTCACAGCCCACAGTTTCTGTCATACGCAGTCTACAGTTGTTTCGATTCCTGCTGCCACAGCATTACAAATGATGGAATTTGGAGGCAGTTCATCGGGTGCAGGAGGTTAAGAAGCGGGTGGTAGTGGTGCTGGTCATTCTGATGATATTGCTGACGATTATATGCGCAGATCTGAGAAGCGGGCATTTGAGTTTGGGGGTTTAGACAGTGATGATGATGATACTGAGGTGGATGTCGTTGAGTTAAAGAAACGGGTTGTGGTACTGGAACAGGAGGCCATATTAAAGAATGTGCAGATTGCCTCCCTGCAGAATTGCTTGGATGTTCATGATCAAACTATCGAACAGCTGCAGGGGGATGTGACGATGCTGATGACTATTGTTTTTGATTTGAGGGGCAAGTTAGAGAACAAGTTTGGCAGAGAGTTTAGCGATCCGACGGATGATCCCATGAATGTTGAAACCCGTCATCGTGCAGCACAGCAACGTATGGCTGAAGAAACAGAAGAGCAGAGGTTGGCGGCCGAGCATCAAGCTGGGATCGATGATTACTTGAATGATCCACGCAAGAAGTTCACTGCTAGTAAAAAACGTGCTACAGATCCGAGGAAAAAGAAGCAGATGGTATTGATGAAGAATGTGAACGTGAATCCTCTGGATGAGAAATTCCAGCTGAAAGATCCTACAAATCAATTGGATAGATACGTAATGGAGTTGGGGTCAGCTATTACAGTAAGGTGGGCAACAAGTCTAAAGTGCTGAGTTGGATGTATGACCATATCAAGAACATGTGGATCATTTACGCCAAGATGGAACGAGAGAATATTATTCGAAAGAGTCATAGTTTGAGACTTGGACTAAGGTCGCACTGATAGATTTGTTAAGAGCTCCGTCCACTGACGACGATACGACAGAGCATGGACTAGGTTGGAGGTTCTTTAAAAAGCTTGAACGGGAGTTTAGAACGGGTTTAAGAGTATGAAGACCGCCGAACCGTATCTGAGAGCCGCCAAAGGAGTTCGTGATGCACACACAGGTAAACGGTTCAAATCAGTAATGTGGCCTCCTAGAGATAAAGAGTTGGTGATTCCTATTGCTCCTACCTTTCCAAGAGGAATTTTGAAGTAACTTCTGGTTATATGATCCAAAGTCGGAAGTGTTGCGATAGTGACGAAAGAGAAGGCTTTCAGGGTGAATGATGTTGTGGATTTGGTCAGCTTCCATGATAAGATTTACAAGTTTTAGCTTCTCATCAAATACGTACCGCTGAGCTATATGAGGCGTGTGCCAAAGATTGGATGGCTGCAGTTGCTGGAATTATTGCTGGACATTTGGGAGTGGATCGGCGCCGAAGGATAAATGAAGAAACCTAGGGGGAGATTGTTGGAGCTTAAAGGTTTATTCATTTTTATTGTATTTTGGGCTTTTGGGTTAGTTTGGGCTTCCTAGTGCCAAGTGGGCCTAGGGTTGTAGTTTTGGGCTATGTCATGTCTATGAATAGAGGTGTTAGGTCACTTGATAGGGGTTAGAGAGTTGATCAGAAAACTTGTATCGGACATCCTCTGGTGTATGCAAGTTATTATATTCAAGTTATTCAAGTTGTTCTTCATCCTGATCATAATTTCCGCAATTGATTAGGATAGTGATACCTGTTTGATCCGTTTCACTGGGACTTACAAGAATGCACGAAGCCTCCACAACAAGTGAATCAATATCCTTTCAACAGAATTCAAGATACTAACAACGAAAGAGCAATGGTTCCTGTAAACAATTCCAATCAAGCGTTAGTAGTTCAAGCAGATGAGCGCTGTGATTGGTCTGTTCAATTGGGAAACAATGGTGGAGGAGGAACTGCATACTATGCCGAAATTGCTAAAAATGGTAAGGATGGAGAATCATCCAGAAATGATGACAGCTCATGGGATATCAGCAGTTCAGATGAAGCAGAATCGACTTCGAGTGAAGAACGATCTGAAGATGTTAATGCTAAAGTAGATGATGTGATTACTGAAACTTAATCGACAGATAGCAGCGAATCAGATTTGGAACATGAAACTGAAGGATCATCTGATGAGTTTTCCAAGCATCTCTCATCAATCGGATCCTCCACTCTCCATGCAGCATTCATGACTCGTTTAGATTCCAACCCAGTCAGGTAAGTTTCAATAAACCTATTGTGTCTAAGTGTTTTGAGTGTATAGTTTTAAAAGGAAAATACTTAGAACTTGAAGGTAAATTTGATCACATGAAGAAACATCATCAGAATTTAATTGTAGATCTAACAAAGTGCACTGAGGCAAACCCAGCTCTTATGAAAAACGAAAAAGGAATTTAAAACAACAATTGAAACCTTAAAGAAAGACATTTCTGAATTAACAAAGAATGTTTTGAGAAAACAAACAACCATTAACAATTATATTAACATGCTTGAAGAAACGAAAAAGGAGTTAGCCTGTGCAAAGTATGAAAATGATGCAATCAAACTCAAGTTGGACAGTTACTCCAACTCAAGATATGTTTTGGATCACATCATCGGTGTTCAAAAGAAGAAAGGTGATGTGAAATGCATTTGGTTATCAGGCTTGTCCTCCTCCAGTTAGGCTTAATTACACCAAAATGTCAGATGATGAAGATATGCCACAGTTTGAACCCACTGTTCCATTGGATCTAGCTGAATTTACAGCTGGTCTAGGGTTCACTAAGGGCACATCTTCAAGTCAAGGTCAATCGGATAACATAATGACTCAAAGTCTATGAATGATCAAAATCCTCCCATTATTGAGGATTATGATAGTTCGGATGACGAGTCGGATGAGGACAACCTAAGCAATCAAATACGGTAACAAAAGAGGAAAATATACCTCTCGAAAATCACATTCTCTGTGATCCTCCAGCGAAACCGAGTGTGACTGACCATGTCAAATTGCTGAAGCCCGTGTTGGAACCTGTGAAAGCATGAACTTGCTTTATATGTTGATTGGTTCCGACAAAGTTTACTCAAACAAAATTTTCCCATCAAAAATGTAATCAATCTTTGATTGATAAATTTTCGAGGATTCTACTAGTAAGTTTTTGGGTAATTCAAGCCCAAGAGTTGTAGTAACTTAGTGTGCTCCTATCCTAAAATCCGAAGTTAGAAAGAAATACGGAAAAATAAAAAATTAAAACCTCAAAACAATCAACGAAAGCAAAATCACGCTAACCAAGGAAATGGAAAAAGCAAACAGAGCCAAAACAAGAAGAAAATTCAAAATGTGAACTTCGTAAAATCCCGAGGGTCTGATAAAATTGAATATTTTGAAAACAAATCCAACACGGATTTTGTTAAACAGAATAAAATTTTGAAGAGAAACAGTCTGAACCACTACACACAACACACAAATTGTTGTGATGTGGGACCAAGTACCTCAAGATCACGAAGTTCATCGTCAAGCTATCACATTTGTAATACTCTGATGTTTGTTGAGCGGAGATCATGCTTTGAGTGTGGTAAGTATGGGCACATTGTTAAAAAGTGTCCATATCTCACAAAGGGAAAAGCAAAAATTAACACACCCCGTGGTAAACGTTACCATGATAAATATGTGTCACCAAAACAGGACCCTCGTCTTGTTAAACAATGAGAAATGAAACAGAGAAAGAAACAACAAAAGGCTGTTGAAAAAGCTTTAAAACTAGAGGTTGTCCAAACACAATCAAATGTTAAAATCAAGAAACAAAAACAGATTTGGAAACCAAAATCGGTAATTGTTTCAGGGGGCACAATCCATTCCGAATAATCAGGAAAACAAAGCTCTAATTCTCGATGATGTTGGATGACCCAAGTCAATGAAGGCTTGGGTCCCCATCTCCAACTAATCTTTAATGAGTGTGTAGGATGTTCCAGGAGGAACTATTGATAATCATAGAATTGTTGATAGTGGAGCATCCAGGCACAAGATCGGCGACATGCGGCTCCAAAACATCGTTATATCCAGGAGTTGTTGCCTTTGTTGGAGAAAAAGAGAAGATAATGTCTGATGAGTGAAGAAAGTTTGGTGAATGAAGTTGATAACTTCGACAAGATGAAAAAGTACCAACAATTTGTTTGTTTAAGGCTTGGTTCAGATCGTCAAGATCGATTCAATTGAAATGTATGCGCCTGCAACATGTTAGAAGATTATCAAAGATTCATGTCTTATATCTTCCACAAGAAGTTCAAATTCTACAAGATGATCGTGCAGTTTACATTTCACCACGGGTGTGATTGAAGAAAATGTGTTTGGTTGAACAAACCAACCGGGTGTGCGGATGCCTTGGCATGGTTTGAACAACCGCACACTACTTCTGAAGGAGAAAGATGAAGACCTTTGCTGGTGCAAAAACATGTGGACAACATCATCTATGGACCGTCCAAAAATGATGTTACAAGGTTCTCCACATGCTCTCTTGCTTCTTACCGGTCGGACCTAGAGGTTTATAATCTTGTTGCTGTGAAGAGATTTTTCAGTTATACGAAGTAGCTGCAAAATCGACCTTGAAATCCACACCGGGTGGATATCCAGTTGGGAGAGCACCCAAATTCCTGACAATGCATGGAGAATTTACAGTTTAAATTTTATGATCCCTTCTATCTGTGTTGATATTTAAGCTGCTTTATAGACTTCTAAAATCTTGAACAACACTCCAGATCAAACACATTGATCTCAAATATCACCTCAACACGTGATTGTTTCAATATGAAACTCATCAATGTTGTTTTGATCCACACCGATTACCAACGTGCCAACTCATTTTTCCAAAATTTTGGTAAATCATTTTTATTAAATAAATTTTGGTAAACAGCATCGAGGTAAAACATGAGTTAATACACACTGCAAAATCGTTTTTGTAAATATTTTTCTTGAAGACAATCCAAAACGATGTATTTAAAGGATTAAATTAACTTTTTGCATGGTAGGGGGAGTAAATTCCAATCCGAAAAATACAAAAACATTGCAAAACGTAAAAAATGAAAGATGATACAAAAACATAAGAAAAAAAAAATGAGTTTCCTTGCAAGAAAAAGAGAAAATGATAGTAAATTAGTGGTCTGTCAAAACCTCTTTGAACCTAAAATGAAAGACGATAAGTAGCTCCATATTCAATGCATCGGTAGGATCACAATCATTTAAAGTGTGCTGGGCGATATAAACATAATCAACTAAAGACCTGGTGGGAACCATTCATTGGCATATGGTCTTGGTACCGAAATTTCATTTGATAGTATGCCGAGGTTCTGAGATATGCGGTCTTTATGCTTGTTTATCATCTGGGTATCATGGTTGAACCATTTACCAAAAAATAACGGGGATGCAAGTCTAGAACTTCCATGATACCATATATACGTGTATATATTGCATACGACCATCAATAAGTGATAAAAATATCACATCCACCCAAACAATAAGTGATAAAAATATTATCGCAGCTTTATGCGGGGCTAAGTTCGTCTCTTTGTCAGTACAATGGTACTAACCTGTTCATGGACTTACTCCTGTGCCCTACATGCATTTGAAAATCAAGTTCCTTATCAATAAGTGATTTAATCACATAGGGCTTGTTTTCATGAAAAATAAGTGAGTTTCTCACATCATATAAGTCGAAACAGATGATAAACAGTATACTCACTGGTAAGATTTTCTCTCGTGCATGTCTTGATATGGGAATGTGTCGTGAGTCGATGGACACCGGTCGGTAAGTATAAATCACACATAAATTGTATCCCCTAACCGTGAGTATATCTGATAAGTTGAGCTTATGTGGACAACAATACCGGCAGTTGTTATCGAATACTTATCTAAATGCTAATTAATTGAACAACAAGTGTGTTTTGGCATGACCGTATACTAATATGATTCTCTTACACTCGAAATTCGCAAAAGAATGTCTGTAAATATTTATTTATTTATTGCTTTCCATCCTTACATTTAAAAATTGAAAAATGTCAAAAAGATTTTAGGTGAGTTTTAATATAAATTTTTTAAAAGCCAAAAAGATTTTGCTTCTAGTTTATTTTTGATTGGCCGATGTTGGAACTCGAGTCTATCCTACCTAAAATTCTGATAGTAAGCCGGAAAACAATTGCATCTTCATAAATGGTCGAAGTTGACAAGCTTTGAAGGTTAATGGATTAAAATTGAGAAATCTTAAAAACTCTTAAAGTATTGTCAGTTGGTAGTTGAATGAGAGTTGGTCTCATGTGTGCCATTTGCTAAGTTTGCTTAAAATCAATCCTTCATGAAATTTTCAAATGAAAATTCTCTAAGGTTGATTAAATCCCTAGAAGTTATTCTCATCACGCGTTTAGCTTTGTTGTGTGTGCAAATGTGGCATCTAAGCAAACTAAAGGCAAAGAGAACGAGTTTGAAGGAAAGGTTATGGGAGAAAAGACACAATATGAATGCAAGTCGTGAATCAAGAAGATCAATTCATGACTGACCACTTTTCAACACCACAAGATATATTCAAAGGGGATTTTGCTAATAGATCTGACTGTGATGCGTGAAGACATCTGAAGATCCGACAGTATGAAGAACAAACCATCACGAGCAAAATCCAAGGGGGAGTTTGTTGATGCATATTTGTGTGGGTGCGACTCAGTTCTGTTCGGTTGGACTCAGTTCGGTTTTCACGCTAGAAGCTCATTGTCCGAAGCAGGCTATTAGAAATAAAGACCGAAGACCAAGCAACATCCAAAGGGGAGTTTGTTGATACACTTTTGTGTTTGTCGCTTGTTCTTAGTTACGTCAGTAATTGTACAGTCTTTTTTTGTTGTGTCTATAAAGTTTGGTCGTGTCGACCAAATCAAGATATCTTCCTATCTTGATTTAGTACGACGTTTAGTTTATTTTGTGAGAGTGAAAGGTGCTCCGTACGAGTCATTACATGCTCGTACGAGTGACCTTGTTAACAAGAACATTGTTTGGGCGTACGAATGACTTACTCATTCGTACGAGCCATAGGTTGTTCGTACAAGCAACACTTCTAGAAATGTTCTTTGTGGGCTTTGTAGTGCTCCGTACGACTAGCAACATTCTTCATACTGTTGCTAGGTGTTGGCACTATATAAACAAACATGCACCTCACTTCTCAGTGTGACTAGTGGGTATGAGACACTAAGTGAGCACTAGGTGAGCATAGAGAGAGAACACTGAGGGTGTATAGAGAGATAAGCAGTTTATTCAAGAGTGTATGTATTGGGTCTCTCTACAAATCAATATAGTGAACGTTTGAAGATATATCTCTTGTTTATTGGTGGTGCTCTTGCTTTGGTTTGCATATACACTTGGATTCCGCACTCGTGTGTGTGTTAAACAACAAGGAAGTAGGTATCTTGATCCTCCAAGTGGACCTACAGCTAATGAATCATCAATCAAAACAGAACAAAAAGATTCAACTTATTATCCCAATTATGCAATTTCAAAAAATCAAACTTGGGTGGTTAAACCAAAAGTATCCTCTGACGGGATTCAAACATCTGTTCCAACTATGATTGATGAGAAAGTTGAACAGATTGTTGAAACTGAGAGTGAAAGTGTTTGTGAATCAACTTGTGAAAACTCACCAAAGACCATTATGGCTTGGGTCTCACTATTAAAATAATTGTTTAAGTGAATGTGTAGGGGCTCCAAAAATCTGTTATTTCTAAGTGGATCATGGATAGCGGAGCATCCCGGCACATGACGGGGATGTTGGCCCTTTAATACAACGTCAAATCTATCCGAGGGGACTACATCGGGTTTGCAGGGAACCAAGGAGGTAGAATTATTGGTGAAGGGATTCTAACTAATGGTGTGGTGTCGTTCGACAAGGTCAACTACATAGCAGAGTTAGAGAACAACTTACTGAGTATCTCTCAGATATGTGATAAAGAATTCACAACGCGCTTCACTGTTTAAGAATGTCTTATTTTGAAGCTAGGATTCCATATACCGGAGGAGTGGATCTTGATGTGCGCTCCCCAAGAAAACGACTTGTATGTCTTAGACATGAGCGTTGCAACAACAACGACAAAATCCAAGCAATGTTTTGTGCCAAAAGCAACAAAAAAAGAATCAATCATGTGGATAGGAAAATGGGACACATTCATCTCTGGAAGATGAATTTCTTGGTACACAACAATCTAGTTGAGGAAGTCAATTTAAAGAGTTTTCATTTGAATAATGACTGCATAAGTTGCAAGAAGGGCAAACAACACAAAAAGTTGCATCCGAGAAAGCTATTGAATTCAATAAAGCTCCCGCTAGAAAGACTACACACGGATCTCTTTGGACTAGTCAATGTTCGAAGTATTTCTTGAGATCTATATTGTCTTATTGTTATTGATAAATATTCAAGATTTTTTGCGGGTCATGTTCTTGGAAAGCAAGGATGAAACTTTTGAGAGTCTGATGATCTTGTTTTGAAAATTAGAGAATCTGTACCATCTGCCAATACGACGAATTAGAAGCGACAATGGTACAAAATTAAAAAAACAACCGGATGTTAGAGTTTTGAATGCAAAGGGAATTCTGCATGAATTCTGTGCGCCGTACACTGCACAGCAAAATGGTGTAGCTAAACATAAAAACAGAGCGTTTATAGAGACAACAAGAACCATACTCGCTGATTCAAAACTGCCAGTTAGTTTTTGGAGCGAAGCTGTGGCCTCGGTATCCTATACATTGAACAGAGTATTGATAGTCAAGCTACACAAGAATACGCGTTTCAATCTACTCAACCAATGAAAGCTAAACCTGAAGTATTAGAACCTTTTGGGTCACCATGCATGGTAATCGATGCAAATGGAAAACTTGGGGCTAAATCTATGGAAGGATTTTCGTGGGATATGCTAGTCCGCTTATAGGAGTCTATCTTCCTAGCATAAACCGGGTTATTGAAGCTCAGAACGTAGATTGTCAACGTTACACATCTCCGACACATAAAAAAGGAGATTCTTGGCTGTTCAATTACAAAAGTCTCTAGGATTCCTTCGATCTGCCAGCTGAACCAACAAAGAGGAACTTGTGATGCTTATCAACAACAACAATCATTTTCACAAGATCAAGTTCCTAGACCAACCATGATAACTCAGACACCTGTTGGTACTCATAATGCTGAAGCAGGCCCTAGTTCTCAACATCCAAAATCACAGTCTACTGGAACAAGTGATCCAACAGCCGAACAAGAGTTGATTGATTCAACTCTCACGTTTGATAAATCCGTTGATTCTAAATCTGATGCTGAACCGACATATGACAATGATTGATCTACTTCCAATGATGATGAAGATTATATTGAAAGTTTATTAAACAATCAAATTGAGGGAACGAGTGCTCAAAATGAAGCATCTGTAGTTAATCAGCACGCTCATCAAAATATTACAAATCTGGAACATGAAGTGAGTGTTTCTAATGAAGTTATGCCGAGGTCACTGTCGTATCTCCCACCAGAGTATATTATTGGAGAGTTGTAGACTGGTATTAAAATGCGAAATCAAATCAATTAGGATCTTAGTTGTTTTTATACTAATGTAGCACCTTTAAAAAAACACGGTCTCATATAGATGTTTTATTTCACAGCTAGAGCTGAAAACGTATAAAGAAGCTCTCACAGAAGAAAGATGAGCGAACACTATGCAGGAGGAGCTATTACAGTTTGAAAAACTGGGTGTGTGGAAACTTGTTGATCTGCCAGATGACCACAAAAAGATAAATATAAAATGGGTCTTCAAGTGCAAAAGAGATGATAGAGGAGTAATGTAGGTCCCCTAATCCGTATGGATCGTCACAGAATCGTCTATCCAATCTAGAGTGCGGAATCCTCAAGATTAAATTTCACAGAAAACCGAACAAGAACCATAACAGGAACACACACTTTCAATCTGTCTTGTATTGATTATCTAACACAATGGTTTACAATCAATTCAAGACTCTCTCTTTCAGCTCTCTCTGAAGTAATTCTCTAATCCATTGAGTAACTGAATGAGCAACCTTAACCTAGTGACAACCTCCCTTTATATAGAGACAGGTTTGCACCTGGGCTAGGGTTTCACCATTATGGACTGCTATTGGGTCTAGGCCCAATTCGCCTACCATATGCTATATGGTGTTTGGATTAGCCCAATTACTTCTAAATAACTATTACAAAACTAAACTCGCTAACCGTTTATCATTTTACTAATCACAAGATATCTAAAGACCAAATCTAAGCTGTTGTCACTATTATGCACCAACAAACTCCCCCTTGACAATAGATTTAAAATAACTTAGTCTCTAGTCTTCTTCCAATCTTCAACGTCTTTGAAAAACGTTGGTCTTTGGATAGCTTCATCTTTAATAGCTTCTGTCAGCAACAGACTCCCCTAAGCTGATGTATCCAATCACCAAATCTTCTAAATCGTTAGCGTTGGAATAAACTCCAGTTTAGCACTTGCATTGCCATCTTCAAAAGCTCTTCAACTTTGTCTGCAATATAGAAAGTGTTAGGACGTTTTGAGACCGTTGATACTTGAGTTTAATAGTTTGTAGCTTGATTGTAATAGTTAGTAAAACTACAAGGGCTAAAAGTGTAATTTTGGTAATTGTACCTGTAGCGGCGTATTTAAAGTCCCATCGTATTTAATAAATACCTGGTTAGTTAGGGTGTATATATATGCTGATCAATGAAACCCTAGTCAGGTTCTTTGACAAGTTTTGGTGATTTCTCTTGTGTTGTGATTATTGTTCTTGTGCTAAATCCAAACATCCAGGTGCTTTTAGTGATTATATCTTTTGGGATTCCATATACAACACTTGTTGTTTGATCCATACAAGAATCTTCATCTTCATCTTTTGGTTTTTTTCTTAACTTTTACATATTCAAGCAACTAATCTTTAGTTGTTTGGTGATAACAATCAACCACTGTGATCCAAATCTGATTTTGGACTCACAATTTGGTATCAGAGCCTTTGTGCTCTTGATTGTTTGAGTTTTTGTTAAGATTCTTCAAGTTTTGAAGGTTTTTCAAAAGTTTCAAAGTTTCAAGGTTTTTCAAATTTTTAGACTTAAAATGGCTTGATCTGGGGTGTTTAATCATTGGGTTTTTGTTAATCAGTGTTTTGGTAAACATTTGGGGCATTTTGGTACAAAGAAACATGGTTTTTGAGCCGTTTTTGGGTGACTAGAGGGTTTTTGTTCGTGCTTAAACCCTGCTGGGCGTATTTAAGTTTGAATGCAGAGTATTTAAGTTTGAAGGCAGCATATTTAATTTGAAGTCAGAGTATTTAATTTGAAGGTAGCGTATTTAAATTTGAAGGCAGCATATTTAGTTTGAAGGCAGCGTATTTAATTTGAAGACAAAATATTTAAATTTGAAGGCAGCGTATTTAATTTGAAGGCAACATATTTAATTTGAAGCCAGCGTATTTAATTTGAATACAACGTATTTAATTTGAAGGCAGCGTATTTAATTTGAAGGCAGCGTATTTATTTGAAGGCAGAGTATTTAAATTTGAAGGCGGAGTATTTAAGTTTGAAGGTAGAGTATTTAATTTGAAGGCGGAGTATTTAAGTTTGAACGCAGAGTATTTAATTTGAAGGCGGAGTATTTAATTTGAAGGCAGAGTATTTAATTTGAAGGCAAAGTATTTAATTTGAAGGCAGAGTATTTAGTTTGAAGACAGAGTATTTAGTTTGAAGGCAGAGTATTTAAGTTTGAAGATAAAGTATTTAATTTTGAAGATAGAGTATTTAGTTTTGAAGATAGAGTATTTAAGTTTGAAGGCAGAGTATTTAATTTGAAGGCAGAGTATTTATTCTGAAGGCAAAATAATTAACTTGAAGGCAATGTAGATAATCTTGAAGGCAGAGTAATTAATCTTGAAGGAAGTGCAGATAATCTTGAAGGCAGAGTAATTAATCTTGAAGGCAGTGTAGATAATCTCGAAGGCAGAGTAACTAATCTTGAAGGCAGTGTAATTATATTTACACCAGATTTAAAGCCAGCGAAATTAGGAGAGTCAGCGTATTTATCCGAAGGCGACTTCGGGGTCAGTGCTATAAATCTTTTACGATTTTATCACGGTGTTCGGCGGTTTTAGCCAAGTATGTGTGTGTCTGATCTGTCAGCGTAATTTTTTTTTGTCGCCGGTCCAAGAGACTTGTCACTCAAACCAGCAAAAATGAATTCTTGAGCGCATTTGATTATCGGACTTAGAACTGATTGACAAGCGTAATTAACAGCGTAATTAAGCCTCATAACACATATCAGCGTAATTAGAAGCGTATTTGTACCCAGTTCCAGTTAACCTGAGTAATCATCTTGCTTTTAGAAAATATAACTTAAAACCGAATCAAAATGTTTCTATATCAGTTAACCCGTGTTGCAAAGTTGAACTTGAAACCAACACTGGAACCCAAGATCTTGTTCAGAAAGAATATGACATGTTTGGAAGTATTCGCGGAGAAAGTCTGTCAGATCACATCAACCGCTTCCTAAACATGCTGACAAAAATGAAGAAAGTTGGTAATCCCGTCACCAACTATGCCTCATTCAAGAAGCTTTTGGACTCTCTTCCAAAAGAGTGGAGCTTATAGTGTATGATGTTCAAAAGAACTTTCTTGACCAATACAACTCCAGTCACTCTTTCGGATTTGATAAACACTCTAAAGGCCTTTGAAATGGACGTGCTCAAGAGAGAGATGAATCAAGCAGGATACTCTCAAAAATCCGTCCAATCCACTGCTGTTGCTGCTCCCAAGAACATGGCATTCCTTTCCCACATAACCTCCCGTGGTTTAAGCTCTCAAAGTACTAGTGCATCTTACTTCAATGCTTTCGCAAGCTCTACAAAGGCTCCACGGTCTATCGAAAAGACTACTGTGGTCGGTGATGCTCAAGCTATGAAGGAGGAAGCTAGTAGCAGTGTTATGAAGGAAATAGATCAAGCTCTTGCAGCAGCAATGAAAGTTGAGTCCTCCAAAGATAAAGAAGAAAAAGGCTTGGTAAATAGCATACCCTACAAATTCAAAGTGAAATTATGCTCACAACCGTGTGTTAACGTCGTGGCTCACTATAAGTCCCTCAATCGTGACCTAATTAAAGAAAAAGATAGAGTTTTGCAATTTAACAAAGAACTAAAACAGAATGAAGCTGCATATCAGAGAAAGTTGAACTCAACTTTAGCTGAAATGCAAACTTTAAAAGAATTTGTTTTCAGAAAAGATTTCATTATAAATGATTTAACTGAAAAACTTGAGAAATCTAAAGTTGAAAAAAATTGCAAATCACCATCGACAAATGGAATGTAAGCAAAAAGGCACTGGTTGATATTAAAAACTGCCAACGACCGACATATGTGAAAGATGGCATTGGGTACAAAGATAAGCTCGGAAATGAAAGAAAAATATTCCCCCACCTCACAGCAAAAACTATGTACCCATGCCAACTCCTCATCCAGAAAACAATTTAATTGAGAAAAATGACTTAATTTCTCAAAGTTTCGATTGTGAAAATGACAAAAATACTAACGTTTCTGAAAGCAATGCAGATGCAATTCAGCGTGATGAGGGTGTGTGCGATGAGGAATGTGGGGGCACAAAAATAGGGATAGGGTATTCAGGCGACAGTTACACTACTGTTAACTGGTTCGCCTGGAACAGTGATAAAACAAAAAAGACTTCTATTAGGGATGAATGTAATGATTCTCTATCTATTCAGGATGACTATATGAGGCCTAAGCCTAAATCTTTAACCCGTGACAATGAGAATGTAGTGGTTGAATGCTTTGATTTACAAACTGCTTTTTGTGATAAAAATGATGTGCATAAACCTCGTGTATTTGTTCCAGAGTTGAAACAAAACAGATTCGGAAAGTTCCTCACTGAGGAAATTCCAGAATTTGTTCCATCTCATACAGGTATGTCAGAGTCTAGAAAGGAATCAAACGAAGAAAGTAGCATTGAAGACTCAAGCACAACAACTTCAGAAAGTGGCAAAGGAAGCTCAAGTGTAGATCAAAGATCAGATACTTCTAGTGAAGATCAAGGATCAGATGCTTCAACAGAGAATGAGGACGATGAAAATTGCACAGAAGATGAGAGTCGTCTTGACAAGAGAATGAAGAAAATTTCGAGTTCAAGCTCCACTGCATCATCGAACAACATATCATGCAGTTCAAGACTCTCATCACATACATCATTTTCGAACGCATCAACCTCTAACAGGAAAAAAGACACGTTGCATTAAATGTTTTCGTTGTGGTCATTTAGGACACACAACGAAACATTGCAAAAACAAGAAATGTTCTAAACGAGATCAATATTTTGTTAGAAACATCACAGAACAATTCGATAGTTTTAATAAATCAGTCAAAAACTTCGTTAAAACTAATTGTTTTTGGAGAAGGAAAGATGAAATTATCAAAGAAGATCATGATAAATTGAAAATTAAGCAACTTTGGGTTCTGAAAACTAACTAACATGTATATATTTCTTGTTTGTTGTTGTATAATAGAATCAACTGCAAAAAAAAGAAAATAAAAAAAACCCTTTTCATAATAAATACGTCTCTTAATACTGTGCCCAACAAAAAGATTTTCTGCAACATTAAGATTTCATATTCAAGCACTGGACTTTCGAAAATAATTTTAGGGGGAAAGATTTCTAGAAAATAAGCATATTTTTGCGATTTGATCTTTCAATTGACACCTGCTTAAGAAATGATAGAAAAATACTGACACTTTGTTCTTAAAATAGAAAAAGAATGGAAAATCAAGATTTTAAACAAGGAAAATCAATCAAGGTGCCAAGAAACAATGTGCCAGTAGATTCAGCAATACCATCAAGTAAACTGTGAGTAGGCGACAAAAGTTAATACTTACACAAGATTCTGGATACCCACAATGTTGTGCAACTTGCGGGTAACACGTTGCGGCATATGGCTTAATGGTCTTAAATCTTGCGTTGATAGATTGCCAAAGTCCGATTTCGGGTCTTTATATTGACTAATCATTCGGGGATATCATAGTTGCTCTTCTGCTGCATCAAGATATATGCTGACCTAGACACAATTATGATATCTTTTCAAAAAGAGCCAATGCGGCCAAAACCCCCCACACAAATGAAGATCTCCTGCCAGAATCATTCATGTGCGTAAATCGTACCATCTAAGGTATCTGTCATAGCCCTCATTAGACTTTGGTCTCTTTGCTATACGAAAGTACTGACCTGATCATCAATTGTCTATCGTTGAAATTTTAAAAATGAATGAAGTCAATATAGTCACCCGCTATGAGGATTCTTTGTGCATACCTTGATCGCGGGGGTATGTCCTGATGTGGGACTCACGGGCGCAATATTCTAACTTTCTAGCTTAAGTTGGGGCCATTGCAATTTTTATCAATATTACCACAACATGATAAAAAGCTCACCGAAAGCATGTTGAAAGAAGGATGCATGGATTTAAGAGGACAAACATACTGACAGTTTTTCTTGTGCCTTGATTATTCAAATTTTTTTGAAATAACAAACTGACAAGTGTTGCCAGTATGATCTTTTGAAGGAATGTCATGGGGTTTCAAACACAAGAATGTTGTGGAAAAGGAGGTCCCTCAGTTTGAAAAATGAATTTCGGTGTCCAAATTGCAAAATTATGATTTTCTTAAACATTTTTTAAATTTTTGCACAAATTTTAGTTCAAAAAAAGGGAGGGGTACGTTTTTCAACAAAGTTCAAAATTTTCGAGCGTATATGGTTTGGATTCTTAGAATTGAAGATTACTTCAAGTTTTTGAAAGAGGCGGCGTATTTAATTACGCGACCCATAGTCGGCATAAATAACCCAATATAACCGGCACAATTGAATAGGATATGTATATGTATCAGCGATTTAAAAGTTGCCAGCGTAAATATTTAACGACTTATCTACGCTTTTAATAGTGTAATTTTTTTATTTTAATTTAATTTAATTTTTGGTATTTTTGTCAATATAAATCTAACTTAACAGTTACGTTTCAGAACCCACATCTCACTTAGCTGGTTTTCGTGTTTCAGAAATGGCGAAACAAATAGGATGGGATGGAACAAAGATGCACAATAAACCAAACACACTAGTTTTGCCGAAGAAGATTTTGAGGACGTGATGGATTGGCTGTCAAGAAGCAAGATAAGTAATGTTGTTCAAGAGAATTCGATAATCTATCGATACACATAGAAGAGTTCTGCAGAACCGCATAAGTTAACACGATAAACGGAATGAAAACTGTCACAGCAACGGTTCGAAACAAGCAAGTGAATATGACAGAAGAAAGAGTTTGAAAAGTGCTAAGTCTCAGAGATAATTCCAGAGATCCAATGAGGCTGAGTAAGGAAGATATTTTGGACGGCTACAAGGGTATGAAACTGATGGAGGTGAGAAAGTGGCTCCTCAACACCCTGAGTGGTTCAAAAAGCAGAAAGAAAAGCTGCCAGACTTCTACCAAGTGGTCACCGTTAAGAAAACTGAAGTTACTGACAAAATCATTGGGTGGAAGTACTATAACCTGAAAGGGATTTTCATAGTAAAGCAAAGGGGCGGTGTAATCCAACACCTCCGAACGGGCCCTGACATGCAAAGTCTGCCACCTTTGGACGTTCGTGAACTCGGAAAACTTGAAATGATAAATCCTACAATTACAGCATTGGAGCAGATTTCGAAAGACTCTTCCTACGAGAATGCGTGCGTGGATTCACAGTGTTTAAACCCAAGCGCCCGAGAAGACGAGTATCAAAAACCACCAAAGACCCAATTACAGGAAAAGGCAGAGTGACGTGGGTAATCAATCCAGCAAAAGTAGTGACAAGGATGAAACCTCCTCCAGAATAACCTGTGACTCTCACCAACTTTAAGAAATAGTTCTATGACGGTAAAACTAGTGAAGCAGTTATCAGATCCAACTCTAATGAAGATATCCGCATTCTGGATCTGATGGATGTATTCATGTTATGTCTTTCTGATCTGAACATTCTTTATGGAAACAAGATACATGTTGGCTAAGGAAATGAATAACTGGAGGAAGGGATGCTGTTTCAGAGAGCTGTCGAGCGAGCAAGGGCACAAAAGATAGAAATGATGGAGATTATGCTCAGAATCGACACACAAAAAGAAAAAGATGAATCTACAAAGAATAAAGCTGTTGAGCTGCAATCATCCACTCCACAACTCAATGATCCATCCTCTGATTCAGATGTTCAAGTTATTCCACCACTTCTGACTTCATCCACATATGAAGTCACTATGGAGGTCCAACCAACAACCAGTGAAGCTACACTTAACCAATCTGCATCACCAAGAATGATCAAGATGCTGCCGCAAGCCCTGAAGCTCAGACCGGAGAATGAAGACTCTCAAGTATGCAACGGTCTAGGGGGGATATTGTTAGGACGTTTTGAGACCGTTGATACTTGAGTTTAATATACGTGGCACAACCACCGGGCTTTACTGATCCTGACAAGCCAGATTATGCTTATAAATTAGACAAAGCGTTGTACGGGTTGCATCAAGCACCTCACGCATGGTACGCTACTCTTTCGGAGCATCTTCTTGCTCATGACTACACACGTGGAACTATTGACCAAACTCTGTTTATCAAACGCGTTGATAAGGACTTTATTGTCGTGCAAATCTACGTTGATGATATTATTTTTGGTTCCACCAATGATGGTTTGTGCCGCGAGTTTGAAGAAATCATGAAGAAGAAATTTGAGATGAGCTCATTGGGAGAGATGACCGTGTTTTTAGGACTTCAAGTTCGTCAGAGCCCTCAGGGTATACTCATTCATCAAGGAAAATACGTACACGACGTTCTTGCCAAATTCAAGCCTACAGATTCCAAGCCAATGGCCTCACCTATAGCGGAACGGCCTCAGTTAAATGAAGATGCTGAAGGAACGCTTGTTAATCCTACCATGTATCACTCTACGATTGGATCACTCATGTATCTCACTGCTAGTCGGCCAGATATCATGTTTGTCGTCTGCCAGTGTGCTCGTTATTAGGCTACTCCTACACTTTCTCATTTACATGCTGTTAAACGAATTTTTAGGTACCTCAAAGGGGCTCCATCTCTAGGCCTCTGGTATCCTAAAAATCCTGAATTTGAACTGTTTGCTTTCTCTGACAGTAATCTAGGAGGTACAGATAGGGACATGCGCTCAACGTCGGCTGGCTGCCAATTTCTGGGAGATCGCCTAATTGGGCTCAAGGATTACTGTTCCGGATTGGACCTGTCTAGAATGGCCCATTTAAGTCATTTTAAACAAGCCCAATGTTTTACTGTTCCGGATTGGGCCTGTCACAAGCCCAATCCAGATTCAAATATTAGGCCAAAGCCCATTTCAGAAAAACTATGCTGTCATCTCTGTTCTCATTTTGGATTATTCAAAATCCAAGTTACTATTTGTTCTCTATGATTTTATCTCGAACTGAATATTTCGGACTGCCCGTTCTGGATCAGGTACATGTGCATTCCGAATTGATCTTCAAAGAATTAGCATTTCGGATTGATAATAGTGCTCATTTCGGATGGATATTTATCCGAAATGATGATCTCGGATCTCATCTCGGATTAATCTTCATCCGGGATGCATGTTTATCCGAGATACATAATCCGGATTGATAAGAGTGTTCTGGATTCATTCTAAGTTTGGACCTTTTTAAATTGTTGACCCATTAACTAAGTTTGGACCTTTTAAATTGTTGAACCCCTTAACTAATTTGAACTAGCTTTAATTTGAACCTTGACCTCTGTTGACCTGTCCAGTTAGTGTTAACTCTGTTAACTAGTTAACTTAGTTAGCTTAGTTAACTCAGTTAAATCAGTTTACTCAGTTTGCTTCTGTTAGTTGGTTTCTAACTCGGTTGATTTTTGACAGACGTGGTGGAAGAAGCTTTCGATGCCGTGATGCTGGTTGAAGAACAGTTTCACAATCATGCTGGATATCTTTCAGATCCACCGTCTGAGTATTTCCAAGAGTTTCAGGCAATGATTGTAGTGCTTAACAGTTGTCGGATTGCCTACGCTCTTCGTGCAAATCCCGTGATATACAGAGACTTGGTTCACTCATTTTGGAAAAGAGCGCGGATACAACCAAGAGGTGAAGATGGTAGACCCTTCATACGATCACAGATTCAAGGGAGGGAGATTGTAGTGAATGAGGCTTGTGTGAGGGAAGTGCTGTAGCTAACAGATACTTACGCTGATCCAACCACATATGTCAAAGAAAAGGTGTTGTCGGTACTGATGGAGATGGGCTACGAAGGTTCCTATCCGCCATTGCTAAAGAAGATGTTTCCGGCATACTGGAGACTACTTATACACATGTTTATGCAATGCGTGTTGGAGAACAAAGGTGGATTGGATCAACCTAATCAGGCATAGACCTCTGCAATCATTTCATTGGTTATGGACTGGAAGTATAACTACTCTGGTTATATCTTCGAAAATATGAGGAAAATATTAGAGCAGTCCAAGAAACAGATGTTTCTGTTATATCCATGGTTTATCCAACTGATTCTCGATGCCCATTACCCCGATTTAGCTAAGGATGCTACAGACACGAATTTGCTGAATATGAAGCCAATGGGGCCTACCATTTTTGCAACTATGAAGAAGAACCGTTCTACTTCGAAGACGGTATTTGTAGGTAGGTTCCCTCGGAAAAGATTTGGATCGAAAGTAAATGTGATTGTAGCCGAGCAACATGATGTACCGGCAAAGGAAAAAGAGATAGAAGTTGAGGATTTGGTTACATATGATGAAGATGATGTTGGACAAGCCTTCCTGGATGATCTTGATGCATTCAATGCTAGATTAACTACTGTTCTACCAGAGTTATCATCTGAGAATCTAGCTGCTCTGATTGCTCAACTGAAGGACATTCAAAAGAAACAAGGTGATCCCCCACTTGACATTCCGTCTGTTGTTGCTACTATTGTTCAGCCTGATGAAGATGACGGAGACGAAGATGATGAAGTTCCATTGATCAAGAGACGCAGAACTGAGCCGAGCATTTCAGCGAGTACATCTGAGACTCCTGTTGCTGTTACAGTTGCTACTTCTGAGTTGATTACATCTACTGCTGTCGAGAGCACTGCTGCTGAGGTTATTGTTATAGAATCGGTTGCTTGTACTCTGATGGTTGACACGCCTATTGTTTCTTCACAGCCCACAGTTCCTGCCATTACGCAGTCTACAGTTGTTTCGATTCCTGCTGCCACAACATTACAAATGATGGAATTTGGAGGCAGTTCATCGGGTGCATGAGGTTCAGAAGCGGGTGGTAGTGGTGCTGGTCATTCTGATGATATTGCTGACGATTATATGCGCAGATCTGAGAAGCGGGCATTTGAGTTTGGGGGTTTATACAGTGATGATGATGATACTGAGGTGGATGTCGTTGAGTTAAAGAAACGGGTTGTGGTACTGGAACAGGAGGCCATGTTAAAGGATGCGCAGATTGCCTCCCTGCAAAATTGCTTAGATGTTCATGATCAAACTATCGAACAACTGCAGGGGGATGTGACGATGCTGATGACTTTTGTTTTTGATTTGAGGGGCAAGTTTGAGAACAAGTTTGGCAGAGAGTTTAGCAATCCGACGGATGATCCCATGAAGGTTGAAACCCGTCATCGTGCAGCACAGCAATGTATGGTTGAAGAAATAAAAGAGCAGAGGTTGGCGGCCGAGCAATTAGCAGCCGAGCGTCAAGCTGGTATCGATGATTACTTGAATGATCCATGCAAGAAGTTCACTGCTAGTCAGAAACGCGCTACAGATCCGAGGAAAAAGAAGCAGATGGTATTGATGAAGAATGTGAACGTGAATCCTCTGGATGAGAACTTCCAGCTGAAAGATCCTATAAATCAATCGGATAGATACGTAATGGAGTTGGGGTCGAGCTATTACAGTAAGGTGGGCAACAAGTCTAAAGTGCTGAGTTGGATGTATGACCATATCAAGAACATGTGGATCATTGTACGCCAAGATGGAACGAGAGAATATTATTCGAAAGAGTCACAGTTTGAGACTTGGACTAAGGTTGCACTGATAGAATTGTTAAGAGCTCCGTACACTGACGACGATACGACAGAGCATGGACGAGGTTGGAAGTTCTTTAAAAAGCTTGAACGGGAGGTTAGAACAGGTTTTAAGAGTATGAAGACCGCCGAACCGTATCTGAGAGCCGCCAAAGGAGTTCGTGATGCACACACAGGTAAACGGTTCAAATCAGTAATGTGGCCTCCTAGAGATAAAGAGTTGGTGATTCCTGTTGCTCCTACCTTTCCAAGAGGAATTTTGAAGTAACTTTCGGTTATACGATCCAAAGGTCGGAAGTGTTGCGATAGTGACGAAAGAGAAGGCTTTCAGGGTGAATGATGTTGTGGATCTGGTCAGCTTCCATGATGAAGATTTACAAGTTTTAGCTTCTCATCAAATACGTACTGCTGAGCTATATGAGGCGTGTGCCAAAGATTGGATGGCTGCAGTTGCTGGAATTATTGCTGGACGTTTGGGAGTGGATGCGGCGCCGAAGGATAAATGTAGAAACCTAGGGGGAGATTGTTGGAGCTTAAAGGTTTATTCATTTATATTGTATTTTGGGCTTTTGGGTTAGTTTGGGCTTCCTAGTGCCAAGTGGGCCTAGGGTTGTAGTTTTGGGCTTTGTCATGTCTATAAATAGAGGTGTTAGGTCACTTGATAGGGGTTAGAGAGTTGATCACAAAACTTGTATCTGACATCCTCTGGTGTATGCAAGTTATTATATTCAAGTTATTCAAGTGGTTCTTCATCCTGATCATAATTTCCGCAATTGATTAGGATACTGATACCTGTTTGATCCGTTTCACGGGACTTACAAGAATGCACGAAGCCTCCACAACAAGTGAATCAATATCCTTTCAACAGAATTCAAGATACTAACAACGAAAGAGCAATGGTTCCTGTAAAAATTCCAATCAAGCGTTTGTAGTTCAAGCAGATGAGCGCTGTGATTGGTCTGTTCAATTGGGAAACAATGGTGGAGGAGGAACTGCATACTATGCCGAAATTGCTAAAAATGGTAACGATGGAGAATCGTCCAGAAATGATGACAGCTCATGGGATATCAGCAGTTCAGATGAAGCAGAATCGACTTCGAGTGAAGAACGATCTGAAGATGTTAATGCTAAAGTAGATGATGTGATTACTGAAACTTAATCGACAGATAGCAGCGAAGCAGATTTGGAACATGAAACTGAAGGATCATCTGATGAGTTTTCCAAGCATCTCTCATCAATCGGATCCTCCACTCTCCATGCAGCATTCATGACCCGTTTAGATTCCAACCCAGTCAGGTAAGTTACAATAAACCTATTGTGTCTAAGTGTTTTGAGTGTATAGTTTCACAAGGAAAATACTTAGAACTTGAAGGTAAATTTAATCACATGAAGAAACATCATCAGAATTTAATTGTAGATCTAACAAAGTGCACTGAGGCAAACACAGCTCTTACGAAAAACGAAAAAGGAATTTAAAACAACAATTGAAACCTTAAAGAAAGACGTTTCTGAATTAACAAAGAATGTTTTGAGAAAACAAACAACCATTAACAATTATATTAACATGCTTGAAGTAACGAAAAAGGAGTTAGCCTGTGCAAAGTATGAACATGATGCAATCAAACTCAAGTTGGACAGTTACTCCAACTCAAGATATGTTTTGGATCACATCATCAGTGTTCAAAAGAAGAAAGGTGATGTGAAATGCATTGGTTATCAGGCTTGTCCTCCTCCAGTTAGGCTTAATTACACCAAAATGCCAGATGATGAAGATATGCCACAGTTTGAACCCACCGTTCCATTGGATCTAGCTGAATTTACAGCTGGTCTAGGGTTCACTAAGGGCACATCTTCAAGTCAAGGTTAATCAGATAACATCAATGACTCAAAGTCTATGAATGATCAAAATCCTCCCATTATTGAGGATTATGATAGTTCGGATGACGAGTCGGATGAGGACAAACCTAAGCAGTCAAATACGGTAACAAAAGAGGAAAATATACCTCTCGAAAATCACATTCTCTGTGATCCTCCAGCGAAACCGAGTGTGACTGACCATGTCAAAATTGCTGAAGCCCGTGTTGGAACCTGTGAAAGCATGAAATTGCTTTATATGTTGATTGGTTCCGACAAAGTTTACTCAATCAAAGATTTTCCCATCTAAAATGTCAATCAATCTTTGATTGATAAATTTTCGAGGATTCTACTAGTAAGTTTTTGGGTAATTCAAGCCCAAGAGTTGTAGTAACTTAGTGTGCTCCTATCCAAAAATCCGAAGTTAGAAAGAAATACGGAAAAATAAAAAATTAAAACCTCAAAACAATCAACGAAAGCAAAATCACGCTAACCAAGGAAATGGAAAAAGCAAACAGAGCCAAAACAAGAAGAAAATTCAAAATGTGAACTTCGTAAAATCCCGAGGGACTGATAAAATTGAATATTTTGAAAACAAATCCAACACGGATTTTGTTAAACAGAATAAAATTTTGAAGAGAAACAGTCTGAACCACTACACACAACACACAAATTATTGTGATGTGGGACCAAGTACCTCAAGATCACGAAGTTCATCGTCAAGCTATCACATTTGTAATGCTCTGATGTTTGTTGAGCGGAGATCATGCTTTGAGTGTGGTAAGTATGGGCACATTGTCAAAAAGTGTCCATATCTCACAAAGGGAAAAGAAAAAATTAACACACCCCGTGGTAAACGTTACCATGATAAATCTGTTTCACCAAAACAGGACCCTCGTCTTGTTAAACAATGAGAAATGAAACAGAGAAAGAAACAACAAAAGGCAGTTGAAAAAGCTTTAAAACTGGAGGTTGTCCAAACACAATCAAATGTTAAAATCAAGAAACAAAAACAGATTTGGAAACCAAAATCGGTAATTGTTTCAGGGGGCACAATCCATTCCGAATAATCGGGAAAACGAAGCTCTAATTCTCGATGATGTTGGATGACCCAAGTCAATGAAGGCTTGGGTCCCCATCTCCAACTAATCTTTAATGAGTGTGTAGGATGTTCCGGGAGGAACTATTGATAATCATAGAATTGTTGATAGTGGAGCATCCAGGCACAAGATCGGCGACATGCGGCTCCAAAACATCGTTATATCTAGGAGTTGTTGCCTTTGTTGGAGAAAAAGAGAAGATAATGTCTGATGAGTGAAGAAAGTTTGGTGAATGAAGTTGATAACTTCGACAAGATGAAAAAGTACCAACAATTTGTTTGTTTAAGGCTTGGTTCAGATCGTCAAGATAGATTCAATTGAAATGTATGCGCCTGCAACATGTTAGAAGATTATCAAAGATTCATGTCTTATATCTTCCACAAGAAGTTCAAATTCTACAAGATGATCGTGTAGTGTACATTTCACCACGGTGTGATTGAAGAAAATGTGTTTGGTTGAACAAACCAACTGGGTGTGCGGATGCCTTGGCATGGTTTGAACAACCGCACACTACTTCTGAAGGAGAAAGATGAAGACCTTTGCTGGTGCAAAAACATGTGGACAACATCATGTATGGACCGTCCAAAGATGATGTTACAAGGTTCTCCACATGCTCTCTTGCTTCTTACCGGTCGGACCTAGAGGTTTATAATCTTGTTGCTGTGAAGAGATTTTTCAGTTATATTAATAGCTGCAAAATCGACCTTGAAATCCACACCGGGTGGATATCCAGTTGGGAGAGCACCCAGATTCCCGACAATGCACGGAGAATTTACGGTTTAAATTTTATAATCCCTTCTATCTGTGTTGATATTTAAGCTGCTTTACAGATTTCTAAAATCTTGAACGACACTCCAGATCAAACACATTGATCTCAAATATCACCTCACACGTGATTGTTTCAATATGAAACTCATCAATGTTGTTTTGATCCACACCGATTACCAATGTGCCAACTCATTTTTCCAAAATTTTGGTAAATCATTTTTATTAAATTAATTTTGGTAAACAGCATCGAGGTAAAACATGAGTTAATCCACACTGGAAAATCGTTTTTGTAAATATTTTTCTTGAAGATAATCCAAAAAGATGTATTTAAAGGATTAAATTAACTTTTTGCATGGTAGGGGGAGAAAATTCCAATCCGAAAAATACAAAAACATTGCAAAACGTAAAAAATGAAAGATGATACAAAAACATAAGAAAAACAAAAATGAGTTTCCTTGCAAGAAAAAGAGAAAATGATAGTAAATTAGTGGTCTGTCAAAACCTCTTTGAACCTAAAATGAAAGACGATAAGTAGCTCCATATTCAATGTATCGATAGGATCACAATCATTTAAAGTGTGCTGGGCGATATAAACATAATCAACTAAAGACCTGGTGGGAACCATTCATTGGCATATGGTCTTGGTACCGAAATTTCATTTGATAGTATGCCGAGGTTCTGAGATATGCGGTCTTTATTGTCACACCCCGACCCGCAGCGGAAAAGGTGATCGGGGCATGATTGGGTTATCATCAAAGCTCATGACATTTATTATGCGTTTCATATTCATTAAATACAATTTAATGGAACTTTACAATAAATATTACAACATGTTCTAACTATCAATCTAAGCTTCTTTGTTCTCTTCTAAGGCATTTCCTATGTTTTCCTTGCTTCAACCTGTTCACCTGTATCATGTGTAAAAGGGTTTTTGGATCAACATAATGTTGGCAAGTGAATCCTATGGAAAACATTTGAACAAGTTTATTTAAATTGATTATGAAATATGTGCACAACCACTCATGAGTAAAAATAGATGTAAACTTATTCAACAATAATTAAACATTAAATAAAGCACACATGAACAATAATGGAACATTTAGAGGCACGCGTTGCTCAACTCGTCTCTCACGAGGAACTGATAGGCCTAATAAATGAATTGCATAAACATGATAATATGAAAGACATAACTACAAACAATATAAACTCAATGATATACACATGAACAATAATGAATTGGTTTTGAGGCACGCGTTGTTCAACTCGTCTCCCACGAGGAACTGATGGGCTTAATGAATGAATTTCATATGATTTGACAAAATAAATAAGTAATCACAACAATATAAACAATCTAAGTTTAGATCACGATATGGTATGGCACAAGTTTAAATAAACAAGTTAATTATTTTTATGACACATGACACACCCCAAAACGTGTAATTTAAAAGGGGGAGTTGTAAGATTCACTCACAGTGGGTGCGTTCGGTTGATGATGTTGAATGCATGCGAAGTGGTTTTAACCACGGGTGAAATTAACCTAGATAAATATCATTATGGTTCGGTAAGTAAACGGATTTTATTGATCCATTTTAGTAGGATTGTTGGGTGTATTTTTGTGAGTTTAAGGCTATTTTCTAACCTTAAAAATGTTATTTTTAAGTATTTTTAATTGATTTTAATTAAAATAATTAAATAAAAATAATAAAAAAATTTGACTTTTTTTACCGTTGACTTTGACTTTGACCTTTGACCGTTGACCGGTTCGTATGCGTATTGTTGTGCGCTGAGTGAGGCTCGAACCGAGACCTCCCGTACGCGTGCACGCAGCTCTACCAACTGAGCTACGTGTCTAACCCGTCATATATCTGTTTTTAATTATATTTATATATTAATTAATTTAAACAGAAAATCCTTTTATTTAAAAACGATTTAATTTGAATCGGACCGGTGCGCTCCACAGGTCTCGAACCCGGGACCTGTGGGTTGCGTAACACACTGTCCACCGCTGGACTGTGTGTTTAACATGTTATATAATCCAATTTTTATTATACTTAAATACAAACTATTTGTTTTCATTTCTGACTTATTTAAAAAGGTAAAATAATTGTCCGGGTCGATGCAGAAGACCGGACTCGAACTCGTGTGCTTTAATTAAACATACACACAGTCCACCACTGGACTGTGTGTCTAACTTGGTTATTATTCCGGTTATTAATATACTTAACATATAACAGTGTGACTCCGGTTCGGTTAACAACAAAAAAACGTTTTTATTAAGGCAGCGTGTGTGGAACAAGATTCGAACTCGAGACCTTTGTGTGTTTAATGTGCACACAGTCCACCGCTGGACTGTGTGTCTAACCCGAGTAATATCTTGCTTTTAATTAAACTTAAACACTACCGAACATCGTCTTCTTCGTTGAGTTATAACCAGAAGTGATGACTGACTGGTTCGAGTTTTTATTCAGGTTTCTTTAGCGTCTTATGATTAATTACAGATGAGATATTAATAAAAAGAAAGGAAATTAGGCGTGAAATATACCGACTGACTTCCTCTGTTTTTCCGGCAAAACTCCGGCGACAGCAACAGGCTCCGGCGTCGGGTGTCTTGCAGCAGAGAGTCTTCAGAAAGCTTACAAAGTATGTGGGTGACTTCGGTATAAGTTCAGAGGGTTTAGTAAGGCTTAGAAGTTAAGAACTCGGTTTTCCGGAGATGAGCAGAAATATTCCGGCGAGTGAGTTTTCGCCGAGAAAGGGTGCAGTTTTGAGCGAAAATGTTTGCAGAGGTTCGAGGGGGTATTTATAGGGCAAGTCGTCGATGGATTTGGTCCGATTTCCGACTTGGTTCGTCGGTTATAAAAATCCGGCGGTTATAACTTTGTCGCGGACTCAGACGTCGGTTATAACCGATGTAGCGTTTATGTTTTACGTTATAACTGAAAGAAACGTTAAGTTTCGTGAGATTACCGGGATTTCCGACGACTGCAACTTTGGGCGCCGGTTTTTGAATTCGGAAAGACACGTTATCAATTAAGTGATTCCAATATTTAACAAGGAACATCAGTGGCGCAGTGGTTTAGTGCGCGTGTGTTAAGTTTGTTGCTGGACCGTGACTGACCCGGGTTCGAAACCCGTCAGAACCAAAGTATTTTTATTTTGCGATTTTTAACAGTTTTTCAAAAACTAATTATATATTCCCGTATAACAATTGATTATGTATCGTTTAAAATTATTTTGGGCATTAAATTCGCAACGAAAATTTTAACTGATTGTTCGGTTGATAAACGGAGCGGGTTTGGTAAAATCCGTTTTTTACGGATGTTAATTTATACTTGTTTATCATCTGGGTATCATGGTTGAACCATTTACCAAAAAATAACGGGGACGCAAGTCTAGAACTTCCATGATACCATATATACGTGTAATATTGCATACGACCATCAATAAGTGATAAAAATATTATCACAGCTTTATGCGGGAGCTAAGTTCGTCTCTTTGTCAGTACAATGGTACTAACCTGTTCATGGACTTACTCCTGTGCCCTACATGCATTTGAAAATCAAGTTCCTTATCAACAAGTGATTTAATCACATAGGGCTTGTTTTCATGAAAAATAAGTGAGTTTCTCACATCATATAAGTCGAAACAGATGATAAACAGTATACTCACTGGTAAGATTTTCTCTCGTGCATGTCTTGATATGGGAATGTGTCGTGAGTCGATGGACACCGGTCGGTAAGTATAAATCACACATAAATCGTATCCCCTAACCGTGAGTATATCTGATAAGTTGAGCTTATGTGGACAACAATACCGGCAGTTGTTATAGAATACTTATCTAAATGCTAATTAATTGAACAACAAGTGTGTTTTGGCATGACCGTATACTAATATGATTCTCTTACCCTCGAAATTCGCAAAAAGAATGTCTGTAAATATTTATTTATTTATTGCTTTCCATCCTTACATTTAAAAATTGAAAAATGTCAAAAAGATTTTAGGTGAGTTTTAATATAAATTTTTTAAAAGCCAAAAAGATTTTGCTTCTAGTTTATTTTTGATTGGCCGATGTTGGAACTCGAGTCTATCCTACCTAAAATTCTGATAGTAAGCCGGAAAACAATTGCATCTTCATAAATGGTCGAAGTTGACAAGCTTTGAAGGTTAATGGATTAAAATTGAGAAATCTTAAAAACTCTTAAAGTATTGTCAGTTGGTAGTTGAATGAGAGTTGGTCTCATGTGTGCCATTTGCTAAGTTTGCTTAAAATCAATCCTTCATGAAATTTTCAAATGAAAATTCTCTAAGGTTGATTAAATCCCTAGAAGTTATTCTCATCACGCGTTTAGCTTTGTTGTGTGTGCAAATGTGGCATCTAAGCAAACTAAAGGCAAAGAGAACGAGTTTGAAGGAAAGGTTATGGGAGAAAAGACACAATATGAATGCAAGTCGTGAATCAAGAAGATCAATTCATGACTGACCACTTTTCAACACCATAAGATATATTCAAAGGGGATTTTGCTAATAGATCTGACTGTGATGCGTGAAGACATCTGAAGATCCGACAGTATGAAGAACAAACCATCACGAGCAAAATCCAAGGGGGAGTTTGTTGATGCATATTTGTGTGGGTGCGACTCAGTTCTGTTCGGTTGGACTCAGTTCGGTTTTCACGCTAGAAGCCATAGTCCGAAGCAGGCTATTAGAAATAAAGACCGAAGACCAAGCAACATCCAAAGGGGAGTTTGTTGATACACTTTTGTGTTTGTCGCTTGTTCTTAGTTACGTCAGTAATTGTACAGTCTTTTTTTGTTGTGTCTATAAAGTTTGGTCGTGTCGACCAAATCAAGATATCTTCCTATCTTGATTTAGTACGACGTTTAGTTTATTTTGTGAGAGTGAAAGGTGCTCCGTACGAGTCATTACATGCTCGTACGAGTGACCTTGTTAACAAGAACATTGTTTGGGCGTACGAATGACTTACTCATTCGTACGAGCCATAGGTTGTTCGTACAAGCAACACTTCTAGAAATGTTCTTTGTGGGCTTTGTAGTGCTCCGTACGACTAGCAACATTCTTCATACTATTGCTAGGTGTTGGCACTATATAAACAAACATGCACCTCACTTCTCAGTGTGACTAGTGGGTATGAGACACTAAGTGAGCACTAGGTGAGCATAGAGAGAGAACACTGAGGGTGTATAGAGAGATAAGCAGTTTATTCAAGAGTGTATGTATTGGGTCTCTCTACAAATCAATATAGTGAACATTTGAAGATATATCTCTTGTTTATTGGTGGTGCTCTTGCTTTGGTTTGCATATACACTTGGATTCCGCACTCGTGTGTGTGTTAAACAACAAGGAAGTAGGTATCTTGATCCTCCAAGTGGACCTACAGCTAATGAATCATCAATCAAAACAGAACAAAAAGATTCAACTTATTATCCCAATTATGCAATTTCAAAAAATCAAACTTGGGTGGTTAAACCAAAAGTATCATCTGACGGGATTCAAACATCTGTTCCAACTATGATTGATGAGAAAGTTGAACAGATTGTTGAAACTGAGAGTGAAAGTGTTTGTGAATCAACTTGTGAAAACTCACCAAAGACCATTATGGCTTGGGTCTCACTATTAAAATAATTGTTTAAGTGAATGTGTAGGGGCTCCAAAAATCTGTTATTTCTAAGTGGATCATGGATAGCGGAGCATCCCGGCACATGACGGGGATGTTGGCCCTTTAATACAACGTCAAATCTATCCGAGGGGACTACATCGGGTTTGCAGGGAACCAAGGAGGTAGAATTATTGGTGAAGGGATTCTAACTAATGGTGTGGTGTCGTTCGACAAGGTCAACTACATAGCAGAGTTAGAGAACAACTTACTGAGTATCTCTCAGATATGTGATAAAGAATTCACAACGCGCTTCACTGTTTAAGAATGTCTTATTTTGAAGCTAGGATTCCATATACCGGAGGAGTGGATCTTGATGTACGCTCCCCAAGAAAACGACTTGTATGTCTTAGACATGAGCGTTGCAACAACAACGACAAAATCCAAGCAATGTTTTGTGCCAAAAGCAACAAAAAAAGAATCAATCATGTGGCATAGGAAAATGGGACACATTCATCTCTGGAAGATGAATTTCTTGGTACACAACAATCTAGTTGAGGAAGTCAATTTAAAGAGTTTTCATTTGAATAATGACTGCATAAGTTGCAAGAAGGGCAAACAACACAAAAAGTTGCATCCGAGAAAGCTATTGAATTCAATAAAGCTCCCGCTAGAAAGACTACACACGGATCTCTTTGGACTAGTCAATGTTCGAAGTATTTCTTGAGATCTATATTGTCTTATTGTTATTGATAAATATTCAAGATTTTTTGCGGGTCATGTTCTTGGAAAGCAAGGATGAAACTTTTGAGAGTCTGATGATCTTGTTTTGAAAATTAGAGAATCTGTACCATCTGCCAATACGACGAATTAGAAGCGACAATGGTACAAAATTAAAAAAACAACCGGATGTTAGAGTTTTGAATGCAAAGGGAATTCTGCATGAATTCTGTGCGCCGTACACTGCACAGCAAAATGGTGTAGCTAAACATAAAAACAGAGCGTTTATAGAGACAACAAGAACCATACTCGCTGATTCAAAACTGCCAGTTAGTTTTTGGAGCGAAGCTGTGGCCTCGGTATCCTATACATTGAACAGAGTATTGATAGTCAAGCTACACAAGAATACGCGTTTCAATCTACTCAACCAATGAAAGCTAAACCTGAAGTATTAGAACCTTTTGGGTCACCATGCATGGTAATCGATGCAAATGGAAAACTTGGGGCTAAATCTATGGAAGGATTTTCGTGGGATATGCTAATCCGCTTATAGGAGTCTATCTTCCTAGCATAAACCGGGTTATTGAAGCTCAGAACGTAGATTGTCAACGTTACACATCTCCGACACATAAAAAAGGAGATTCTTGGCTGTTCAATTACAAAAGTCTCTAGGATTCCTTCGATCTGCCAGCTGAACCAACAGAAGAGGAACTTGTGATGCTTATCAACAACAACAATCATTTTCACAAGATCAAGTTCCTAGACCAACCATGATAACTCAGACACCTGTTGGTACTCATAATGCTGAAGCAGGCCCTAGTTCTCAACATCCAAAATCACAGTCTACTGGAACAAGTGATCCAACAGCCGAACAAGAGTTGATTGATTCAACTCTCACGTTTGATAAATCCGTTGATTTTAAATCTGATGCTGAACCGACATATGACAATGATTGATCTACTTCCCATGATGGTGAAGATTAGATTGAAAGTTTATTAAACAATCAAATTGAGGTAACGAGTGCTCAAAATGAATCATCTGTAGTTAATCAGCACGCTCATCAAAATATTACAAATCTGGAACATGAAGTGAGTGTTTCTAATGAAGTTATGCCGAGGTCACTGTCGTAAATTTTCTCTCGTGCATGTCTTGATATGGGAATGTGTCGTGAGTCGATGGACACCCGGTCGGTAAGTATAAATCACACATAAATCGTATCCCCTAACCGTGAGTATATCTGATAAGTGGAGCTTATGTGGACAACAATACCGACAGTTGTTATAGAATACTTATCTAAATGCTAATTAATTGAACAACAAGTGTGTTTTGGCATGACCGTATACTAATATGATTCTCTTACCCTCGAAATTCGCAAAAAGAATGTCTGTAAATATTTATTTATTTATTGCTTTCCATCCTTACATTTAAAAATTGAAAAATGTCAAAAAGATTTTAGGTGAGTTTTAATATAAATTTTTTAAAAGCCAAAAAGATTTTGCTTCTAGTTTATTTTTGATTGGCCGATGTTGGAACTCGAGTCTATCCTACCTAAAATTCTGATAGTAAGCCGGAAAACAATTGCATCTTCATAAATGGTCGAAGTTGACAAGCTTTGAAGGTTAATGGATTAAAATTGAGAAATCTTAAAAACTCTTAAAGTATTGTCAGTTGGTAGTTGAATGAGAGTTGGTCTCATGTGTGCCATTTGCTAAGTTTGCTTAAAATCAATCCTTCATGAAATTTTCAAATGAAAATTCTCTAAGGTTGATTAAATCCCTAGAAGTTATTCTCATCACGCGTTTAGCTTTGTTGTGTGTGCAAATGTGGCATCTAAGCAAACTAAAGGCAAAGAGAACGAGTTTGAAGGAAAGGTTATGGGAGAAAAGACACAATATGAATGCAAGTCGTGAATCAAGAAGATCAATTCATGACTGACCACTTTTCAACACCACAAGATATATTCAAAGGGGATTTTGCTAATAGATCTGACTGTGATGCGTGAAGACATCTGAAGATCCGACAGTATGAAGAACAAACCATCACGAGAGCATCCAAGGGGGAGTTTGTTGATGCATATTTGTGTGGGTGCGACTCAGTTATGTTCGGTTGGACTCAGTTCGGTTTTCACACCGAAAGCTCATAGTCCGAAGCAGGCCATTAGAAATAAAGACCGAAGACCAAGCAACATCCAAAGGGGAGTTTTTTGATACAGTTTTGTGTTTGTCGCTTGTTCTTAGTTACGTCAGTAATTGTACAGTCTTTTTTTGTTGTGTCTATAAAGTTTGGTCGTGTCGACCAAATCAAGATATCTTCCTATCTTGATTTAGTACGACGTTTAGTTTATTCGTGAGAGTGAAAGGTGCTCCGTACGAGTTATTACATGCTCGTACGAGTGACCTTGTTAACAAGAACATTGTTCGTTCGTACGAATGACTTACTCATTCGTACAAGCCATAGGTTGTTCGTACAAGCAACACTTCTAGAAATGTTCTTCGTGGGCTTTGCAGTGCTTCGTACGACTAGCAACATTTTTCATACTATTACTAGGTGTTGGCACTATATAAACAAACATGCACCTCACTTCTCAGTGTGACTAGTGGGTATGAGACACTAGGTGAGCACTAGGTGACCATAGAGAGAGAACACTGAGGGTGTATAGAGAGATAAGCAGTTTATTCAAGAGTGTATGTATTGGGTCTCTCTACAAATCAATATAGTGAACATTTGAAGATATATCTCTTGTTATTTGGTGGTGCTCTTACTTTGGTTTTCATATACACTTGGATTCCGCACTCGTGTGTGTGTTAAACAACAAGGAAGTAGGTTATCTTGATCCTCCAAGTGGACCTACAACTAATGAATCATCAATCAAAATGGAACAAAAAGATTCAACTTATTATCCCAATTATGTAGTTTCAAAAAAATCAAACTTGGGTGGTTAAACCAAAAGTATCCTCTAAAGGGATTCAAACATCTGTTCCAACTATGATTGATGAGAAAGTTGAACAGATTGTTGAAACTGTGAGTGAAAGTGTTTGTGAACTTGTGAAAACTCACCGAAGACCATTAAGGCTTGGGTCTCACTATTCAAATAATTGTTTAAGTGAATGTGTAGGGGCTCCAAAAAAATGTTATTTCTAAGTGGATCATGGATAGCGGAGCATCGCACATGACGGGGATGTTGGCTCTTTAATACGACGTCAAATCTATCCGAGGGGGCTACATCGAGTTTGCAGGGAACCAAGGAGGTAGAATTATTGGTGAAGGGATTCTAACTAATGGTGTGGTGTCGTTCGAAAAGGTCAATTACATAGCAGAGTTAGAGAACAACTTACTGAGTATCTCTCAGATATGTGATAAAGAATTCACAACGCGCTTCACTGATTGAGAATGTCTTATTTTGAAGCTAGGATTCCATATACCGGAGGAGTGGATCTTGATGTGCGCTCCCCAAGAAAACGACTTGTATGTCTTAGACATGAGCGTTGCAACAACAACAACAAAATCCAAGCAATGTTTTGTGCCAAAAGCAACAAAAAAAGAATCAATCATGTGGCATAGGAAAATGGGACACATTCATCTCTGGAAGATGAATTTCTTGGTACACAACAATCTAGTTGAGGAAGTCAATTTAAAGAGTTTTCATTTGAATAATGACTGCATAAGTTGCAAGAAGGGCAAACAACACAAAAAGTTGCATCCGAGAAAGCTATTGAATTCAATAAAGCTCCCGCTAGAAAGACTACACACGGATCTCTTTGGACCAGTCAATGTTCGAAGTATTTCTTGAGATCTATATTGTCTTATTGTTACTGATAAATATTCAAAATTTTTGCGGCTCATGTTTTGGAAAGCAAGGATGAAACTTTTGAGAGTCTGATGATCTTGATTTGAAAATTAGAGAATCTGTACCATCTGCCAATACGACGAATTAGAAGCGACAATGGTACAAAATTAAAAAAACAACCGGATGTTAGAGTTTTGAATGCAAAGGGAATTCTGCATGAATTCTGTGCGCCGTACACTCCACAGAAAAATGGTGTAGCTAAACATAAAAACAGAGCGTTTATAGAGACAACAAGAACCATGCTCGCTGATTCAAAACTGCCAGTTAGTTTTTGGAGCTAAGCTGTGGCCGCTGTATCCTATACATTGAACAGAGTATTGATAGTCAAGCTACACAAGAATACGTGTTTCAATCTACTCAACCAATGAAAGCCAAACCTGAAGTATTAGAACCTTTTGGGTCACCATGCATGGTAATCGATTCAAATGGAAAACTTGGGGCTAAATCTATGGAAGGATTTTCTTGGATTTTCTAGTCCGCTTATAGGAGTCTATCTTCCTAGCATAAACCGGGTTATTGAAGCTTAGAATGTAGATTGTCAACATTACACATCTCCGACACATAAAGTAGGAGATCCTTGGCTGTTCAATTACAAAAGTCTCTAGGATTCCTTCGAGCTGCCAGCTGAACCAACAGAAGAGGAACTTGTGATGCTTTATCAACAACAACAATCATTATCACAAGATCAAGTTCCTAGACCAACCATGATAACTCAGACACCTGTTGGTACTCGTAATGCTGAAGCAGGCCCTAGTTCCCAACATCCGAAATCACAGTCTACTGGAACAAGTGATCCAACAGCCGAACAAGAGTTGATTGATTCAACTCTCACGTTTGATCAATCCATTGATTCTAAATCTGATGCTGAACCGACATATGAAAATGATTGATCTACTTCCCATGATGGTGAAGATTAGATTGAAAGTTTATTAAACAATCAAATTGAGGGAACGAGTGCTCAAAATGAAGCATCTGCAGTTAATCAGCACGCTCATCAAAATATTACAAATATGGAACATGAAGTGAGTGTTTCTAATGAAGTTATGCCGAGGTCACTGTCGTATCACCCACCAGAGTATATTATTGGAGAGTTGTAGACTGGTATTAAAATGCGAAATCAAATCAATTAGGATCTTAGTTGTTTTTATACTAATGTAGCACCTTTACAAAACACGGTCTCATATAGATGTTTTATTTCACAGCTAGAACCGAAAACGTATAAAGAAGCTCTCACAAAAGAAAGATGGGCGAACGCTATGCAGGAGGAGCTATTACAGTTTGAAAAACTGGGTGTGTGGAAACTTGTTGATCTGCCAGATGACCACAAAAAGATAAATATAAAATGGGTCTTCAAGTGCAAAAGAGATGATAGAGGAGTAATGTAGGTCCCCTAATCCGTATGGATCGTCACAGAATCGTCTATCCAATCTATAGTGCGGAATCCTCTAGATTAAATTTCACAGAAAACCGAACAAGAACCATAACACGAACACACACTTTCAATCTGTCTTGTATTGATTATCTAACATAATGGTTTAAAATCAATTAAAGACTCTCTCTTTCAGCTCTCTCTGAAGTAATTCTCTAATCCACTGAGTAACTGAATGAGCAACCTTAACCCTAGTGACAACCTCCCTTTATATAGAGACAGGTTTGCACCTGGGCTAGGGTTTCACCATTATGGACTGCTATTGGGTCTAGGCCCAATTCGCCTACCATATGCTATATGGTGTCTGGATTAGCCCAATTACTTCTAAATAACTATTACAAAACTAAACCCGCTAACCGTTTATCATTTTACTAATCATAAGATATCCAAAGACCAAATCTAAGCTGTTGTCACAAATATGCACCAACAAACTCCCCCTTGACAATAGATTTAAAATAACTTAGTCTCCAGTCTTCTTCCAATCTTCAACGTCTTTGAAAAACGTTGGTCTTTGGATAGCTTCAACTTTAATAGCTTCTGTCAGCAACAGACTCCCCCTAAGCTGATGTATCCAATCACCAAATCTTCTAAATCGTTAGCGTTGGAATAAACTCAAGTTTAGCACTTGCATTGCCATCTTCAAAAGCTCTTCAACTTTGTCTACAATATAGAAAGTGTTAGGATGTTTTGAGACCGTTGATACTTGAGTTTAATAGTTTGTAGCTTGATTGTAATAGTTAGTAAAACTAGAAGGGCTAAAAGTGTAATTTTAGAAATTGTACCTGTAGCAGCGTATTTAAAGTCCCAGCGTATTTAATAAATACGCTGGTTAGTTAGGGTGTATATATATGCTGATCAATGAAACCCTAGTCAGGTTCTTTGACAAGTTTTGGTGATTTCCCTTGTGTTGTGATTATTGTTCTTGTGCAAATCCAAACATCCAGGTGCTTTTAGTGATTATATCTTTTGGGATTCCATATACAACACTTGTTGTTTGATCTATACAAGAATCTTCATCTTCATCTTTTGGTTTTTTTCTTAACTTTTACACATTCAAGCAACTAATCTTTAGTTGTTTGGGTGATAACAATCAACCACTGTGATCCGAATCTGATTTGGGACTCACAATTTGGTATTAGAGCCTTTGTGCTCTTCATTGTTTGAGTTTTTGTTAAGATTCTTCAAGTTTTGAAGGTTTCCCAAAAGTTTCAAAGTTTCAAGGTTTTTCAAATTTTAGACTTAAAATGGCTTGATCTGGTGTGTTTAATCATTGGGTTGTTGTTAATCAGTGTTTTGGTAAACATTTGGGGCATTTTGGTACAAAGAAACATGGTTTTTGAGTCGTTTTTGGGTGACTAGAGGGTTTTTCTTCGTGCTTAAACCCTGCTGGGCGTATTTAAGTTTGAATGAAGAGTATTTAAGTTTGAAGGCAACGTATTTAATTTGAAGGCAGAGTATTTAATTTGAAGGTATCGTATTTAAATTTGAAGGCAGCGTATTTAATTTGAAGGCAGAATATTTAAATTTGAAGGCAGCGTATTTAATTCGAAGGCAGCGTATTTAATTCGAAGGCAACATATTTAATTTGAAGACAGCGTATTTAATTTGAAGACAGCGTATTTAATTTAAAGGCAGCGTATTTAATTTGAAGGCAGCGTATTTATTTGAAGGCAGAGTATTTAAATTTGAAGGCGGAGTATTTAAGTTTGAAGGTAGAGTATTTAATTTGAAGGCGGAGTATTTAAGTTTGAACGCAGAGTATTTAATTTGAAGGCAGAGTATTTAATTTGAAGGCAAAGTATTTAGTTTGAAGGCAAAGTATTTAGTTTGAAGGCAAGTATTTAGTTTGAAGACAGAGTATTTAGTTTGAAGGCAGAGTATTTAAGTTTGAAGATAGTGTATTTAATTTTGAAGATAGAATATTTAATTTTGAAGATAGAGTATTTAAGTTTGAAGGCAGAGTATTTAATTTGAAGGCAGAGTATTTATTCTGAAGGAAAAATTATTAACTTGAAGGCAGTGTAGATAATCTTGAAGATAGAGTAATTAATCTTGAAGGAAGTGTAGATAATCTTGAAGGCAGAGTAATTAATCTTGAAGGCAGTGTAGATAATCTTGAAGGCAGAGTAATTAATCTTGAAGGCAGTGTAATTATATTTACACCAGATTTAAAGCCAGCGTAATTAGGAGAGTCAGCGTATTTCCGAAGGCGACTTCGGGGTCAGTGGTATAAATCTTTTACGATTTTATCACGTGTGTTTAGCGGTTTTAGCCAAGTATGTGTGTGCCTGATCTGTCAGCGAAATTGTTTTTGTCGCCAGTCCAAGAGACTTGTCACTCAAACCAGCAAAAATGAATTCTTGAGCGCATTTGATTGATCGGACTTAGAACTGATTGACAAGCGTAATTAAGCCTCATAACACATATTAGCGTAATTAGAAGCGTATTTGTGCCCAGTTCCAGTTAACCTGAGTAATCATCTTGCTTTTAACAAATTGAACTTAAAACCGAATCAACATGTTTCTAAATCAGTTAACCCGTGTTGCACAAGTTGAACTTGAAACCAACACTGGAACCCAAGATCTTGTTCAGAAAGAATATGACATGTTTGGAAGTATTCGCGGAGAAAGTCTGTCAGATCACATCAACCGCTTTCGAAACATGCTGACAAAAATGAAGAAAGTTGGTAATTCCTTGCCCCCATTACCTCCGGTGGTTTAAGCTCTCAAAGTACTAGTGCATCTTACTTCAATGCTTCCGTAAGCTCTACAAAGGCTCCACGGTCTATCAAAAAGACTACTGTGGTCGGTGATGCTCAAGCTATGAAGGAGGAAGCTAGTAGCAGTGTCATGAAGGAAATATATCAAGCTCTTGCGGCAGCAATGAAAGTCGAGTCCTCCAAAGAGAAAGAAGAAAAAGACTTGGTAAATAGCATACCCTACGGATTCAAAGTGAAATTGTGCTCACAACCATGTGTTAACGTCGTGGCTCACTATAAATCCCTCAATCGTGACCTAATTAAAGAAAAAGATAGAGTTTTGCAATTTAACAAAGAACTAAAACAGAATGAAGTTGCATATCAGAGAAAGTTGAACTCAACTTTAGCTGAAATGCAAACTTTAAAAGAATTTGTTTTCAGAAAAGATTTCATTATAAATGATTTGACTGAAAAACTTGAGAAATCTGAAGTTGAAAACACAAAATTGCAAATCACCATCGACAAATGGAATGTAAGCAAAAAGGCACTGGTTGATATTAAAAACTGCCAACGACCGACATATGTGAAAGATGGCATTGGGTACAAAGATAAGCTCGGAAATGAAAGAAAAATATTTCCCCCACCTCACAGCAAAAACTATGTACCCATGCCAACTCCTCATCCAGAAAACAATTTAATTGACAAAAATGACTTAATTTCTCAAAGTTTCGATTGTGAAAATGACAAAAATACTAACGTTTATGAAAGCAATGCAGATGCAATTCAGCGTGATGAGGGTGTGTGCGATAAGGAATGTGGGGGCACACAAATAGGGATAGGGTATTCAGGCGACAATTACACTACTGTTAACTGGTTCGCCTGGAACAATGATAAAACAAACAAGACTTCTATTCGGGATGAATGTAATGATTCTCTATCTATTCAGGATGACTGTATGACGCCTAAGCCTAAATCTTTAACCTGTGACAATGAGAATTTAGTGGTTGAATGCTTTAATTTACAAACTGCTTTTTGTGATAAAAATGTTGTGCATAAACCTCCTGTATTTGTTCCAGACTTGAAACAAAACAGATTCGAAAAGTTCCTCACTGAGGAAAAACCAGAATTTGTTCCATCTCATACAGGTATGTCAGAGTCTTGCAAGGAAGCGAACGAAGAAAGTAGCATTGAAGACTCAAGCACAACAACTTCAGAAAGTGGCAAAGGAATCTCAAGTGTAGATCAAAGATCAGATACTTCTAATGAAGATCAAGGATCAGATGCTTCAACAGACAATGAGGACGATGAAAATTGCACAGAAGATGAGAGTCATCTTGACAAGAAAATGAAGAAAATTTCGAGTCCAAGCTCCACTGCATCATCGAACAACATATCATGTAGTTCAAGACTCTCATCACATACATCATCTTCGAACGCATCAACCTCTAAAAGGAAAAAGACACGTTGCATTAAATGTTTTCGTTGTGGTCATTTAGGACACAACGAAACATTGCAAAAACAAGAAATGTTCTAAACCAAATCAATATTTTGCTAGAAACATCACAGAACAATTCGATAGTTTTAATAAATCAGTCAAAAACTTCGTTAAAACTAATTGTTATTGGAGAAGGAAAGATGAAATTATCAAAGAAGATCATGATAAATTGAAAATTAAGCAAGTTTGGGTTCTGAAAACTAAATAACTTGTATCTATTTCTTGTTTGTTGTTGTATAACAGAATCAATTGCAAAAAAAAAAAGAAAAAAAGAAGAAAAAACCCTTTTCATAATAAATACGTCTCTTAATATTGTGCCCAACAAAAGATTTTCTGCAACATTAAAATTTCATATTCAAGCACTGGACTTTCGAAAATAATTTTAGGGGGGAAGATTTCCAGAAAATAAGCATATTTTTGCGATTTGATCTTTCAATTGACACCTGATTAAGAAATGATAGAAAACTACTGACACTTTGTTCTTAAAATAGAAAAAGAATGGAAAATCAAGATTTTAAACATGGAAAATCAATCGAGGTGCCAAACAATGATGTGTCAGTAGATTCAGCAATATCATCAAGTAAACTGCGAGTAGGCAACAAAAGTTAATACTTACACAAGAATTCTAGATACAAAGAATGTTGTGCAACTTGCGGGTAACACATTGCGGCATATGGCTTAATGGTCTTAAATCTTGCGTTGATAAATTGCCAAAGTCCAAGATTTCGGGTCTTTATATTGACTAATCATTCGGGATATCATAGTTGCTCTTCTGCTGCATCAAGATATATGCTGACCTAGACACAATTATGATATCTTTTCAAAAAGAGCCAATGTGGCCAAAACCCCCCACACAAATAAAGATCTCTTGCGAGAATCATTCATGTGCTTAAATCGTACCATCTAAGGTATCTGTCATAGCCCTCGTTAGACTTTGGTCTCTTTGCTGTACGAAAGTACTGACCTGATCACCAATTGTCTATCGTTGAAATTTCAAAAATGAGTGAAGTCAATATACTCACCCGCTATGAGGAATCTTTGTGCATACCTTGGGTCACGGGGGTATGTCCTGATGTGGGACTCACGGGCGCAATATTCTAACTTTCTAGCTTAAGTGGGGGCCATTGCAATTTTTGTCAATATTACCACAACATGATAAAAAGCTCACCGAAAGCATGTTGAAAGAAGGATGCATGGATTTAAGAGGACAAACATACTAACAGTTTTTCTTGTGCCTTGATTATTCAATTTTTTTTTGAAATAACAAACTGACAAGTGTTGCCAGTATGATCTTTTGTAGGAATGTCATGGGGTTTCAAACACAAGGATGTTGTGGAAAAGGAGGTCCCTCAGTTCGAAAAATGAATTTCGGTGTCCAAATTGCAAAATTCTGATTTTCTTAAACATTTTTTAAATTTTTGTACAAATTTTAGTTCAAAAAAGGGAGGGGTACGTTTTTCAAGAAAGTTTAAAATTTTCAAGCGTATATGGTTTGGATTCTTAGAATTGAAGATTACTTCAAGTTTTTGAAAGAGGCGGCGTATTTAATTACGCGACCCATAGTCAACATAAATAACCCAATATAACCGGCACAATTGAATAGGATATGTATATGTATCAGCGATCTAAAAGTTGCCGGCGTAAATATTTAATGACTTATCTACGCTTTTAATAGTGTAATTTTTTTATTTTAATTTAATTTAATTTAATTTTTGGAATTTTTGTAAATATAAATATAACTTAACAGTTACGTTTCGGAACCCACATCTCACTTAGCTGGTTTCTGTGTTTCAGAAATGGCGAAACAAATAGGATGGGATGGAACAAAGATGCACAATCAACCAAACACACTAGTTTTGCCAGAAGAAGATTTTGAGGACGTGATGGATTGGCTACAAGAAGCAAGATAAGCAATGTTGTTCAAGCGAATCCGATAATCTATCGATACACATACAAGAGTTCTGGAGAACCGCAAAAGTTAACACGATAAACGGAATGAAAACTGTCACAGCAACGGTTCAAAACAAGCAAGTGAATATGACAGAAGAAAGAGTTCGAAAAGTGCTAAATCTTAGAGATAATTCCAGAGATCCAGTGAAGCTGAGTAAGGAAGATATTTTGGATGGCTACAAGGGTATGATACTATGGAGGTGAGGAAGTGGCTCCTCAACACCCTGAGTGGTTCAAAAAGAAGAAAGAAAAGCTGCCCAACTTCTACCAAGTGGTCACCGTTGAGAAAACTGAAGTTACTGACAAAATCATTGGGTGGAAGTACTATAACCTGAAAGGGATTTTCATAGAAAAGCAAAGGGGCGGTGTAATCCAACACCTCCAAAAGGACCCTGACATGCAAAGTCTGCCACCTTTGGACGCTCGTGAATTAGGAAAACTTGAAATGATAAATCATGCGAATAACATCATTGGAGTAGATTTCGAAAGACTCTTCCTACGAGAATGCGTGCGTGGATTCACAATGTTTAAACCTAAGCGACCGAGAAGACGAGTATAAAAAACCACCAAAGACCCAATTACAGTAAAAGGCAGAGTGACGTGGGTAATCAATCTAGCAAAAGTGGTGACAAGGGTGAAACCTCCTCCAGAATAACCTGTGACTCTCACCAACTTTAAGAAATAGTTCTATGATGGTAAAACTGGTGAAGCAGTTATCAGATCCAGCTCTAACAAAGATATCCGCATTCTGGATCCGATGGATGTATTCATGTTTTGTCTTTCTGATCTGAACATTCTTTATAGAAACAAGATACATGTTGGCGAAGGAAATGAATAACTGGAGGAAGGATGCTGTTTCAGAGAGCTATCGAGCGAGCAAGGGCACGGAAGATAGAAATGATGGAGATTATGCTCAGAATCGACACACAAAAAGAAAAAGATGAATCTACAAAGAAGAAAGTTGCTGAGCTGTAATCATCCACTCCACAACTCAATGATCCATCCTCTGATTCAGATGTTCAAGTTATTCCACCACTTCTGACTTCATCTACATATGAAGTCACTATGGAGATCCAACCAACAACCAGTGAAGCTACACTTAACCAATCTGCACCACCAAGAATGATCAAGATGCTGCCGCAAGCCCTGAAGCTCAGAACGAAGAATCAAGACTCTCAAGTATGCAACGGTCTAGGGGGATATTGTTAGGACGTTTTGAGACCGTTGATACTTGAGTTTAATACTTTGTAGCTTGATTGTAATAGTTAGTAAAACTAGAAGGGCTAAAAGTGTAATTTCGGTAATTGTACTTGCAGCGGCATATTTAAAGTCCCAGCGTATTTAATAAATACGCTGGTTAGTCAGGGTGTATATATATGCTGATCAATGAAACCCTAGTCTAAGGTTCTTTGACAAGTTTTGGTGATTTCTCTTATGTTGTGATTATTGTTCTTGTGCTAAATCCAAACATCCAGGTGCTTTTAGTGATTATATCTTTTGGGAATCCATATACAACACTTGTTGTTTGATCCATACAAGAATCTTCATCTTCATCTTTTGGTTTTTTTCTTAACTTTTACACATTCAAGCAACTAATGTTTAGTTGTTTGGGTGATAACAATCAACCACTGTGATTCCGAATCTGATTTGGGACTCACAGAAAGGAGGTTCCACCATGCATCCAAGCAAACTACACCTCACTAAACTTCTCAGCAACACACTGCTACAATCTGTATACTATAAAACAAACATCTCGAGAAACCATAAGAATTTTCAACACAAGTTAAACAAATTATTATTATTCAAGAGATAGTAAAACTGTATCACAGATTAAGCACTTCTCAACTCAAACCACATACATAAAATTTTAAGCACATTGAACCTGCAAGATTTTAAAAAATTTGAACTCATCTTCTAACATTGTCTCCCCCTATCGGTAAGAACTCCACCACGAACAACCATATTCCACACATTAAGAATATACAAGAAAATAAAATCTTTTTAGATTTTTATATTTTTTGAAAGCAAATAAATTACAAAATAAAAAACACTCTGTTTTTGTGAGAATCACCGTTAAGAAGATCATATCATCAACGTCAAATTGTTTTCACACTATTTGATAATTCTATATGCAATATTCATGAAAAGCAGTTCAAGACGATTACCAGTATTGTTTATCCACTTAAACAAAATTCATGAACATTTCAAGTACCATTGCCTAGTGATATGTTAAGATAATTTATACTGATATACTAGTGTGTCCCACTTCAGGACATACTCCCACGATCAAGGTATGAACAAAAAGTTCCTCGTAGTAGGTGAGTATGTCGAAATTCATCCTTATTGAGTTACAACGTTAGATAATTGGTGATCAGGTCAGTACTTCCGTACAACAAAGAGACCAATATCCAACAAGGGTTAGGGCAAATACCAAATTTCGGTACGAATAATGCAATTTGCATATTTGAATGACTCTCTAGGAGAGCTTTTTCAATTTTTGGATTTGGTATTTTCGCTCTTTTAAGATATCCTGGTTGTTCCTAGGTCAGCATATATCTGGATGCAGCAGCAGGACAACCTTGATACCCCGGATGAAATATCAATATAAAGACCTAAAACCTCAGATTTTTGCAATCTATAAACGCAAGATTTAAGGTTATAAAACTATACACCACTGATATGTTACCCACTCATACACAGTTTGTTATTTTTATAACAAAGGTAAGTTGATTTTTCATGATTTTTGCCTACTGGTACATCATATGATGAAGCTGCTATCACACTTAAGCAATTTAGGTTTAAGTATTAGTGTGTCAGTTTAACTTGCTAATGTACTATCATTTCTTCTTTTCCATACAGTGAAACTCATTTTTGATTTTCTATTTTTTATGTTTTTTATTTTTGAAAACAGTAAATTATTTTAAAATTTTTTTATTGAAAATTGGTTGTTCAGGATTCCTCATCCCGTTAAGTTCGACTAAATGTTCAAAACGAGCCCTGTCAAAAGCTTTTGTGTAAAGATCTGCCAGGTTATCTAGTGTGTCTACTCGATGCAGTTCAATTAATTTCTTTTCAGCACAATCTCGTATAAAATGATGACGAATGTCAATATGTTTTGTGCGACTGTGTTTTATAGGATTGTTGGTGATTGAAATAGTGGCATTATTGTCTATCATAATAGGAGTACGAGTGAAATTCAAATCGTAAGCACGCATCTGCTGTTGGATCCAGAGAACCTAAGAGCAACAGCTACCCGCAGCAATATATTCAGCTTCACACGTCGAGGTAGACACGCAAGACTGCTTCTTACATTGCCATGACACTATCCTCCCTCCTAAGAACTGACAACCACCTGTGGTAGAGTTTCTTGTTGATTTGCATAGATCAGCCATAAAAGCAGCAAAATCAGAAGCCATCTTCTTCTCTGCAGCATTCTGTTCTCCATCAGCTTTTTTAGCTACCGTCTCTAGCTCTACCTCAGCATCATCCTTTACTTCTGCATCGTCAACTGGGGCTATTTCAGCCATGAAGGCTTGTGTGGCATTGTCATCACCCTCAAGATGAACACTCCAATCATAGGAACCCACTCTAGTAGTAGAGATCATGGCCTTTGATCCAGTATTGGTTGATACATTCCTGTTGCTTGAACCATGACCAGGAAAATCTTGAAAGGATGAATTAGAACGAGATTCAGTTTTTGGTCGTTGACATTCTCTAGCGAAATGTCCATAGTTTTGAAAATTGTAACACTTCACTTTAGACTTGTCAAAACCCACGTTCTTTCCAACAAACTTTCTGCCCGTTATGTTCATGAACCTCTTCACTCTGGCTATCTGCCATTGTAAATCCATCTCCTCTAGGTCCAGGGTCGATCTGATCATAATCTTCATAGCGGGATCAGATATCTTCCCTGAATGTAGTTCTCGTAGGTAGCAACGAAAGAAGCAAGCAATGCCAGATGATCTTCAGCACTTTTGACACTCAAAGGCATAGACCTAGTACTGCTGTTATTATTACTTGATTGTTGTCTCTTTGACCCTGACGAGCCTCCTGAAGCAGCACCAAAACATGCTTCACCCTCAGCATTTGTCACAATTTGCTCATTTTCACATGAAAGAAACGCAGTTGCAGTATCACTTGAAGCATTGTTGGAAGATGAAGATGTAAGCCCTTTATAAATCCCTGGATCTTGAACCTGATCATATCCAGTCTCCTTCTTCTTCATATTGAGCTCATAAGCTCTTAATTTCCCAACAACCTCTTCTAAGTCTTTATTTTCATAGTCAGCTTCACCCTTTATCATCAAAGTATAAATATCCCACTTTGCAGGTAAAGCATCTAGCAACTTATCGTTTATCTCCACATTCGTGTATCCGTCGATGTCATAATTGTCCATTTCTGACATCAGATGATAATATCGCGTGATAATATATTCAAGGGATTCATTTCTCATTCCTTTAAGCACAGCAAGCAGATCAACCTTGTTCTTCTTCACATCAGTATTGCCCTCATACCTCTTCTCTAGGGCATCACACATCTCTTTCGATGTAGTATAACGCTTGAATGTATGTTTGATGCCATCAGGTAACGACATCTTTATAGTAGCTAAGGCTTTCTTCTCAGAATCATACATTCTCTTTTCAACTTCTGGCATATTCACATAAGCAGTGACATGTTGTCTGTCCTCAAAGTCATGAGGGGGGTTAGTGTACCCATCTTGAATACAGATCCACATCCGTGTGTCCTGATATTCAATGAACGACTAAAACCTATCCTTCCATGTAAGGTAATTCTCTACTTTCAGTATTTTGGAGGTTTGTTAGTCGTGCCTGCCTCATGCTCCATTCTTAACAGTTCATTTCAATTAGACATTTTCAACATTTTTACCGAACCGGCTCGCTAAAAACATAAAAAATTTGTCCGAAATGAGTGGTCACTAAATTATACCGTTAGACTCGTCTCGACTATACGAATCCAATGATGTATATTGTCCGATTATGATTTTAGGATTAAGTTTTTTTTTGTCCTAAAAATCACACGAGTCGAACCATGCAATCGGTTTGTCAAGATTGTTTATGGATTAAGTTCTACGTCCGAAAACGTTTAACTTCGGTTACGTCAGCTGATTAACTTTCTACCTTTTTGTATAGAACTCAGAACAGTACAAAATTCAGAACAGTAACTCGGATTAACAATCCGAGATGAAAACTCGCAACAGTGATCCAAGATGCTTATCCGAGTGGTGATTCGGAATATTGATCCGAGATGGAATTCGAAATGTACTATTCTGATCCGAGGCCAGAATAGAATATTCTGATCTGAGATGGAATCCGGAATAGATATTCTTATCTGAGATGGAATTCGAAATAGACTATTCTGATCCGAGATAGACTGCTGATCCGAGATGAAATCCGAGATAGATTGTGTTAATCCGAAATGCAATCCGAGATGGACTACTCTGATCCGAAATGCAAGTTTTCTAATCAGAGATGCAACTTTTCTGATCCGAAAAGCAAGTTATCAATCCGAAATGCTTCACCTTTGATCCGAGATGCCTTCCTTCTATCCGAAATGCTTTGCTGTTAATCTGAAATAGCAACAAACCCTAGAACAGCAATAGTAACACTAGAACAGCCGTCACAAACGTCAAAACAGCCTCCAAAATGTCCAAAAACCCAACTTTTTCTGCTGTTATGATTTTGAACCGAGCAAAGACAAGAGCCGAATGCTCTGATACCAACTGTAGGTCCCCTAATCCGTATGGATCGTCACAAAATCATCTATCCAATCTAGAGTGTGGAATCCCCAAGATCAGATTTCACAGAAAACTGAACAAGAACAAGAACCAAAACACGAACACACACTTTCAATCTGTCTTCTATTGATTATCTAACATAATGGTTTACAATCAATTCAAGACTCTCTCTTTCAACTCTCTCTGAAGTAATTATCTAATCCACTAAGCCACTGAATGAGCAACCTTAACCCTAATGACAACCTCCCTTTATATAGAGGCAGGTTTGCACCTGGGCTAGGGTTTCACCATTATGGACTTCTATTGGGTCTAGGCCTAATTCGCCTACCATATGCTATATGGTGTCTGGATTAGCCCAAATACTTCTTAATAACTATTACAAAACTAAACCCGCTAACCGTTTATCATTTTAGCAATTACAAGATATCCAAAGACCAGATCTAAGCTGTTGTCACAAATATGCACCAACAAGTAATTGTGTGTAAGAAAGCTCGACTCGTTGTTCATGGATTTCATCAGCAAGAAGGAATAGACTACACTAAAGTCTATGCTCTTGTGGCCAGATTGGAAGCAATATGCATCTTCCTCACATTCGTGTCATGGAAGGGATTCAAAGTTTACCAATTGGATATAAAGTTTGCATTCCCGTATGGAAAGGTGAAAGAAGATTGTATGTCGGCCAACCACCAGGGTTCGTCAATGCGATACACAAAGAAAAGGTTTATCTACTGGATAAAGCATTATACGGCTTACACCAGGCCCCGAAAGCCTGGTATGAGATGCTTTCTCAACACCTTCTGGACAACAGTTTTACCAGAGTAACAGTAGACAGTACCCTCTTCACACGGGAAGCAGCATGACACATCTTAATTATACAAATCTATGTGGATGACATCATATTCGGTTCGACAAACGAGGTGTTGTGCAAAGATTTCAAAAGAGTCATGAAGAAGAAATTCCTGGGGAGATGAAGTTTTTTTTGGTATTTCAGGTCGATCATTTTCCTGATGGAATCTTTATACATCAGGCAAAGTATGTGAATGACGTTTTGGAAAAATTCAAGATGTCTGAATCATCACCAGTATCAACCCAATTAGCTCTAAATCACGAAACCGGACCAAATACAGCTGGAGTAAAGATAGATGAACTCTATATTATTCGATGATCGGCTCTTTAATGTATCTGACAGCATCACGAACTGATTCATGTATCAGACATACCTCTGTGCACACTATCAGTCAAGTCCCAGAGTGTCACATTTATTGATCGTCTAAAGGATCCTTCGATACCTGAATGGTTGCCCAAGCACCGACTTGTGGTATCCCCATGCTCACGGCTTCAATCTCGTAGGATACTCCGACTCTGACTTTGGGTGTTGCAAATTAAATGCTAAATCTACAACTGCCTGTTGCAAGTTCTTTGGAACACGCTTAGTATTGTGGCAATGCAAGAAGCAAACCACAGCTGCTCTCTCTACTTGAGAAGCAGAATATGTTTCAGCTTCCAGTTGTTGTTCCCAAATCTTTTGAATACAACAACAGATGAGTGACTATGGATTGCAGTTTCTTGATACGCCTATATATGTGGATAATGAGGCTGCCATTAAATAACCAAAAATCTAGTTCAACACTCTAAAACCAATTGAAATACGACATCACTTTCTCCGTGACTGCTATGAGAAAAAGTTAATTCGTATTGAAAAGATCCACACTGATGAACAGAAAGCAGACTTTTATACAAAACCGTTTGACAAAACAAAATTTAAATATCTTTTGAAATTAAACGGGATGAAAGATCTGACCTCAGGGGGGGACACAGAGGTTGAAGCCGAGATGATGACGATTTGACGTAATCCTCATTGGTTTGTCAAGTTTTTAGTTTTCAAATTTCTTACTTTAAAACCTAAAATCTAAAAATATGTTTTTGATTTAGGGGGAGAATGTATTGTGAAAAATAAAAAAACATATAAAACTTGAAAATGTACAAAAACATGAAAAAGACAAAAAGAGTTTTCATGTAAAAAAGAGGAAATGATAGTACATAAGTAGATTTTCACAGTATGCCAAAAAAAATGAAGTGTCTAAAAGCGTTTAAACGGTTCTCACTAATGATGTGCTAGTAGCCTTCGCACATTCAGTAATTTGTTTCCAAGATATAAATATAACAAAACTTCTTGATTAGTGGCTTAACATCTCTCAGATATATGGTCTTAGTACACCGAAATTTCGTTTGAGAGATTTCCGGATTCGGAGATACTAGGTCTTTATAGAAATTTGAAATCTGGGGTATTATACAAGTTCTTCTGATTTTGTGTAAGCAACGGCCTAAAACTTGTAGAATACTTTTGCTTTAAAACCATAAAACTATATTAAATTGAAAGTATACAATTACAGTCAAAAGATTCCAAAATATGGAACACCACTTTTAAGTCGAGCCTTCATCTCTTTGTCTGTACGGTGGCACTAACCTGAGCTATCAAGGCCTCGCATAACCCAGATTCAAATATCAATTAGATATATTCACTTGTAAGATGAAATTCAGATAATCTTGATACGGGAGTATATATTTTGATGTGGGGAACACTATTAAGTCAAGTTCTAAAACATTTAAATTACAGTATCTTGAAACAATTGAATTTTGTTTAGAGGTTTAACAGGACAAATATACTGACAATCTAAGTGAACTTGTTTAAAACTTAAAGTTTTATCAAGATCAACGGTACTAGTGATAAGTCTCAAAAAAACTGTTATGATCCTCTTACACAAACTCACAAAAATGTTTGTAAATATGTTTGTACATAGTTATTTCATTTTAGAAAACCCAAAAAGATTTTCAGTGTATTTTAGCATAAACTTCGGGAAAATCAAAAATATTTTATTTTCATCTTAGTTTCGATTGCCGATGATGGAAAACTTATTTTCAAAAACCAAAGTTGCTGAATGCTAAATGAAATCTAGATTACAATAGGTTGGGAGCTTATCTGAACTGAGAAATGTTTTGAAATGCTCAAAAGTTCATTAATTTGAAACTTGAAATTGTCAGAAAACATCAGATTGTTCATAAAGTGCTCAACCAAGGTCATTAACTTGGACTTGGTAGACAAATCAGGTAACCAGGGTCATTAATTTGGACTTGGTTAACTGAGTGGGGTGTTAAAACAGGTAAAATGTTCGAGAAATTGAAGAGTTGAAAAAATAAGGAGTACCTTCGCTCGAAGAAACACCCTCATACGAGGTAGACATTGTACCTTCGTACGAAGTAAACAATGTTACCCTCGCACGAAGGTAATCCATGAAACCTATAAATAGATTCCTTCGGACGAAGTAAGCTATTTACTCTTCTAACTTCTTCTTTGCACGAACTAGCTGTAGAGAGAATTTGTGTTTTAAACGACGAAGTGTTGCACAACTTTACATTGTAGTGGTTGATTTGCACACCACGAACAATGGTTAAGGTACAAATTGAACTAATTGGACATGAAAATGCAGCTTTTGGTCTAATGAACTTTAAAACGTAGATCTAGGACAATTGGACCGATGAAAACTAAAACTGAATATACAAAATTGCTAATCGGCTTTTTGAGAACATCATAGAACCTTCAATTTCATTAAAACATACAAAATCATCATGTTCGATTTCAAGTGTTCATACGGAGATACATACCCTCGTACGAAGGTAATTACCCTAGCACAAAGGTAATATTGTTAAATGTAAAAGTATCCTGTCGAAGTAGTTTTATTTTGGTAAAAATTGTTTTGTGACATACTTTCGTACGAAGGTGATTGTTGGTACCTCCACATTTGGTTACCTCCGCACCAAATCTTTGGAATTTTAATTTTCGACTAAGTGTTGATTATGTGTGATTGTGAAGAAACAATCTACAAGCTTCGAGCGGAAGCACAACATTTGTTGTGTGCTTAACAAGTCATTCACAAAAATGAAGCCATTTGAGGAAATTTTGGATTTCATGGATCGTCTTCCGATTAAAAAGTCACTTACAGAACAGCACAAGGTATATAGACTGCATGTTCAACGTTTCTTGGATCAAGCAAAGCTCATACCTGATCCACCAGTGATATGGTCAATTATAAAGATTGGAATGAAGAAAAGGAATTTTTTATTACTGAAGCTTTAATAAGAAGAGTTCTAGATTTCAAGGATGAAGATAGTTATCCCAGAGATTATTCTAAAAGGATGATGAAGGGTTGTTTTTATCGAATGGGGTATATGGGCCATGTCAACGAAAGAAATTAAATGAAATCTTATTTAGCAAGGCCATACAAATTCTTTGTACACTCAGTGATTCATGCCTTGGGGCATCAAAAAGGCAGTTTTGATGCGCTACTTGATTATCAGATGTGTATGATTGCAGCTCTGAGTCTAAATCTGTCGTACAACTTCACGAGAGTAATATTTGAGCAGATGAAAGCCAATATTGAAAAAGAAAAGTTCTTACAGTACCCACGATTTGTGCAAATGATGTTAGACGATCAATTCCAAAACTTATTGAAATAAGAAGAGGATAAATTGCCATTGGAGCACATGACAAATATGTCATTGGATCGCCTGAATCAGTATCTTTATCAAAAGACAATTCCTGTAGGCAAGAAATTTTTTGGGTTTATAAAAGATGAAAATTACATTGCGCCACACAAAGATAGATGGAGAAAGGATGAGAGCAATTCTGAAAATGACGAAGAACAACGCCTAGTAGAATATGTATCGAAAAGAAGCAAATGGTACAAGAAGACGGATGATAAGAAAAAGAAGAAGCAAGCCCTAAAAGAAAAGGAGCATAGAAAAAAGTTGCTACTATGTTGGTGGATGAGGATATTGATGAAGCATGTAGAGGAAATTATTGAAACTGAAGTGTTTTCTGCTACTTCATATCATGATGGAGGTGAGAAAAGTACAACAAAGATTGTTGGGGATATTGAGAAGCAAGCTTTTGAAGGTGATGATGAATCAGATTATGAGGAAACCCCGAATGCAAGTGATGAAGATGTTTCTTTAATAGTTTCGCCCAGAACATTTGATCCTCGTGTTGCTAAAAAGAAAGCTTCTAAAAGAAAGAAAGGTTCAAATGCTGCTGATGATGAACCCTATGTGCCACCAAAGAATGTTAAGAGAATTAAAAGCAAGCCTTCTAATATTAGCAAGAAGAAAATAGGGTCTCCACTTACGAAGAAGTCTAGAAGAATGTACTTAAAGCAAACAACTGCTGGGGCTGGTTCAATGGTTCATGAAAAAGGGACACCTACGAGCGAAGCTGAAACTGATAATGTCATTCGAATCTAAACCCCACCATCACCATGAGTGCAACAACCACCATCACCACCAAAACATTCATCACCATCAAAACAACCGACTGTCACACCCCAAAAACGTCGCAGCGGAAATACAAACGTAGTGGTGATGGAAGTTGGTGCCCATAAGTATCTTGGTGAATGATGCATCATTAATTTTGGACATTTAACTTAATTAAAACATAACTTAAAGTTTAAAGTTTAATAGTAAACCAAAACTATAACATAGTTAAGTTGTGTTGGTGCATAATGTCTATTGTCTACGTCTTAGGGTTGTGCCTGTATTTTGTAATAGGGCGAAAATGTTAGATTTTACGATGTTTGTATTTAACTTTGCACGAAGGTAGAGTCTACTTTCGCACGAAGGTAAATTACCTTCGTGCAAAGATAAACTACCATCGCACGATGGTAGCATGTCTATATATAGTTTGTGTGAGGTGTTAGTAGATCGACTTTTACGACTGAGATAGCGAAGCTCTGTCGGATTTCCTGATCATTTGTAACTGTTAGACATTGAATGAAATCAGTTAATTGATGAAATAATCTTGTTAATTGTCGCTAATTCATATAAATTCCGCACATATGGACTAGATATAAAATTAGGACCTTTGCTATCCTAGAAGTGGTATCAAAGCTCAGGGATCCTGATTTGAAGACAATTGTTCAAGATTCAGCCTAGAAGACTTCTTATTCTACTCGTTCTTCACTTTTTAAAATGAATCCTGGTTAAATGAACTGATTTTCAAGTATAATACGTAAAAACATGTTTAGATAAACCCTTGAGAAAATCAAAGCTGAAAACAAACGAATTCATGTTGAAAATTGCAAAAAAATGTCAAGTTTTGAACCTACCTTCTCACGAAGGTGAACCTATCTTCGCACGAACAAAATTTTACCTTCGCACAAAGATAATTTTATCTTCGCATGAAGAAAAAAATTTGAAAAGATTTAAAATTTCAAATCTTTGCACGAAGATAAATCTATCTTCGCACAAAGATAAATCAAGTTTTAACATTTTTACTTCAACTTTAGGTTGAAGTTCCAAGGTAGTTCACAAATGAAGAAGACAAAAAGGCACTGATTAGAAAAGAGTTCGATATTTTCAACCTCTTGAAAGGCGAAACTATGAAGCAGTTGATCGAGCGTTACTTCACCTCGTTGTTCAAATGAAGAGGTTGGGAATTCAGAAAACAAATGAGGAGTTAGTCGACAAGTTGGCAGATGCTTTACCTCAGGGAGAGTGGATTACGCACTTGACGATTATGAAAATTGGTGTAGAGTATAGTGGTTTCAGCTTATCGAAGTTCATAGAAAAGCTTGAAGGTCATGAACTAGAAATGCAGAAGATGGCCAAATCAAAAGGTTTTCAAATGCAACAAGATGTAAACCTTTACTTTAAAGGCAGTTCTGTTGATATTCAAAGTCCGAAAGTACAAACCGCCTTCAGTGCGTATAGTTTTGCAAGCCCATCTTCTAATCAATCCGGTTTTCAATCATTATCTAGCTTTGAACAAAATTCACCCGAAACACCTCAGTCTTCACAGAGCTCAAACAGTTTCCAAAGTCACAATTTGGTCAATCAAACTCAAACCAGAGGATTTTACAGTGTAACATAGTTGTGAATCTCCAAAACACACAAGATTTTAGTGAACATACCACCAAGCAGCACATGTCATTGCTTGCATTTGTTCTTGAATCTTACGAAAGCCTTGTTGCTGGGAAGATAGGAAATCTAGATATGACCAAGGAAGATTATGATAAAATAGATTCAGAAAAATTAGAGCTTATTAACATCAAATGGTGCATGGCTTCTATAGTTTGAAGAGCTTAGAAATTTATGGAGATTATGGGCAGCAATAGTTTGGGTGGTTTGGATGGGAAGCTTGGATTCGATAAATCAAAAGTTACCATTTTCAGATGCAGAGAGAAAGGACATTTCAAATGCGAATGTACTAACCGAGAAGTCAACAGTAATCAATGTCCTTTTGGTGATGATTACTACAAGAAAGCAATCTATCGTAAGCCGTCACCACCACAATCAAATTCAAGGATGATTCAAATAGAAGACGATTCATCTAATGCTAAAGACAAAGCTTTAGTACTCGCCCAAGAAGATGAAGGATTTAACTGGAGCAAGTACATTTCTTAAAACAAAAGGCTCTCACTTCTCGCAGAGATAATTAAGGAGTCTGAACCTGAACCAGAAGATTATTCTGAAGCAGTATTTGATGAAGCTCTTGAGTAAGCTGTTCTAAAGGATATATTCATGAACAATGTGCTAAAGAAGAGAATATATTGCATAATGCTTTTAGAAATATGATTCCACCTAATTTGTTTCCATCTTTTGCAAGATATCTTGATTCAAGTTATTAAGTGTAAGAAGAAGAGGAATCAAAGTCTGAATGTAGGCCCCCCAATCCGTATGGATCTTCACATAATCGTCTATCTAATCTAGAGTGCGGAATCCTCTAGATCAGATTATCACAGAAATACGAGTAGAAACAGAAATCACAATAAACCCGATCTCTATTGATTATCTATCATAACGATTACAATCAATCTAGATCACACGAATTCGCGCAAGCCAATCTCTCTACGAATTCTCTTTCAACTCTCTCTGAAGTGACTAATTGAGCAACCTTAACCCTAATTCAAAACACTGTTTATATAGAGACAGGTTTGTAACTGGGCTAGGGTTTAACCACATGGGATGCAAATTGGGCTAGGCCCAATTCGCCTGCCACTCCCTATAATGAAGGTCTGGTTTGGCCCCATCACTACAACTAACTACAAAACCCAACGCACTAACTATTTATCGTTTTACTAATTATAAGATATCCAAAGACCAAATCTACGTTGTTGTCACAAATATGCACCAACAAACTCCCCCTTCACAATAGCTTCATAAACAATTTTGTCTTCAGTCATCTTGCAATTTTCAACGTCTTTGGTCTTTGGATAGCTTCAGCTTTAATAGCTTCTGTCAGCAACAAACTCCCCCTAAGCTGATGCATCCAATCACCAAATCATTAGCGTTTGAGTAAACTCCAGTTTAACAATTGCATAGCAATCTTCAAACTCTTCAACTTTGTCTGCAATGTAGAAAGGAGGTTCTACCATGCATCCAAGCAAGCTCCTCTTTACTAAACATCTCAGCAACACAGTGCTTCAATCTGTATACTATAAAACAAACATCTCGATAAACCATAAGAATTATTCAACATAGTTAAACAATTATTACTAATCAAGAGATGGTAAGACTGTATCACATTTTAAGCAATTTTCAACTCAAACCACACACTCAAAGTTTTAGCACACAAAACCTGCAAGATTTTAAAATATTGAACTCATCTCCTAACACCGTCTCCCCCTATCGGTAACAAATCCTCCACGAACAACCATTTTCCGTACGTTAAGAATTTTTAAGAAAAAGAAAATCTTTTTGAATTTCTATATTTTCTAAAGTAAAGAAATTAACAAAATAATAAACACTATGTTTTTGTGAGAATCACCAGGTAGAAGATCATATAAGAAATATCAAACTATTTTCAAACTATTAGATAATTCTATATGTAATTTTCATGTAAAGCAGTTCAAGATGATTACCAATATTGTTTATTCACTTAAACAAAATACATGAACATTTCAAGTACCATTACCTAGTGATATGTTAAGGTAATTTTATATTGATATACTAGTGTGTCCCGCTTTAGGAAATACCCCCAGGATCAAGGTATGCACAAAGATTCCTCGTAGTAGGTGAGTATACCAAAATTCATCCTTTTTTATTTACAACGTTAGATAATTGGTGAGCAGGTCAGTACTTCCGTACAGCAAAGAGACCAATATCCAACGAGGGTTAGGGCAAATACCAAATGTTTTGGTACGATTTATGCATTGTGCACATTTGAATGACTCTCTAGGAGAGCTTCTTCAATTTCTGGGATTTGGCATTTTAGCACTTTTAAGATATCCTGGTTGTGCCTAGGTCAGCATATATCCGGATGCAGCAGAAGGACAACCCTGATACCCCGGATGAAATAACGATATAAAGACCCAAAACTTCAAATTTTTGCAATCTATCAACGCAAGATTTAAGGTTATAAAACCATATGCCACTAATATGTTACCCACTCATACACAGTTCATTATGTTTATAATCACCAAGGTAGGTTGATTTATTTCATGCTTTTTGCCTACCGGTACATCATCTGATGAAGCTATCATACGTAAGCAATTTTTAATTTTAATTTCAGTGTGACAGTCTAACTTGCTGATGTACTATCATTTCTTCTTTTCCACACCGTGAAAACTTATTTTTGATTTTCTATATTTTATGTTTTCATTTTTGAAAAACAATAAAGTATTTACAAAATTCTTATGGAAACTAGTTCTTTAGGATTCTCATCCTGTTGAGTTCGACTAGATGTTCAAAACGAGCCCTTTCAAATGCTTTTGTGTAAAGATCTGCTAGGTTATCTAGTGTGTCGACTCTATACAGTTCAATCAATTTCTTTTCAGCACAATCCCGTATAAAATGATGACGAATGTCAATATGTTTTGTGCGACTTTGTTTTACGGGATTGTTTGTGATTGATATAGTGGCATTATTGTCTATCATAAAAATAGGAGTACGAGTGAAATTCAAAGTGTAATCGCTCATCTGCTGTTGTATCCAGAGAACCTGAGAGCAACAACTACCCGCAACAATACATTCAGCTTCACATGTAGAGGTAGACACGCAAGACTGCTTCTTGCATTGCCATGACACGATCCTCCCTCCTAAGAACTGACAACCACCTGTGGTAGACTTTCTGGTTGATTTGCATCCTCCAAAGTCCAAATCAGTGAAAGCAACAAACTTCAAATCACTAGCAGCTGGATACCATAACCCAAGTTTTGGTTTCCCCTTCAAGTAACGAAGAATTCGCTTCACCGCTTTCATATGTGACTCTTTTGGATTCGCTTGAAATCTGGCACAAAGACACACTGAGAACATGATGTCTGTCTTGAAGCAGTCAAGTATATTAGAGAACCAATCATTGCTCTATAGTGAGTTGGATCAATATCATCCACACTCTCATGATCTGGACGAAGATTGTGATTTTCGTAGATAGGAGTGTTGAAAGTAGCGCAATCCTCCATTTTGAAACGAGACAAAATGTCATACACATACTTTGTCTGATGTATAAACATCCCATCCTTCTTCTGTTCAACTTGCAATCCCAGAATGTAAGACTGTTCACCCATCGCACTCATTTCGAACTTGCTCTTCATTACCTCCTCGAATTCATGACACATGTTCTCATTAGATGACCCAAAAATAATATCATCTATGTATGCATGTACCAGCAGAAGTCTTCCTTCTTTCTCTTAATGAAAAGTGTATTGTCAATCTAACCTCTTTCAAAACCATTCTTTAACAAATGTACTGACAGTGTTCATACCATGCCCTAGGTACCTGATGCAATCCATACAATGCCTTATCAAGTCGATATACTCGATCTGGATAATTTAGATCAGTAAACCTATATGGTTGTGAGACATACACCACTTTTTGGACTTTCCCGTAAAGAAAAGTACTCTTCATGTCAAGTTGGTAAACTTTGAAGCCCTTGAATGATGCGAAGGCTAGGAACAACCGAATTGCTTCCAACCTTCTACTGGTGTAAACACTTCATTGTAGTCAATCCCTTCTTGCTGATTGAACCCTTTCACCACTACCCGAGCCTTATTTCTCATCACAATCCCTCGGTCATCTTTCTTGCACTTAAACACCCACTTGGTGCCTATTTCCTTCTCTCCTTCAAGCAAGTCAACTAGCTCCCAAGCCTTTAACTTCTTGAACTGAGCTAGTTCCTCTTGCATAACTTCAACCCATGAATTCTCTTTAAGAGCCATAATATTCTTTGGCTTCTCTTGGGCAATAAAATAGCAATACAAACAGTCGTTTATGATCCCAGACTTCTTAATCGAAGTAAATAAACAGGAACCTTCAATCACACCTCTTCTTGTCTAAACACCTGCAGCAGCATCACCTATGATGTTCTTAACTAGATGATCTATGTTTGCGCGTGTGGTAGCAATGGTGTCAACAACTAAATTTTCTCCCAGATTAGATCAACCCCCCCCCCCCCCCTGAATGTTCTCAATAGCAAACGGATTAATAAAATCCTCCCCCCCTGAATAGGTTCAGACTCACTATCACTTGTATCCTATTGAGCTGCATTGGAGGAAGTTTTTAGAGCATCTGGCGTTGATATACTCGATCTAGGCATGAAGTCACCCTCTTCATCTTCACTGATCACAGTTTGAATCACTTGAGACTCATCTGCATTGGAAAAATCATGAATGTTAAATGATTTAAAAATGCTATCATAATCATATAATATAGCATGACCATTCATTCATTGTTGAGGTGAATAACTAGTGATTAGTGATTTCCATGTTAAACACAACCTCAATTTTACCAGTTTTTAAATTAAAAACCCTTTTATTCGGTGTTCCATGTATATAACCTAGAAAGTATCCCTAGTCAGCTACCTCACTTAATTTTTTCTTATCCTTATTTCGCACAATGGTGCAGGGTAATCCAAATGGTTCAAAGCTTTTCAAGTTTGGTTTCTTGCTAAACATAAGTTCGTAACATGCTTTGTTAAACCGTTTAATCGTTAAAACTTTGTTTAGGACATAATAAGCTGTATTCACAGCTTCTCCCCAGAAAAGAAAAGAACTGGAAGCTTTGAATCAGAAAGCATATTCCTCGCAGCTTCAATCAACGTCCTGTTTTTCCTTTCAGTGACTCCATTTTGTTGAGGTGAATAAGGAGCAGACTATTGATGTTCAATTCCCTTGCGAAGATAATAAAGATCCAGAATCTGATTCTTGAACTCCGTGCCAATATCACTCCTTATCCTCTTGATCCGTGAATCATTGACATTTTCCAATTTTGTAAAAGATCTATCAGCAACTCCGTTGTCTCATCTTCTGTACCTAAAAATAAAACCCATGAATATTGTGAGTAATCATCTGTGATAACCAAACAATAGTACTTTCCACCTACATTCACTGGACCGAATAGATCCAATGAAGTAATTCATAAGGGGCATCTATGGAATTTACTATTTGGACTTGTGAGGTTTCTTGTGTTATTTTCCCTTTTGACATGGAGGACATTTATCTTCCACATGAAACCTCTGCACTAGCACCCCTTCCACTAAACCGTTTTTAATAATATAATTCATTTTTCGATAGTGGATGTGGGCTATGTGTCTATGCACCACATTGACCTAGTCTCAGATGCTTTTGACAATAAACACGCCACCAACAATGGAAGAGTCCTTAGCACCCATGTCCATGACATAAGTTTCTTTTCTCCTTGACGCTCTCCACACTATCCAATCATTCGGTATTAGCAAACCTGGTTTCAACACCAAAGCTTCAAACTTGGTAAAATGGACCGAATAACCCTTGTCGCAGACTTGTGACATGCTCATCAGATTGTGTTTAAGCTGCTCGACATAGTTCACTTTGTCCAATGTGATCTTCCCGTTTGTCACTTTTCCTCGAACTGTAATATGCCCTCCTTTAACCCCTGCAAAATTCACATAACCTCCATCTATGTTTTCAAACTCAGTCAACAATCTCGCATCCCCCGTCATGTGCCTGGAGCAGCCACTATCAACATACCACAAGTTGATAATCCTCCTTAGCATCTCCGTCACAACCCAACAAAAATTAGTTAGATTGGGGACCCAAGCCTTATTGGTCTTGGGTCTTCCAGATTCATCAACCATCGGAACATCCATCCAATATCCATCACTCCTAAGTGAAGTCTTGGATCTCAGACCTGTTGATGGAAATGGTTTTCGATTTCCACTCGGTCTCTGGTCCTGAGGTTTCCTATACACGTTTGGACTTTGTGACCTTTGTAAATTTTGATTTTGGTTCCATGAATTTTGATTGTGATAATTTCTAAAGCCATTGTTACAAAAATTTCAATCACCATTAGTCTGGTATCGATTTTGAAATTGACCTTGACTTCTGAAAGTACTTGAATGACCATTAAAGTTATTCATTCTTGGTGAACTACTTCTAGGTCTGTCATACCTGCCTGATGTAGATTCAGGCTGAAACCTTTGTTGATTTCTTTGAAAACGAGGAACTTGTTGAGTTCCTTTTTCAGCCTTATCTACACCAGCAACAACACTCTGTTGCTTGGTAGCAAATGTCTTCGGTGAGTTAGAAACTTTCTGCTCACCATCACCAATCTTTTCTGGTGATTTTTCTCTCTTTCTCTCGGTCACTTGTGCTTCATTCTTTTTCTTAGGACAACATCAAGCTACATGTTCTTGTTGTGACATTTGAAGCACGATCTTCTAGCCGAAGACTTCTTAATTGAAGTCTTTGGTTTAGATCCATCAGGTGACGATGATGATGATGATGATGATGATGATGCCCATGAAGGATCTTGTGTAGTTTGCTCAATTTTTTATTTTTCTGTGTTTTTATTTTTAGCAAACTGCACATTTGACTCACTTTTAATAACAGGGGTCTCTTCTTTCATATCACTCCTTTTAACAAAATCATTTTTTTAACAAAAATTTGCCTCTTATTCTTAGGGTGTGCATTTATTGTTCTCAAAACCAGTTCCCTGCTATTATCCTTCTTGGCACTTACATCATCATGTTTAGACACACCCACATACCCTATTGTGGAATTTCTAGGTGTAGTGGACCCAAAGTCTGTTAGCTCTTCCTCATCTAGCAAGAAAGAATAGTCATGACCAAGAGGTGGTGAAACTTCAATGAAACCTTTGAAGCCCACACTAGTCTTGTCATTACTTTTCTTCAAGCCATTCATCATATGTTTCATTACAAAAGATGAAGCTCTTAATTGATTCAATTTCTTTTCAAGTTCACAATTTTTCAATTGTGCTTCTGACAACTCTTTGCATTTTCAGAAATCTCTTTTGTTTTCTCACTCATCATATCATGTGCTAAGTCCGTAATTTGAAGTTTTTCATTTAGTTAACAGGTTAAAATGTTGATTTCTTCTTCATAACCCTTAATTTTCTTCAAATATAATGACTCATTTATTTTTACGAAAAAGTTTGATTCTTTTATGCTCGAGAGCTCATTACCAGACTTTGGTTTTGTTTTGTTAACATATCATCTTCACTTTGCAGTTCATGATTTTTAAGCAAAAAGAACTACCAGAGTTAGAAAGTACCTCTCCTGTTGATTTGCTTAGATCAGCCATGATAGCAGCAAAATCTGCAGCCATCTTCTTATCTGCAGCATCCTGTTCTACATCAGACTTTAAGTTTTCTTGCTGGACCTCAGTCGTCTAATCATCATCAACTTTTTCAGCTACACTCTCTTGCTCTACCTCAGCATCGGCCTTTACTTCTGCATCGTCAACTGGGACTATCTCAGCCATGAAAGCCTGTGTGGCATTGTCATTACCTTCTAGATGAACACTCTAATCATAAGAACCTTCTCTAGCAGTAGAGATCAAGGCCTTTGATCCAGTGTTAGTTGATGCATTCCTATTGCTTGAACCATGACCAGGAGAATCCTGAAAAGATGAGTTAGAACGAAATTCAGTCTTAGGTCTTTGACATTCTCTAGCAAAGTGTCATTAATTTTGACAATTGTAACACCTCACTTTAGATTTGTCAAAACCTACATTCTTTCGAATGAACTTTCTTCCCGTCCTGTTCATGAACCTCTTCACTCTTCTAGAGATCATGGACATCTACCATTGTAAATCCATCTCCTCCAGGTCATCAGGGTCAATCTGATCATAATCTTCATTAAAAGTAGCAGAATCAGATATTCTTACCTGAATGTAGTTCTCATATGAAGTAACGAATGAAGCAAGCAAGACCAGATGATCTTCAGTAGCCTTGACACTCAGAGGCATAGACCTTGTACTGCTGTTATTATGGCTAGATTGTTGTCTTTTTTCCCCTGACGATCCTCCTGAATCAGCTACAAAACATACATCACCATCAGCATTTGTCACAACCTACTCATTTTCATATGAGAGAAATGCAGTTGTTGAATCACTTGAAGCATTGTTGGAAGATGAAGATGGAATCCCTTTATAAATTCCCAGATCTTGAACCTGATCATATCCAGTTTCCTTCTTCTTCATGTTGAGCTCATAAGCTCTCAATTTCCCAACAACCTCTTCCAAGTCTTTATCTTCATAATAAACTTTAACCTTTATGATAAGAGTATAAATATCCCATTTGGCAGGTAAAGAGTCTAGCAACTTATCATTTATCTCAACATCCGTGTATCCCTCTATGTCATAATTGTCCATTTCTGACATTAGATGATAGTATCTAGTGATGATATCTTCGAGAGACTCATTTCTCATGCCTTTAAAGACAGCAAATTGCTTCTTCAGCAAGTCAACTTTGTTTTTCTTCACATCAAGATTGTCCTCATACCTCTTCTCTAGAGCATGCCACATCTCCTTTGAAGTAGTATATCATTTGAATGTATGTTTGATGCCATCAGGTAAACACATCTTTATTGCAGCTAAAGCCTTCTTCTCAGACTCATACATTCTCTTATCTGCCTCTGACATGTTTACATAGGCAGTGACCCATTGTCTGCCTTCAAAGTCATGAGTTGGGTTTACGTACCTATCTTGAATACAGATCCGCATCCGTGTGTCATGATATTCAATGAACGACTGAAATCTGTCCTTCCATGTAACGTAATTCTCTACCTTCAACATCTTTGGTGGTTTGTTAGTCGTGCCTGAATTATGCTCCATTCTCAACATTCATTCAAGTTTGACACATTCGACATTTTTACCAAACCAGCTCGCTAAAAAGTTTAAAAGTTGTCTGAAATGTGTGTTTACCAAATTGTACTGTTAGACTCGTCTTGTCTATACGAATCCAATGAGATATAATGTCCGAGACCTTTTTGTCCTAAAAATCACACGAGTCTAACCGTGCAATCAGTTTGTCAAAATTGTTTACTATCAAATTCTGTGTACGATAACGTTTGTCTCCGATTATGTCAGCTGGTTAACTTTCCACCTATTCGAATTTAACTCGGAACAGTACCCGATTCGAAACAGTGGTTTGAGATGCTAATCCGAGATGCTATCCGAGATGATGATTCGAGATAGTATCCGAGATGTCCGAGATGAGTTATTTGAGATAATAACTCAGAACAGTGATTCGAAATGTTCCGAAATGATCCGAAACAGTGTTTATCCGATATGATTTTTATCCGAGATCAACACCAATGATCTGAGATGATATTTATTCGAGATGATTCAAGATCAACACCAATGATCCGAGATGCACTTTTCTGATCCGAAATGCAACCTTTCTGATCCAAGATGCAAGCTTTCTATCTGAAATGCTTCACTTATGATCCAAGATACAATCCTTTCTGATCCGAGATGCAAGCTTTTAATCCGAAATGCTTCACTTATAATCCAAGATGTAATCCTTCTATCCAAGATCCATGATGTTTATCCGAAACAACAGCAGAAGCCCTAGAACAGCCGTCAAAACTTCCAAAAACCTAACTTTTTCTACAGTAACGATTCGTAACTGAGCCAATCAAGAGCCTAACGCTCTGATACCAATTGTAGGCCCCTTAATCTGTATGGATCTTCACAGAATCGTCAATGTGGAATCCTCTAGATCAGATTATCACAGAAATACGAGTAGAAACAGAAATCACAATAAACCCGATCTTTATTGATTATCTATCACAACGATTACAATCAATCTAGATCACATGAATTTGTCCAAGCCAATCTCTCTACGAATTCTCTTTCAACTCTCTCTGAATTGACTAATTGAGCAACCTTAACCCTAATGCAAAACACTGTTTATATAGAGACAGGTTTGCAACTGGGCTAGGGTTAACCACATGGGCTGCAAATTGGGCTAGGACCAATTCGCCTACCACTCCCTATAATGAGGGTCTGGTTTGGTCCCATCACTACAACTAACTATTACAAAACCCAACCGCTAACTGTTTATCGTTTTACTTATTACAAGATATCCAAAGATAAAATCTAAGTTGTTGTCACAAATATGCACCAACACTGAATGTGTGGAATTGATAGATGTGAAGAATAGATGAATGCCAAGAATTTGACAGAGATTGCAAACAAAGCAGTGATGGCAAACCTTAAAGAGGTAGTTTCTGATGAATTCAAGGAAGAGCTAGTGACTGAATTTGTCAAAGAGTTGGTAAGGGAGGTTGTCAAAGTTCAGGTTATTGAGGTTGAAAAACCATGCAAGAGATGCCAAGAACCATGCAAGGAATGTGTCGAGAAAGATAAAAACTATTCTGAACTGAAAAACTTTCAGATAACTTGTCAAGTGATTATAACGAAACCAAACAAGCTTATGACAAATTATCTAAAGCAATTAAACCATACGAATAGGTTAAAAGCAAAGATAATGGAACTTTGTCGATGCTTAAAGCAACTATTATGGACAAACAAATGGCAATTAAAATTCATCTTAACAAAATTGCTAAAATGAAAAATGAGCGTGAAAATATGAAAATTGAAATGGAAAGGGTTAACAAATTGTTAATCAGTTATTCCACCAGTTCATATGTTATTGATCATATTCTTCCAAAAATTGAAAAGGAAGTAAATAATAAGAACGGTAAGAACAAAAGTATTGGTTACATCTGTGTTCCACCACCCATGTGGAAAGCTATGCTAGAAAGAAACCTTCAGGGCTGGAAAAGGCGCTCAATATAAATTTGAAAACTGAAAAGAAAAACAAGTTGCCTGAGAACATTGATGTAACATACACTAAATCAGACAATGACTGTGAATCTGATGTGGTTAAAATAGGGTTGAAAAGGTTTAGGGAAGTGAAAGTGATAGCACAAAGTATGAAAGTGTTGAGTCAAACTTGGAGAAAACTACTTCAAGTTCACCTTCTGAAAATGAGGAGAGCTTTCACAAGAATTATCTTGATGAATCAGATTCTAGTTTGGATGATGATTCTACATTGGTTGCTTATACTATGAAAGGATTGGACAAACTATATGCAGATCAAGAATTTCCGATTCAGAATGTGAATCTTGAGAAAGTAGAACAAGTGTTTAAGCTAATAGAAATCAATGTTTCTAAACTGGAAAATTTGAATAACTCTTATTACTTTAAACCCAAAAGCTTTTGTAAAAATGATCGCAAAGGTAAAAATATCTTGAAAACAAGCGAAAGGGTTGGGGTATGTTAAGAAGAAAAATGATAAGTTTCAAAAATCAAATTTTCAAAAGAAAGTAAACTCTGTGTTCGGATCAAGCATGGTAAGTGAAAAAGAAAGGTTGGGAAAGGAACAATCAAACGACGAGTTCCACACAGAAAAGAAACGTCGTGAGTAGAATTTAAGTTCATTTACTGATTGTGATAGTAGAACATATTGGAAATGTAACCAAGTTAGACACATTGCACAACATTATACTCAAAGCAATTCAAAATTTGTTCACAATGCAAAGAAATCCATAGAAGATGTGAGACAAAAGAAACCTGAGTTGTTCTAAAACAGATCTTAAAAAGAAATAATGAACCCAACAAAATTGTGAAACCAATAATTCAAAATGTTTCAAGATTTGAAATTGGTGAAACTTGAATCAAAACTGAACAAAAGGATTCAAAATTTTATTTGAAAAGGCAATTTTAAAATCACAAACTTGGGTGGTTAAAACCAAACACCTATTAAATCTGAAATTAGACAGGATGTTAATGTCAAAGTTCCAACGTTTGATATTCCGAGTCCACCCAAGACCGAGAAGGCTTGGGTTTCACTGTTTAAGTAATTGCTTATTTACATGTGTAGGGGCTCCCGAGGTCAATCATATCAAAATAGATAATGGACAGTGGAGCTTCTCATCACATGATAGGAATACTGGCCTTACTCTATGATGTTAAGTCTATTCATGGAGTCTATGTAGGGTTCCCTCGAAATCAGGGTGGAAGGATTGTCGGAGAAGGAAAACATTCCAATGGAGTGGTCTCGTTTGACAAAGTGAACTACATTGCTGAATTGGAGAACAATTTACTAAGCATTTCACAAATTTGTGATAAGAAGTTTACAACGCACTTCAATGATAAAGAATGCTTTATTCTGAAGCCGAGTTTCAAAGTTCTTGATGAGTGTATTCTCATGCGCGCTCCACGAGAGAATGATCTTTATGTTCTAGACATGAGCATTGCATCCACTACAATGAAGTCGGCACAATGTTTTGTCACAAAAGCAAACGAAAAGGAATCGATCTTATGGTATCAAAAGATCAAGAACAAGTTCCAAGACCAATAATGGTTACTCAACCATCTATTGGCACAAATGATTCTGGAGAAAGTCCGAGCACGACTCAAACATAACCTGTGGTATCAGTAGTGAATGCCACAGAGCCCACTTTCGACCATTCTGATGATGAAGGTTCTGAGCAGATAACAAGTTTGTTAAATCAATCTGCAGGTTCTAGCTCTAAGAATGAAGCTTCAACTAGTAATCAGGTTGCTGAACAGAACATTACAAATTTGGAAAGCGAAGTAAATGTTCCTAATGAAGTAATGCTGAGAAATTTGTCTTACCACCATCAGAGAATATTATTGGAGAGCTGCAAGTTAGAGTTAAAACGCGCAATCAGATCAACAAGAGTCTTAGTTGTTTTTATACCAATGCATCAATTCAAGATATATGCTTACATCGTTGTTTTATTTCACAGATTGAACCGAAATTAAATAAGGAAGCACTTGCCTCCCTATGGTTTTACACTTTGTTACGCGGATAGTCCCTACATTGGATGCCCGTTAAACTTTCCAGTCAAGTCTAAGTAAAATGACAAAAATACCCTTAATATCAATAAACAATAATTAAAAAGACACATCTCCTAATAAATAAAAAATTAAATCTAAATTAAATAAATAAAAAAACAGAAAATTGTATTAAAACCTTCCTTTTGCATTTACGGCTAAGCTAAAGAAAATAGAAAATAGTGGCAAAATGGTAATAATATGTACATTTGGTCAATCATTCATACGAAAAGAAATAAATGGTAAAACTGTAAATAACTGTAAACTTTTATCCATTTTAACAATTAGAAAAACTGCGATGATACCTGGATAAATGCAATGCAAGAGGAGCTACAACAATTTGAAAAGCTTGGTATCTGGAAGCTTGTTGACCTACCGGCTAATCACAAAGCTATTGCTACTAAATGGGTTTTCAAGTGCAAAAGAGATGATCGAGGGTAATTGTGCACAATAAAGCTCGACATCTTGTCAAAGGTTTTCATTAGCAAGAAGGCATTGATTATACAGAGGTTTATGCTCCGGTCACAAGACTAGAAGCAATCCGCATATTCCTGGCGTTGCATCATGGAAAGGTTTTAAAGTGTACTTGTTGGATGTCAAATCAACTTTCCTTTACGAAAAAGTGAAAGAGGAAGTGTATGTTGGACAACCATCAGGGTTTGTCGATCCAGTGCATAAAGACAGGATTTACCTACTAGATAAGGCGTTATACGGGTTGCATCAGGCCCCGAGAGCCTGGTATGAGACACTCTCTAGCACTTGTTAAACAACGACTTTACCAGAGGCACTACTGATAGCACACTCTTCACAGGGAAGTGAAAGGACATCTGCTAATCGTACAAATCTATGTGGATGATAACATCTTTGGCTCTACGAACGATGCGATGTATAAAGAATTTGAAGAAGTCATGAAAAAGAGATTTGAAATGAGTTCAATGGGAGAAATAAATTTCTTTTGGGGCTTCAGGTCGATCAGTTGCCTGATGGTATCTTCATCCATCAGACAAAGTATGTCCATGATATCTTGGAGAAACTCGATATGTCGGGAATGTCACCATTATCTACCCCATTGGCAATTAATCATCGCATCTGTCTAGACGAACATGGAGTCAAGATAGACGAAACCTTATATCAATCGATGATTGGATCACTGATGTATCTTACAGCATCAAGACCAGACATCATGTATCCAACATGCCTTTGCGCCCGATATCAATCGAGTCTCGAGTGTCATTGATGATAGTCAAGCGAATTTTCAGATATTTGAAAGGTTGCCCAAGCACCGGCTTATGGCATCCGTAAAATGACAACTTTGACCTCGCAAGATATTCAGACTCAGATTTCGGATGCTGCGAAATTAATGCCAAGTCTACAATGGCTGGTTGCCAGTTCTTTGGAACACGCTTAGTAATGTGGCAATGCAAGAAGCAAACCACGGTCGGTCTCTCTACTTGCGAGGCTGAATGCGTTTTGGCTTCTAGTTGTGGATACAACAACAGATGAGAGACTTGGATTGCGGTTTCTTGATACGCCCATATATGTAGATAACAAGGCTGCCACCGATATAACTAAAAACCCAGTTCATCACTCTAAAACTAAACACATTGAAATTCGACATCACTTTATCCGTGATTGTCACGAGAAAAAGTTGATTTGAATAGAAAAGATCTACACTGATGAACAAAAGGCAGATTTTTATACCAAACCATTTGGTCGAACCAGATTTAAATATTTTTTGAGAATTAATGGTATGAAAAATCTAACATCAGATGGGGAATTAGAGGTTGAATACGGATTAGATGACGACTTTTTGTGATCCTCATCGGTTTGTCACATTTTATGTTATAAAGTTTAAAAAGGTCTCCCTGAGGATGTGCCAGTAGGCTTCGCACAATAAGTAGATTGTTTCTAAGATATAACTTCTTAATTAGTGGCTTAACATCTCTCGGATATATGGTCTTAGTACATCGAAATTTCGTTTGAGAGATTGCCGGATTCTGAGATACTAGGTCTCTATAAATAATTGATATCTGTGTATTATACAAGTTCCTATGATTCGTCGGCAATAGACTAGAACTTGTAGAATACTTTTGCTTTTAATACCCAAAAACTACAGCAAATTGTAAGTATCAAAAGATCCAACAATTGTAGTAAAAGATTCCAAATTGGAACACTACTTTCAAGATGAGCCTTTATTTCTTTGTCGGTACGATGTACTAACCTGAGCTCTCAAGGTCTCGAATTACCCAGATACAGATATCAGTTAAATATATTCACTTGTAAGATGAAATCCAAGGAATTTTGATACGGGAGTATATTCTGAGGTGGGAAACACGGTTAAGTCAAGTTCCTAAAATTACCTAATGTATCTTGGATCAATTGAGAAATGTGTAGAGGTTTGTATGGACAAGTATACTGACAATCTAAGTGAATTTATTTAGTACTTAAAGTCTTATAAAGTTCAACGGATGTAGTGATATGTCTTAAAAACTCGTATGATTCTCCAACACAAACTCACAAAAATATGTCTGTAAATATGTTTGTACATAGTTTATTACATTTCATTTCAGAAATGCCCAAAAAGATTTTTTGTATGTTTTAGCATAAACTTTAGAAAAACCAAAAAGATTTTATTTCTATCTTAGTTTTGACTACCGATGATGGAAAGCGAATCTTCTAAATCCAGAGATGCCGAATGCTGAGAATACCAAAGGACAACAGGTTGGAAGCTTATCTGTATTGATATAAAGTTTGAAAAGTTTGAAGTTCAATAACTTGAAACTTTACATTGCCTAGAACATCAGTTTGATCACAAATTGTTTAACCAAGGTTATTAACTTGGACTTATAAAACAAATCAGTTAACCAGGGTCATTAATTGACTTGGTCAACTGAGTGGGTTGTTAAAACTGGTTAAAATGGACAGAATGTTAAAAATCAGTTTTATCTTCGCTCAAAGAAGTTATCTTCACACGAAGATAACATGACTGTGTATATTATTTTCGCACGAAGATAATTCATTTGTCACTGTTCACTGCTTTGAGCGAAGATAAAATTGCAAAAAGATTAACGAAGTGCTGCCGAAATTTCTTAGCTTGTAGGGGTAGATTGGCACACCACGAACAATGCCTAAGGTAGTTTGGACCGAATTGAACTCGAATTGAACCTTAATCTAAAATTTTAGGTAAAACATACACAAAAGCTTAGATCTAGGACAATCTAATGGACCAAAGATAAAACTAAACATACCATCATGTTAATCGGCTCTTTTAGGTTGTTTTAGTAACATCAATTTCATGAAAATCGACAAAAAAAATTTCAAGTGTGTATAAGGTTATCTTTGCACAAAGGTAAATTACCTTCGCACGAAGGTAATTTATCGTCGCATGAAGATAATGTGCAAAATATGCGTTTTTGATTATTTACCTTCGCACGAAGGTAAAGGTTCACTTCTCACCAGTTACCTTCGCATGAAGGTAAATATATATTTTTCGGAAATATTCTAAGTGTTTTCGTGTTTGTGTTTGTACAGGAAAAGAAATTGAATTTTGATAAGAAACACAACATCTATTGTGTTCTTGATAAGTGTATTCTAGAAATCGCTCCTTTCAAGTCAATATTAAAGTTTATGAGTGAGTTGCCAATTGTTAAAGCACTTACAGATCCTCACAAGGCCTATCGTCCACATATAGAGAGGTTCTGGAGCATGCAAAGTATGTACCAGAGAAGAAAGTTATACGATCTTTTGTGCGGATTGGTAATGAAGATAAAGAGGTGTATGTTACTGAAGCCCTAATCCGTAGAGTGTTAGATTTCAAAGATAAAGATGAAGATCCAATGACGTATACGAAACTTATGTGCAAAGGATGCTTCTACAGAATGGACTATTAGGGGCATGTCAATACATAGTTCAATAAAGCTTATCTCGGAAGGCCTTACAAGTTTTTTGTACATTTTGTGATATCTGCATTAAGTCACAGGAAAGGGGAGGAGATGCTATAGTCGATTATCAGATGTGCATGATCGTTGCACTTGCGCTTAACAAACCTTCCAACTTCACCAAAATGATACTCGAGCAGTGAAGTTAAACATCGACAAAGAAAAGTTCTTGCAATATCCCAGATTTGTGCAGATGATGTTGGATGATCAATTTCCCAACATAGTCAAAAACAAGAATGATGTGCTGCCACTAGATCACATGACAGGGTTATCTTTGGTAAGATTAAATCTGTATCTAAAGCAGCCTTCAGAGCCGGTGGCAAGAAAGTTCTTTGGGAGATTTAAAGACAAGAGATACAAAGCACCTCCAAAGAATAAATGGATAAATGAAGACAGTGGTTCTGATAATGAGCCTGCTCAGATGGATGGTTATGAGCCTAAGAGAGGAGTGTGGTATGAAAAGGAAGATGGTAAGAAACAGAGTACTCCAAAAGCCAAAACTTAGAAAAGAAAGAGAGAAACAATCCTTAGAGATGAATTTACTGATGAGGAAGTAGAGATTGAGCCAGTTATTGAGCAACATGTTGAAGCTGAAGTGAATGTTGAAGACGAGGTATTTTTGCTACTTCAGATAAAGAAAAGGAAGGTGTAGATGGTGATAACGATGAAGTTTCTGAAGATACATTTGATTGAGTTGAAAAACTGAGAGATTGGCTGAGATCAAAAAGAAGAAAGTGGTAGGAGATGACGATGATGTGTATATTCTGTCTGATAATGATTCTGAAGCTGAAAGGCCAATTAAGAAGGCACGAAGAGTTAAAAGAAAGCCTCATGTTCAGAAAAGGACTATTGGGTCTCCCGCTATAAAGAAAGCCAGAAGGAAATATACGAGGAAAAAGACAGCTGAGATTGAAAGTGGTAAACAACCATATACATCACCTATTCACATTTCCTCACCACAACATCCACCATCACTACCACCACAACCATCACCAAAACATATCACACCTTCACATCAAACTCCACCACAACCAATATCTTCACAAACTCAAACAACACCTATATCAGCTCTGAGACAATCCTCAGATAGATTTCTTACAGATTTTGGAGATATTCCATTTACAGAAGGGCTTGATGAAAACTTCGATGCAAACATGTTCAACGACTCCAAAATAGCAGAGCTGGAAAGCAAAATCAAAGCCTTGGAAGATAATAAGGAAGTATTAAAATGCACAATGAAATTTCTTGAAAATGATCGAGAGTATATGAAAGTTGTTATCGTGATGAAAGCTGATGACACTTGGGATATCTCTAAAGATTTGAATCTAGAGATGATTGAACGAAAGAGGAGATGGAGATTATGGAGAATTATTCGTATACTAGACTCGATGTGGCTAGTTAACTGTTCGAAAGAAGATATCAAATGCTTGTTCTTCAATAAGATTTGTTTTGATGTGAAGGAGAAGACGCAAGCGATGTAATACAAGGGTGTGATTAACGTGTGCTATGCACTTGGTATTAATTCTAGTAAGATGTGGGAATTGTCATGAAGAGAGTTAGAGAAAGAAGAATTTCTGAAAGAGGAGCAACGTTTGGAAAGGATTGAAGAAAAATCAAAAGAAGCTCGTTTAAGTATATTTCAATTTATGAAGTGGGCTCCTGTGACTGATCAAACGCCAATTCATCTGAAGAGCGTAGGAAGCCGCGCAAGAATTTCTTTGGGCGTTAAAGTTAAACATTTGAAGATTTTGAAGACAAACCAAGACTACGACAACATCGAAGGGAGAGTTTGTTGGTGCATAATGTCTATTGCCTGCGTCTTAGGGTTGTGTCTGTATTTTGTAATAGGGCGAAAATGTTAGATTTTACGATGTTTGTATTTAACTTCGCACAAAGGTAAAGTCTACCTTTACACGAAGGTAAATTACCTTCGTGCGAAGATAAACTACCTCGCACGAAGGTAGCATGTCTATATATAGTTTATGTGATGTGTTAGAAGATAGACTTTTGCGACTGAGACAGCGAAGCTCTGTCGGATTTCCTGATCATTTGTAATTGTTAAACATTGAATAAATCAGTTAATTGATGAAATAATCTTGTTAATTGTCACTAATTCATATGAATTCCACACGTATGGACTAGATACTCAAATTAGGACCTTTGCTACTGGAGAAAACGATCCTACAAGTTGTCTTGATCCTTATGGATCTTAATACATTTGGTCCCAAACAGTGTTAAAAGTTGTCCAAAACATTATTAAACATGACATTGCATCACTACCACAAGATAAGCCAAAATCCCGAAGCCGAACTCATGTACCTGCAGAACACGTTAAAATCAAGTGTCAACGCAAAGGAGGGTGAGTTCACATATTCAAATTATAAATAATTTGATCCAAGAAAACCTTTCTTATTATGTGTTTTATAATGAAACATCCATATAATTTAAGAAAGCCAATTTTATTTCCTTCACAAAATCCGAGGGTCAGTCATCGCAAGCATTTTCCGAAAACCTTCGATATTAAGACATTTCCCAAGGTTTATATATTAAATTTCTAGCATCAAATGTTCTGATTCATAAGTTTGCAAGACTAGACGAGTTATATATTAACAATAAGGGTATAATCAAATCTTGACAATACAGAATATAAATTCGTCGCTTGACTTGATACGGAGCTACCGGTCACGACGGGGTGTCAACCCAATAGATCTATCAAAAATTTTACGCATATAGTATTAATGATGAAACGGCAAAATATGCACAAGTGCCCACAGTGGGCCACTTATAATGCCTGCCTCATAAACAATATAAATATTCTACTAAAACGATAAATTTAATATTTTGTGTTATACGAATTTCCCGAAGTTCCCACCGAAACGTAAGCAAATTCGTCACAACTTAAGTTTAAGTATTTTTAAATCTACACGGTCATTTTATCCAAATCACTGTAATAATCTCCGTTCCCCCCCCCCCCCCGAAACATATATATAACCAATCAAAACTCGTTTCTTCCCGAAACCTGTATTTATATTCATCAAAACTCATTTCTCCCCGAAACATACATTTCTATTCAATCCAAAACCATATATTTTCCACGAAAATATTCTAATAATTTATTTAAAGGCATATATTATACAAAAACTTATAATTATCCTTTTAAGGCGTGTTCTTCCCCAAAACGTATATAAAACACTAAAAAGAGGGGTTAGTGACACTCACCTTTAAGTGCGTATGTATATTAGCGTGATCCCACAATTTGCTCTACATGTCCTAATTTAAGCAGGAACGATTTAATAACCAATATTCCACAAATTACCTAAGTTTCTCCAATACTTAGAATTTTCGGATAACTTTGAGATTTTCTCAAAAAGTCTTTAGTTTTTATTATGTTGGCGTATTTATATATATATATGCATTCATATATATATACATATAAAGGTTTTCGACTTGAATGATTTTATTGGTGACCCTCATATGTTACATCTGTTATCACACCCGTTTATAAGCAATATATCTACGATTTGCGCTTCGTAATATATATATACATAAACGTGAACATATTATTGAATATTGTAGTACACGTATTCTGTCAACTTATGTATTTTATTATTTTTAAATCATTTATACATGAAATAACTCATCAAGTTAACCTACGTTATTTCCATGCTCGACAAATAAGCTACATACTTAACGTGACTTTTAACGGAATTACCGTTTTAACCGAACAAGTGTACATGCATAGTCTTAAATCCTACTATCATGTCATCACTAAATATATCACATTTCACATACTTATAATCATATATCATATCATATTACACAAAGTTCACTCTTGAACAATCCATTTTCGTGTACGTTGAAATATGCGTATTTTAACGTTTTCGGTAACGTTTTCGGGCGTCGAAAGTCATGTATGACTAGACAATCACCAAGGATACTTAATATAACTTAAAATACTTATATTTATATCAAAAATATCATTTTATATTCTGATCTAAAATAGTTTTATAAAAATCACTTTAAAAGCCGATTTTTACTGTTTTTTAACGCATAGTCTTGTACCGAACTTTACTATAATCATCCCAAATTGTGATGACTTGATATTTTAACATAACACATTTTATTTACTAAATAAAATGGTACTTATACTCATGTTAATTCATATTTCGCGTAAGTCACATAAATCATGTAATTTCACCCAATTTATTACTTTTTAAGCTACATGTACAACATGCAAAGCTACCAATACTTATGACATAACTTCATATCATCATAACACATCATATCACATCATTTTTGTATGTTTATATTCTGATTTATTCACTTTTATCATACCATAACAAATTCACCATCTTATGATCATTTAACCATCATGCATGCTTATGTACAAATACCTAATGCATGATTATCATGTCATCTTCATCCAAGACTTAAATGCATCTTTCATACATTTATTTCGTACTATCCAAATATCATTTTCATCTAATCATCATCAAATCATTCAGGGCATTAATGCATGTAACATTCTCATGCTTTTATGAACTAACCACAAAACCCATATGCATGCATACATATATACATATACATGACACACACACATGTGCACATATACTTCCAAAATTTCACTTTTCATATATTCATCTTCAATCATATGAACCTTTATATAAAACCTTTTTTATCACGCATGCAATCACCTCTCAAGAATCATATCATTCAAGAACCATCATTTTAACAAAACACAAATACTAACCCACACTCATACACACGCACGGCCACACACACATATATTCACTTCCATTTTTTATACTTATTTGATAAAATCTTAATTCATGTGAAAATCCCTTCTTGTGAACAAATATTGTAAAAATACAAGATTTAAGGACAAGAATTAAATATAAAAAATGAAAGTTCATACCCTTGAAGAACACTTGAAGTGGGTGGAAGATATAGACAAAAATCCAGGGGTGAATCTTCATGGACACTTGTTTCTTCATAAAAACCCTTTTAAATTCACCACAAACTTCACCATACATGTAGGTTATGGAGTTTTTGCATGGTCTTGTAAGTAGTGTAGGAACATTTAGACACTTTTCCATCATGAAAATATTGGTGGAAGGTTCAAGTTGTGGTGAATACCCCTTGGGCCGCCACATGTCCCTCACACACATACTCCATATATACATACATATATAATATATTAGGCAAAACTGGTATTTAACTGACTGCCAGGCATTTTATCTCGCGTGTTAATCGCATTTAAGGAATTTAAAATTATTTTTATCATAGTATAAAAATCAACTCGCCATAATATTGCTGAACAATATTTTATTTGCCTAGACTGGCTGTGTTGTTTATATTTTGTAACATAGCGCGATATTGCGGAGTACGTGCTTGAACTCGCAAAATAGAGTTTTTACGCATTTTAATTAATTTTTCTTCACGGATATGATTAAAAATAGCATTTTAATCATAACGGACTATTTTTAGGATTTTAACGTTAATCAGGCAGTCACCAACGTTCGTTTCGCATTTTGTCCTTTACGAGATAAGTGTTTATCTTATTATTGCCAACATATTTTTCAACAAAGTTTGACTTTACCAACACATAAAATTCCATCAATTAACACAAAATTCAACAAAATATTGCCTTTATTTATTCATAAAACGTGTTACACTAGTACGATACATGCGCAAAATAGCCGGGTGTGGCACACCACCAAGGCAACCATAATCCTCACAACAAAGACGATCTCATCCAGAGGTCCTGCTTTAGAGAGGCTGAACATATCTACGATGATGATTTGCAATTTCTGAATATTTCATCAATGGGTGCTCTGGACCTTGATTATCTAGAGAATCAAAACGATCAAAAGATAAAAGACTTGGAAAACAGGGTGAAGTTTTTGGAAGATGAACGTAAACATATGGAAGCAGTAATAGCTAGTCTTGTCTTTGATAATTGAAGAATAAGAAGATTGACAGGTGAGCTAGAAGCTGACAGATTTGAGAAAAGATAGAAAGCTTGATATGTTTCAGAAAGTGTTGCAAAAGAAGCTGGGTATAGACTTTGAGGTAGAATTTAATCAGAATTAACTGGTTAATTTTGTTCTTATCGGTGACGTTATTGATATTCCTTATCATATTGAAAGAAAGAAAGAAAAAGTTGAAGAAAGAACACGAGAAAGAGACTGAGGAGGACGATAAAGATGATGGTGAAGACGTGGATGTTGATGGTGATAAACATGATGGTGATAATGATGATAAAGGTGATGATGATGATGATACACTCAGGTTGGTACAGGGTTGGTGGTATATCAGGCCAAATCTGTTGATTCTGGCGATAATGATGACTTCTTAAATGATAATGTAAATCAAGAAGGTGATGTTGATAGAAAGGGGGAGCAGAAGGATCCTGTAAATGATGAAGAGAATTCAGGAATCTTCACAGACGTTACTCCAATAATGGTTGTTCCTAGAATCTCTCATAGAACGATTTATCTTGAACCTGATATTGAGGAGGGAGAGTTTGTTCATAATTATTCAAACATTGATGAAAATACATTTGAATTCGATTTCGAGGAAGAATTCAACATAATAAATGTGGCAAAACCAGAAGATTATGTATTTCAATATGTTGAAGAGGCTGATAACTACAATAATATTGTCGTGGAGGATGATTCGGACAATGAAATAGTAAAATATTCAGGTGAAGGAACCGATGACTTCCCAACATTTCAGGAGATGTTTGATGATGAGACGAACAAGCTTTTGAAGCGAAAGATTGACGAAACAGTGAAAGATGGAGTATCTCCGATGGTTGATAGAGACGAAATTAAAAGAGCCAGAAGAGCATGGTTCAAAAACATTCCAAAAGAAAATTTAGACGACCGTTAGCATTTTCCACGAGAAATCAAGATGAGTCACTGGAAGATATTATCAGCTGGGGTTGGATTCTGGAATTGAATGTCTGTCGAATCAAAAGGGAATATGACATGCACTACTTCAAGTACTTACAAAATATTAGCACACTGCCATGGTGGGATGTTCAAGAGTTGTGCTAGACAAAGCCTATTATTTTTCAAATGAAGCCTGGAGATCAGAAACTGTGATAGTTGATTAGAGTTAAAGCTCGTCATGATTTTCCAAACTCGAAGCCTCATTGTCCTAAGAAAATTACACAGATAGATCTGGTTTCGGGATTGCCTGATGTTACATTGATTATTAAAGGACCGCGATCAATCAAACACATGCCCCTAATGAAGTTAGAACAAGATTTTTATAAAGACTTCAGATAATGAGGAAGCGGTGATCGTATTGAAAACTGAAGGACTACGGAGAGCAATCAGGATACCAGACCCGATGTGGCTAGTGAATTTATCTAAAAAAGATGTTGAAATTTTGTTTTACAACAAGATCGTACATCAATTGCAAGATTCAGCTCAAGCCCTGTAGTATCAGAATGTGATCAGAGTTTGTTATGCATATAAGATCAATTCTTGAAAGATGTGGAATGCCACATAGAGAGAGATTGAAAGAGTTGGATTTCTGAAAGATATGAAAAGGAAGAAAGGATTGAAGAGAAAATGAAGAAGGCGTCGATTGCAAGATATTAGCTTATGAAGCCACCAAAGACTAACCAAACACCAATGTCTATATTTGAGCTGAAGAAGCAAAGAGTCAGGAAATATTTCTTCGGGCGTTGAAGTTAACGTTATAAAGTTTTGAAGACTAAAGACTGCGGCAACATCCAATGGGGTTTGTTGATACATATGTTTGCTGCCTACGTCTACGAGTCGTGTCAGTGTCTGTAATAGGCTAAAATGTTAGATTTTGATATTGTAATGTTTTACTTCTTACGAAGGTATGTTGTTTAGCTCGTACGAAGATAGACTAATTTACTTCGTACGAAGGTGTCTAGTGTTAGTTCGTACGAAGGTGATAACTTAGTCCGCACGAAGGTAAGAGTCCTATAAATAGGTGTGTGTGGTTATTCAGTTTGTATTGGTTTTGCGGACAAGACGACGAAGCCCTGTCCAATTATTTCCAGCTTCTAAACATTTACGATATTAATGAAACAGTGATTGAAAAGTAATCTTGTTATATTTGTCACCTAATTTAAAATGAATTTCGTACGTTATAGACTAGGTTAAACAAATTAGATCTGAGCTTATCGTGGGATAGCAGATCCTCACAGTTTGGCCGACGAAGGTACCAATGGCAGAGTCCAAGAAATGGTTACTAACATCTGGAGCTCTTCCCCGGGTTGTTGTAAGCATTGGGCAAAGTGAGGCTGTCATTGAGGACGAAATTTTAGCCCTCCCATTGGCCTCACAAAGGATTCTTCGGTACCTGTCCTTACAATGTCTAATGGATTGGGGCCTACTCTAGCCCGTAGCGATAAGAGTACACCTGACAAGATGTTGAAAATGCAATTTAGCCACACGGTGGGATCTAGCAAGAGACAGGGGGTTGAGGGTGTGGTTACTAAGTTGTTGGGGTTTTCTTTCCCTAAACATTTAGAAGTTTCTTTTTCGTTTAACTCGGAAGGAAGCGTTGATCCAGCAAACCAATGATGAACTGCATACCAGGTACGTAAGCGTGTTGTTCAAATAGTATTTTGCATGCAAAATTACCCCCATTTTGTTTTTTATATATTTAATTCTTTTTTTTTTCTGTTTGTCAGAATACTCAGGCTGACCTAAAAACCACTGGCCCCTTGAGCATTTCACGTAAGTATGATTTGAGTTTTTACAAGTCTTTGTTTTATGTTTGAGTTTTTTATCCCACGTTATTTTATAGGTTTAGATGTTTGAGGAAGGTTATGGTTCTAGGACGAACACCGCCTCGGAGTTGCATTCATTGGTGTCGGGTGAGGAAGTTGTCGGGCCTGTCCTAGATGTGTGAGCGCATGTCCTTAACTACAACCCTGCTTTTATGATCGTGGGGCACCCAAGCGCTTGTTTTGCCAGTCTACCACCATGGTGTTTTTGTTATTCCTTTTTTTTTGCATTACAATTTTTTTTGTTGTAACGAAACTTTTTTTGTACTTGACTTGCCCCCCCCCCCCCCCTTATTGTGTATGTTTCTTTCTTTGGGTTAAGTGGATGTTGATAATGGAAAGTACCCAGAAGGCAGCCATTTATGATCATTCCGAAGTGGTCTCGTAGGCAGCCTATGCGGGCGATAAGATATGCTGGACGACATGGTCTTTGTGCCAATTCTTGAGGAAGCACATTACTATCTTGTAATCTAGAAGCTGAAGAAATTTTCTTAATTGACAACATTCAAGCACCCTCATCGCTGGTTAAACTGAGGGACAACAGGGAATATTGTCTTAAGTCGACCCTGTTCAATGTGGTGAGCGTTTGTATAGAAGTATTTGTGGGGATTGGTTTTTGGCTATCAATGTTTAAAAGTGACTTTTACTTTTTTACAGAAACAAATTTCCATTGACTACTTGGAACCCGTTGACCATCCAAAGTGCTCGATCTTTTGACGATGCGTCATACAACGAGTTTTCCTGCTCAGGGGTACTAAAAAAAAACTACACGAACTGTGGCGTGTTCACTATGCAACATATGGAGAGATTTTTAAGTAAGTGTGGTAAGTCTATGTGTGGTGTTGGTCAGAACAGGTCGACGAAGAGGTCACAAATAAACACGCTCTGAAAAATGTATGCTATGAAGACCCTACTATACCCTACCAACATTTATAGTGGGGGTGTGCGAGAGAAGCTTGGTCTGCATGGAGATTTGAAAGCATCCCTGGAGGAACTGCACTGTTGACAGTGCCACATATAAACGTCTTTTATTTTGGGAGCCGTTATGTGGGTTTAGTTTTTTGTGTTTGTTGTTCCTATTTTTGAGTGGAGGGGGTAGACAAAAACAATACTCATTTTCGATCTGGTTGTATTTCTTATATAATGTTACTCTACCATGGTATGTTTCTATGTGTTATATTAGGGGTTGTACCAAGGGGTTTTGGTGGTTCCTAGGTAGTGGCTAACCTGTAAGCTTTAATTTGCTACAACGCTCTGATGGGGCTCCTCGTCAAAATTGTATGTATATGTCCCTTTTTTGCCTCTCTCATTTTGTTTACGTTTTGGTTTGGGTGATAGAAGCAAACCTGATTTGATACTAGAAAAACACAACCATCTATGATTTTTACAGGGGATTCAAAAATACCCTGCTTGTTGTCAGAAAATGCTACACATGCATCTCAAAGTACAGTATACAGAAAAACAAAAAAAAAAACATTTTGTTTTGTGACAAAAACACATTTAAAAATAGTGTCGGGAAAATCCACCCACACAAACAAAAGATATAGACACTATAGACACAAACAAACATCCAATTAAAAAAACCCTCTTAAAAACCACACCCGCATAAAATGGTTAGATTAACACAAATCAAACAACATATAATGGGTCTACATATTCACACACCCTATTTCCAGACCTTTAAGATGCGTCGTCTAGCTCTATACGGGGCGGCTAGGGTTTTTTCCTTCGACCACATTCCTGACCTCGTACAATGTCAAATCAATCACATCAGACTGGGTGTCTAGGCCTAGACGGGGCCCTATAGACGACAGACCCAAGACGGGTCGTCTAGGCCTAGACGGGGCGTCTAGGCCTAGACGGCGTCTTGAAGGTTGATCTGACTGTGGTCTGCATGCATGTGAGTAAAGCAGGTAAAGTGATACGAGGCGTCTAGGCTTAGACGAGGCATATATTTCTTTGTTAAATAGAGACATAGAGGGCATTCTCATTATTCAGACAATTCCTTGTCGAACTTTTCTTCTTCTTCTTTGCCTTATACTACCCCATTTGATATCATTCAAAGGTGCTGAAATCCCATTATACTAGGATGACAACTATTTCATTTCTTTGGGTCGTATACTGGTGAGTCATGGGTGCCCGAAGCCATTCCGATAACAGTTATTAGCTTAAATTACTTGTTGTTTTAATTATTTACTAGTAATGATACCGTTTTTAGGGGGAGACTGGTGTTCCCGATTCTAACAAGCAAGAGGAGGTTGTGTCTAGTGTACAAGGAAATCAAAACAGACCGTTTGTAGATTTGAACAAGCATCATCCTGTTGATGAAACATCCCCTGTGGATGACTCATACCATGTTGATGACCATGTTATCCGGCGCAACAAGGGTTTTCGGATTATGGATACGGGTGTGAATATTCTTATGTGCAACAACACTATCCGATTGGATACGGAGGAGACGGTTACGAAAGTTACAATGCAACACAGTATTTTTACGGTCAACAAAACTATCCGGACGGTGGAGGTTATGGTGGTGAGGCACCCCCATCACAGGCAATCCATACCTCACAAAGATGGTATCAAACTTATTTATTTATGTTAGACAGTTGAATAAATATAAAATCTAACATAACGTTATCGTTGTTACAGGTTTTCAACTCTCTAGATGAACTAAAAAACTGGGTACAGGAAATGGCAAAGGCGAATGGTTTCGTTATTGTAACCCGACGATCAAAGAAAATTAGGGGCAGGACCAGGAGGGTATGGCTTGAATGTGACCGTGGTGGTGAGCACCATACTACAGCAACGGTTAGAAAAGCTGGAAGTAAAAAACCGGTTGCCCGTTTTACTTGGTAGCTGTGCGAGACCATCCGTATGAAACCTGGGGGATAAAAGGGGAAAGACATAAATTACCATGAACTTTGTGAGGACCTGTCGGCCCACACATTTGTGCGAAGGTTTACTCCCAACGATTGATAGAGTAGCTGAACAGCTCGAAACATGGAGCCACGCATAATTTTTCAAACGATAAGGAAGCAGTTTCCTAACAGTATCCATGTTCAGAAAGACGTACAAAACGCAGTTAAGAATATTACGGCCGAAAAAAGATACGGACTGACTCCCATGCAGTCACTAGAAAACATCCTTATTACAAAAGAATTTATTTACAGCACACGAGAGGAACACGAAACAGAGGTCGTAACATAGATCTTCTTTGTTCATCCATACTCGAGTCAAATGTGGCGTGTGTTCCCGCACGTTTTGCTGATCGATTCCACGTACAAAACAAACGTATACAACATGTCACTTGTCCAGATAGTTGGTATGACGCCCACCAACTATTCGTTTTGTATCGCGCATGTCGTTATCTACAAAGAACGTAGTGATTACTTTGTATGGGTGCTTGCGAGGATCAGGTCAATGTTGGATGAATGTATGGAGCCATGTGTGATTGTAACGGATAGAGACCTGGCCCTAATTAACGCATGTGCTAAAGTTTTTCCAAACGCCTCTTGGTATCTTTGCAGGCTTCACATACAACAGGAGATTTGTAAGCACTGCAAGAGCGCCTTCACAGAAGAAGACTAGAAAAAATTTATGTCATTCGGGGGACATTGTGTGAGTCTCCATCAATACCCATATATGAGTACAACTTGGCAACCTGCAAAAGCGACTTGTGGAGTGCAAACGTTCAAGTAAGTTTTTTTAATAACATATGACTCACCTATGTACATTTAATAAATTAATTATACTTTTTAGGGGTCTTTACGTACGTGTATGATAACTGGCTGAAAGATTACAAGGAAATATTCGTCTTTGCGAGGACTGATCAGAGTCGCAACTTCGTCAGCGTACCACAAACAGAGTTGAGAGTCAACACGCCAATTTATAGAGATACGTCCAAGATAGGAGCTCGCTAGACCATATAGTAGGTTGTGTCAAGGATATAGTTGAAACACAATACGGTGAAATAAGGAGGAGCTTCCGAGAAAGCATCGAAAAAAGAATGAACACCACAAAAAACCCGTTATTTGACCACCTACGTGGAAAAGTTTCCCATACAGCGCTTGACTTGTTGACTGGAGAGCTACTTAGGAAACTAGATGTGTTGCAGCGCTTGCATTCATCATGTGGTTGTCAGTTGTGGTACAACTGTGGGTTGCCGTGTTTTTGTAGGCTGGAAAAGTACGTACGTGCAGGTAATACTTGTTAAATAAGAAACGATGTGTGTTATATATGTCCGTTAATCATGTGACTTTAACAGTGCATTGTTTTAACCGTGCAGAGCGTCCGATTCAACTAAAAGACGTAGACATCTTCTGGCAGAAGCATAACTTTCAACCATGTAAATTGACGTGATTGAAGAGCTCAATATTGTTAGGCAATAGTTAGAGTCACACCCCCTACTCAGAAAAAAAGCTTGTTGGCAAAGATTAAAGCGATGTTGACTCCAACCAAATCTACCAAGAAACCACCGGTTGTCCAACAAAATACTCGTGGACGGCAAACAACAAAGCAAGTACAAAACAGTTTGACGAGGCCGCCCGTAGAGACGAAAAATTGAGGAGAAGCTCCTTTGGTGATGCAAACATGTGCTTTCAAGGTTCCCAACAAAGTAGGGCGATACCCCCCGCCAAAGCTCGTGCGTTCTATCCCAGGCCTCTCAACAGTCGGTCATAAAGTCTCAAAAACCCAAAGCGGGTCGAAGCCGTTCAACGAGTTCTCAACAAAAAGAGATTCGAGACGATAACGGTTTTCTGTTGATAGTGAGCGACGAGAATGTGTCAATCATCAAACGGTTTAAGTCTCTCCTTCTAAACATTGTCTCACCCGTACATCTCATGCATACAAGATGTGAGGCCAGAGAGTCATTGTGGGTTTCGGTCTATGGCTGTGGGCTTGGGTATGGGAGAACGTTTATGGGGGCACATTAGAAAAGTTCTTGTAGAGATGGATCAGAACGCATCGATCTGGGTGCCAATTTGGGATTCGGTAGAGCGTTGTCCCCCCACTCACTAGATGGACTTCCCCCACGCAGGGCTTCTTATTGCACAAAGGTACGGTATCGTGGTTCACCTGTTAAGCATCGATTGTTGTTCCACCTTCTTTCCGATATTGAGTCCTCCGACTGATCGAGAACCACGAATGATAACGCTTGAACATGTTAACAATAACCACTTTATACATATTAGGCTAGAAGGCCAATATCTAATGCCGACAATAATTGACACACGAAGACCCACTACAGAACAATGGCAATATATGTACACGCCCCTTTAGAATGGTATACATCGATAATGAAGCCCCCACCAAATCCAAACCCGAATATTAATTTCATCGGCAGTGAATCGGAAGAATGATTTTTTGTATAATTAATATGATTTTTTGTATAATTAATACGATTTTTGTATAATTAATATGATTTTTTGTTTAATTAATAGATTTTTTGTATAATTAAATTAATTTTTGTTTAATTAATATGATTTTAGGTATAAAAGAAAAAGGTAAAAAAATATGAATATACACTGCGTACAGACCTAGACTGGACGTCTGTTGTTGGCCAAAAGACCATTTTACCCCTGAAGTGCACCCCGTCTAGGCCTAACCCAGGGGTATAAAGGTAATATTGAAGAACTAGACGTCCCGTCTCGCCCTAGACGCAGCATACACTTTGAGCGGCAAATGTAAAGTGTTTAACTTTTTGAATTTTAAAGGGAAATGGTTAATTACCATTTTACCCCTGACTTGCTCCCAGTCTAGGCCTAATTCAGGGGTAAAATGGTAATTAACCATTTTAGCAGAAGATGTCTCAAATGGTTAATTACCATTTTACCCCTGAGTTAGGCCTAGACGGGCGGCAACTCAGGGGTAAAATGGTAATTAACCATTTCCTAAGCCGTGTCGTCTAGTCCTAGACGCTACATCTTCTATATTTACCATTTTTGTAACGCCTCGCTTTTTCGTACTTTCCTAAATTAGAAAGTGTAATCGTATTTCTATTTATGGAAACTTGTATTCGTATCACATTCGTATTTCATTTCCCAATCTTATAATCCGAGACTTTGATCGTAATAAAATTCGTACATGATACATACTTGTCTTACATGCATTTAATTGTTAAATACGTGTTTACATACAAACCGATACTTGTTATACGTGAAAATACTCATACATTCATACGTGATACCTAAAATATACTTACATATACATTATACAGCTGAAAACATGAGAAAATATCAAGTTTTACCATGAAATGTAAGATAAACTAAGTTCAAGGACTAAAAATAGCATAATCCGGAGAAAGTGGTTTCTTACCCATGGATTGGTCCATTTTGTGTTTGTTGGATTGTGTTTCTTGCATTTAATACTCACCTAACTCAACCCCCAAACCTCAACTATAAATACCCACCTCCTCCCACACTCATTTCACAACTCAAACACTTCTTCTCTTCTCTATAAAGCTCTCTCTATCTAAAGGTTCAAGGCTTTCAAAAGATAGTTTGGTGTTCCTCCAACCTTCCAAACCCTTCACGAAATAACAAGTGAAAGCTTGCAAAACAATGAGTACACTCGAACACCCTTTTTACGCTTTACACTTTTGGGTGCAATATGTTAACCTATCAAAATACACGCAATCACACTTATACTTTTATGCAATCCCCTAAACAATCCATCATACATGCTATAGTTACTTGCTACATGATCCGTATACTTGGAACATTCTTATGTGATACTATTCATCATTAACTTTGGCTAGAGCCTCCACCTTAACATGTATAGCGCTATAGGAGTAACGCACCACCCGTATACTTGAGGTCATGTTAAGTTTTATTCTATTTTTGCGGTACACGCGAGGGTTGACTTATAGATTGCATCCCATGTTATGTAGATCTTATATGCTAGCTTAACATGTGGATTCGTTTAAACCTTTTGTACTTATGCTATATCAAACTTGTGTACTCGCCAATACCTGTCGTATTGAACTATACTTTTAACATGTTGCAGGTTAAAGATGTTGATCATGATGAGTCTTACTAGGGATGGCATAGATACAAACCTAGAATGTTAAGTTTATGTTATCTATGGTTGTATTTGAAATTTGTGATGTACTTGACATTGTGTTATGAAATGAAATTTGGTTGATTTAAATATTATCACAAATAGTGTTATGATGCAATGAGCAATCTATTTCGTCTCACTCTGATGTTTTCGCCATCGGTTGGGGTGTGACAGATTGGTATTAGAGCCATAACTATAAGGAATTAGGTAGAATTGCCATGTTTGACCTAGTCTATAGTTAAAGGGACCAAAGTTGACCATTCTTGTTCTTGTTTAAAATATTAATTCTTCCTACCTTGTTTCTTCCTGTTTCTTTTGGTCTTATTGTATATAATATGTCTTTCCTAAGACATTTACACAATATACACACTTGGAGACTTGAAGACACTCATATAACGAGACGATCTCGCCAAAATAGGGGTGAAACCCGCACTTTGGTGATAACTCTCAATCCGTGTATTCGATTTTTCAAGAAATTACGCCATCAAGTTAGGAGTGATATCCATACCTTGATGAAAATTTTTCATTTCATACTCTAGTGGACCCTTATCAACGAGTCGGAATTCACTCCTCATTTGGTAAGTACTAACCACGCTTAGGGTACGACGTTGTCAAGTCAGGAGTGAAACCCGCACCTTGTCAGCTAGTCCCACTCCTCGATTTTCAATCTCGCCAAAGTTTTGATTTTTCGATCAATTAGAGACGTGTAGTAACTGGAAGGTAAAATGTTGTTAATCGCTTCTCGACGAGAGCATTTTACCTATAGGCCAAAGCACGTTCCTCTAATTTGAAAGGATCTTCGATTCACTTTGGAATAATCGATGCTTCTCAACCCAAAGCACTCCAATATTTTACTAAGCCTATCTTTATGTATCTCAATTTCTATGTGTTTTAATACTTGTTATCTCGTTCATTTCGAACCCGATGCACAATTCGCACATCTTTCCAATAAAAAACAATAGTAATTCTCGCAAACCAACTAAATTTATACTCCTTACGCAATCATACGTGTTTATACTATTGAATACTTATTATGCTTATGTCACCTATGTGAACTTATACGTGTTATACAATACTTACATGCCCAAACGTGACTTTCATAATCACGTTACGATAAAGCCTCACCCTTTCCACTATTGTCAACCACTTTCATGACAACTAATCGATTTAAAATTTTACCTAAACCTTTTATCATTAAGTGAATTTCCCCACTTATGCATGAACCTCGAACCTTACAATTTTAACCAAATGATTTCTAACCCTACAACTTATTTTCGTAATGATACTTTAAATGTTTCCTTCCCAGATTTTCAAAATCTTATCAAAAGCTATCTATCAAACTTAGTCGGTCTAATGAACCTCTTGCCCACAATTTTCATAATTTGTCCAATCACTAGGACACACTCATTTTATACTATCATTCTAAAGACATTTTGTTCCCAACGAAAAACCAACGAAAACTTTCTCACATACATACAAGTACGTTTTGCAATATATATATATATATATATATATATCTTCCTTTCAAAAATCAAAGTTTATCCACGGGATTTTCAAACACAACTTTCTTATAAAACACCTTCAACGAAGCAAGTTCACTGTTTTAAAGCCTTTTTCAAGAATGTTAATACGCAATTCCAAATCTAAACACATGGGCATGGAAGACTCATTAGGTCAGACAACTAAAATCCTAACTTTTTTGAAACTAAAGTAACATTTCTTTTACAAACTGCATCTTACATCAAAAATTAATATTTTTCGCAATATTCACCCGACATTTACAATTCTGGTCTTTCTTCCTGACAAACTCGACTTATTTTTTTTCAACCAACTCAATGTCTTGACTTAAGCAACCACACACATGCATACCGCCTTATATGTTTCTATTTATACAGTCAATATTACATGACAATATTACACATATCACCATTACACTTTGTATTTTACACCCTCCGCAACTTCATAGTAACTTGTATATGCTAAATCCCATTTTATTCCACCTATACGCTCCATATTGCATGCTAATGTTATACATATTTGTCTTCAATCATACTCAAAATTTATGCATTCGCACTACTTGGTAGTCATACTTGGAATCTATAAGTAAGCATAACCCAAGTGGTTTCGCTTACGTTCGACACGCTCATACGTACATACAATCATGCTTACATGCTTAATTTTTATACGCTATCTTACATAGCCTTTGCATACTAGATGTAACCTAACCCGTACACTACTAGTACAAACTATGCGGATCATGCACAAACCAAAATAATCGCGGGTGCACACGAGATTATATTAGTAGGCGCATGAAAACCATAGTGGGTTATACTGTGTATCGTAACACGGAACGTAACATGACACCGAATAGCGAAACAGACGTAACATGGTGTGGACATGGTGGATACGCTGCTGGTACTTGCTATATATAAGTGTTCCTACTATGTTACAAAACTTTCATAAAACGTGCCAAGAGAAATTCAGTGATTTCCCGGACCTTGATAAATACATTTGATTCACAACAAAATTTGGTGACCCCACTTCGAAATGATTAGTACTCGATTATCCATGATAAAGCTTCATTCTCAAAATCGTTAGCTTTAACCGCTACAACTATCACTAGCATCTCTCAACGTTCCATGTTTTCATTTTATCCGATATTCATACCATTTTTTACCCCTCGAATCATTCACTACCATACCACGATATTCCCAATTCTTCCCTTAACATTTCACCAAACTTTATTTATAGTGAATCAGCCTAAAATTTCAATCCATTTTGGTAAACGTCCCCACCAGCTCAATTTGGTTAAAATGTTCCTTTTCTTTTAAAACCATCTTTCACTCTTATCTACGCACAAACTTCAACTAGTCGGTCTATTACCGCCAAAACCTTTTAGAAACCGTAAATACTTACCATCCTAGTTCTCTCCAATAAATATATTCTACAACAAGTGATTTTACTAATACGCCTCAGAACTGACATAACTTTTCTTACAACTTACAGTGTGGACTGCTCATTTTAATCAAAATACATCCATAGTAATACTAAAACCTTCCTATTAGGTCGTACTCTTTTTAAATATTCCTTACAATGAGTTATCCAGACCCAATCAAACTCACTTATTTACACACACATACACGTTTTAACTTATTCTTATACACATTTACGATTGGTGTCTCAAAAACACCTTAGTCAAACAAATTACTTTCGCGAACCTACCATTTTTATCCTTCAAGATTTCGATACATATTGACATACTTATACATGAACTCCGCAAAAACTTTAAACTTCGAAATCTTGGTTTTGGCCAAACATTTTCACCAAAATGACATCTTCTCCAAAGTCTTCCTCTTGATTAATTTCGGGACGAAATTTCCTAAAGGAGGGGAGACTGTAACGCCTCGCTTATTCATACTTTCCTTAATTAGAAAGTGTAATCGTATTTCTATTTATGGAAACTTGTATTCGTATCGCATTCGTATTTCATTTCCCAATCTTTTAATCCGAGACTTTGATCGTAATAAAATTCATACCTGATACATACTTGTCTTACATGCATTTAATTGTTAAATACTGTTTACATACAAACTGATACTTGTTATACATGAAAATACTCATACATTCATACGTGATACCTAAAATATACTTACATATACATTATACACCTGAAACATGAGAATATATCAAGTTTTACCATGAAATGTAAGATAAACTAAGTTCAAGGACTAAAAATAGCATAATCCGGAGAAAGTGGTTTCTTGCCTATGGATTTGTCCATTTTGTGTTTGTTGATTGTGTTTCTTGCATTTAATACTCACCTAACTCAACCCCCAAACCTCAATTATAAATACCCACCTCCTCCCACACTCATTTCACACCTCAAACACTTCTTCTCTTCTCTCTAAAGCTCTAAAGCTCTCTCTATCTAAAGGTTCAAGGCTTTCAAAAGATAGCTTGGTGTTCCTCCAACCTTCCAAACCCTTCGCGAAGTAACAAGTGAAAGCTTGCAAAACAGTGTGCAATATGTTAACCTATCAAAATACGCACAATCACACTTATACTTTTATGCAATCACACAAACAATCCATCATACATGCTATAGTTACTTGCTACATGATTCGTATACTTGGAACATTCTTATTGATACTATTCGTCATTAACTTTGGCTAGAGTCTCCACCTTAACATGTATAGCGCTATAGGAGTAACGCACCACCCGTATACTTGAGGTCATGTTAAGTTTTATTCTATTTTTGCGGTACACGCGAGGGTTGACTTATAGATTGCATGCCATGTTACGTAGATCTTATATGCTAACTTAACATGTGGATTCGTTTAAACCTTTTGTACTTATGCTATATCAAACTTGTGTACTCGCCAATATATGTCGTATTGAACTATACTTTTAACATGTTGCAGGTTAAAGATGTTGATCATGATGAGTCTTACTAGGGATGGCATAGATACAAACCTAGAATGTTAAGTTTATGTTATCAATGGTTGTATTTGAAATTTTTTGATGTACTTGACATTGTGTTATGAAATGAAATTTGGTTGATTTAAATATTATCACAAATAGTGTTATGATGCAATGAGCAATCTATTTCGTCTCACTCAGATGTTTTCGCCATCGGTTGGGGTGCGACAATTTTACCCCTGACTTGCCCCCAGTCTAGGCCTAAATCAGGGTTAAAATGGTAATTAACCGTTTGAGATATTTTGTGCTTAAATGGTTAATTACCATTTTTACCCCTGAATTAGGCCTAACGGGTAGCAAGTCAAGGGTAAAATGGTAATTCTCTATTTCAACTAGATGGGTTGTCTAGGTCTAGACGCTCCGTATATGCATTGTATATGAATGGATAATCTAGACGACTAGATGCATACGACACAAACACAAAACACGCACACATACGTATGAACATCGTTGATCAGCCGTATATCAAGCGTATTTTTTTCGAATTCAAGCATCTCATGTACATATTCTAACCTATACTTCATGATTCTTGAATGTATTGTACATTTAGACGTAGGTTATATGTGTATTTGATGATTTTTTAGATTTTGGGTGTTATGTGTTGAAAAGGTGGGTTTTTAGTCTAACAGGACGGGGGGCGTCTACCCCTAGACGACCCCCATAGACGACCCAGGTTTTTTTTCTTGTTATTTATTTTATTTAAGTTTGTTAATTATTATTATTATTGTTAGTATTATTGTTAATTGTTGTTATATTGTTATTATAATTGTTAATTATTAGTATTATCGTATGTATACGGTATTTTCTTGAAGATTGATTATGGACGAGGTTGAAGATCAGATACACGAGGCTTCATATCCGCATGGACTGCGACGGGCTATGCCAACACTGGCGGATCCACTACACGGTCACACATATCTAGAGTTTCCGCGCGACACCGAGGCCGCTTGTTTTTGCGGGAAGCTTAGGCGTATGCATGTTGGATCGCCTGCCGCGATCGACTGGGATGCGATCCAGGCGATTAGTGAGACGCTTAGACTGCGTTATTTCATTCCCGTGGATTCACCGTGGCATCGTCTGTTTGACTTAGCTGGCACGCCGAGCTATGGGGAGCTGCTGATCGAGTTTTGTCGACGTTCACATTTCACCCTCCACGGGTCGACAAGCCGACTCCACAGCCACAGGCTCCTCCCCTTCCGCCTGAGGTTTCTTTTAGGTTGCCAGTGTTTGGCGTTCGATGATGCTAGCTGAGTTTGCCGTTCATAGTGATTTATGCCTGCAAGAGGAGATAGCTACAGATGTTTATACGTTGGGGCTAGTAGTGGTGGATAGACCCATTCTTTTTGGATTTTGGGAGGTGGTCACAAGGCATGACACTTGGGAGCACTTGAGGGCGAAGGGGAGAATTTCACATGTTGATGACCCATTGCACAGGTATGTACATTTTACAATAATTATTGTGATTATTATTATAAATTAATTTCTATATTTCGCTAACAATATCTGCAGGTACTTCTATTACCGCTCGCGGCCACAGCCATGAGTGGTGTACGAGCACCGACCTCTTTTTCTTCCATTGCTTATTGTACAGGAAGTTGTGCGCACTTGCACACGGTCTGGCCCAGTACTTCGCCTCTCCCCATCACCGACAGGAGCGCGGATTTTTGTATGGCGGCGCGTACGTGATTGTCATTGCTCGTTCGTTGGGTCATTTGTCGGAGACAGACCCACACTTACGGCCGGCCATACTATCGACGCGGATGGGTATTCAGACGTTGCGTGGGATGAAGCTTGCTAAGAGGTTCCGCCTCCTCGGCGACCAGTTTAAAACCCGCGCAGGTGAGCTATGGTTCCGGAGGCCCTACCAGAGCACTTCGATCCGGTCTATCCTCCAGCAGATGAGGCAGCGGTCGTTCAGGACCCTCCGGTGGATTTACACGGACCATCACTGCCACATCCACCACCACCTCCCGGTGTGCCCCAGTTACCTCGGCACGTTATTCAAAGTCATGCCCTAGGAGGTGCAGTATATACGTAGATACGAGCCGACATTGACAGGCTTTTGGATCTGATGGGTTGGGTGGTTCGGGAGGCACATGATAGACGAGAGATAGAGCGAGGGGTTACATGCCGTACCACTCCCACCACCTCGAGCACCACAGCAGCCGCAGCAGCCAGATCCAGATTCCGACTCCAACTCGTATGCATAGACGTTTTGTATTTAGTATTCAGCTATACAAATATATATATTGTTATGGATGTACAAAGTTATGTTTTATATGTTATATTTAAGTTTGTTTTCAATTATTCGATTACTAGATGATTGTTTATTTTAAATCGACATTGAAATATAATATGGAAACCACATAATTTTCAAAAATGTTAAATAATATTTACACGATATAATATTTGATATCTTTTTAAAATGTTGAAAACAATACTAAATTTAAATAATATAATATTTTTTTAAAAATAAAATGTAAAAACAATGGAATATTTAAAAGATCGAAAACGGTAAGTTATTTTTATACAAAAAATAAAACTTTTTAAAATTTAACATCTCAAATTACACCACCAAAAAACCTATTTTTTCACTAAAAAACATCATCCTCCAACAAAAATCATTTACCCCCACCAAAAACCCATTTTTCAACTCAAAAAAACACCAAGGTCCTAGACGGGTCGTCTAGGTCTAGACGGCCGTCTACACCCCTTAAATTCTATGCCAGACATTCCCCTGCTGCCTCCTTAAATCAGTGCCTAGACGACCCGTCTAGGGCACCAAAGGTGTCCAAATAGGCAGTAGGGTGTGTGAATATCTTGAGCCTATAATAATTTGCAAAACTTATTGTACTGTAGGGTAGACTATTTAGTGGACAACCTTAAAAAAAGTTTTTGATCTAACCATCGTCCGGTGTTGTGATTCCGTGTGAGCCGGCATCGGACTGTGGGCTAGAGAAAGAACAAATTTCCTGCATTACCCGCATCTGCCCTTCGACCCCAATCTGAACCCTAGACAACCTCTACGAGTTACATGTCATGACATTCTCCACGTACAATTAATCTATAGTGTCCCACCTATCAAAATTGGGGTCTATGAAGATGGAAATTGGTGTAACATCTATTGAATTTTCACTAGGTGCATCGTCTATCACTTCGTTATTCGTGTTCCTACCATCGACTTCCGTATTCTCCATTCCACGGTTTCAAAAATTTGGTGAGAGCCGAGGGATTTTTATGGAGAAAATTTTCCAAAAAAGATTTGAGAGCTCAAGGATGGTATGAGGTAAGATTTAACAGGAATGGACATACACTACATGATATGATTGTTTGGTATCCGGGCATAAAAAGACTTATCAGACCCTTCTCCATGTGAGTAATTTGACAAATTTTCCCTTGCACACAGACACATGCTTGATTAGGTGTCAGTGTATAACAGGTTAAGGAAAGTTTTCTAGTTCTCTTAAGTGGGTAATGTTCTTGCATGAAAACATCATGTATATATATATTATATACATATCATACTCAAATTAAACATAATAAAATTATCTATTTTATGGTACAATTTTTTTGAAAAACAATACAACAATAAAAAGTTATTGCATGTATAGAAAAAAGGTGTAATTAGATTTAATCAACGAAAAATCAAAAGTCGAAATTTTTTTTTTGCCTTTCATCTAGATTCCGCATATCACCTTGTGTGCCTTACTTCATAATAACCTCTTTGTACATCAACTTTACCCTAAATATATAAACATTAATTTATATAACTTATTAAAAGCATACGTACACTTTGTATTTATTTTTGTATTTATACTGTAAGGATTAAATACAAATGAATCTTAATATTTAAACATGAGAAGTGAAGGATTAGTTTTTTTTAACTTAATTTTCCATTTAGTCAAACTTGTTCTTTAGTTGAAAAAAATTAAATAATAATCAGTTTTTTTATATAATTATAGAGCAATTATATAATTTTTAATAAATTACAAGTTTTATCTTTTATGTTTACCCCATTTTACATGCGGGGTCCTTTAGTGCAAAAGTTGACAAGTTATATACTTTAATTCCAAAATTTTGCGTGTTTATCATTTAGGACAAATCCAATTAGATTTTTTGGTTAAATATAATCATGTGCCTTATACATGAGAGCATTCTTATCATTTCACCTTTTTCAGATGCTATTTTGTAAAGAAACTTTATTCAGTATTTTGTACCAAACTTAAAACAAAAAAAAACTGAAACTTCACCTCCCGCCCTCTCTCTCTCTCTCTTTTCTCTCTATTTCTATCTTCTCTCTCTTTACCATCGCCACCGTGAGTCCCCATTGCCGCTACCTGCCACCACCCTCCACGGCCCCTTCATCATCTATAACAACCATCGTCAACACCACACCTTCACCATCATCAACACCACACCCACCAACCTTCCATCCCAAATGTTTTCTGGCAAGATTGACACACCATATAACCACTGTAGGAACTGGGTTCACTTAAAATATAATTACAAAATATATAATAACGAGACTCTCGTTATTCGTAGAAAATATCATAGTACAATACCGGTTGCAATAACTAAATAAAAATAATATAAAATTTAATTATATATACCAATCTTGATTCAAGCCGCATCTCTGGTGGGTCCTTCACGCGCACTTGATAGTAGACTCGAGTATTCATCATCTTGAGTCTTGAAAATACTCCTTGACTGCAACAAAGAGCACACTAAAACGTTGACGGATTTGGTTGAGGCACGTGTTCAACACGCTTCCCTTAAAACAGATTTCGCACCTCTACTAAAAACGACGCAACTGTTTCCCAGGTACAACAGCCGAAGTAGTATGTACTGCCGAAGATGGCTCACGCGCCCGAGGTTACACTGGGTAATTGTAGTGTTTGAATTTATGGAACAAATAATGGTGGTGGAAAACAAGTAGAGAGTCCTACTCTCTCTAGTTGGTCTTCAAGTGTTCATCCTTCTTCTAATATGTTTATGTACCAAGCAATACAATATTCTTATAGTCACAAAAAGAGGCACATAGCCTACTAATTATACAAGATTTAAGGATTAGTGAAAGGTTTCACTTAATTAGAGACTTAAAAACTCTAATAAAACTAATTAAATGTCATCAAGAAGATCTACTCAAGAGTTAAAAACTCTATTATTCACCACATGAAGATTCTAATTAATATTTATAATTTCATCAAATTATAAATATATTAAATATCCCAAATTTCCAACAATCCTCCACATGAATGGAGATCGTTCAAAACACATAAAATTTCCAATGGAACCTCGACAGTTGAGTTTTGCATACGATAGGTAGGTATTAACCCTTTGAACTTTCGCTCATGAAATGCACTTAGCCCCCTAGCTCTGAGTAGCCATCATGTCTTTGAACTCGCCTGCCGTTTATGTAGACGACAATACACTTCATATAAGACTCTCCTTAGTCGGGTCATCTCCTCATAGTCGTTTCCAATAATGCTCGTGGAACACTTTCCTGGTTTTGCGAGAGCTCTAGGAATTGTGCCCTCAATTCCATTCGAAGCGACCCCACTTCTCTCTAACATAGGTGATTCTCCTTAGATTGTTAAAAGCATTGTGGTTACTGTGATTTATCCAAATCATTTACCACATATTATGCTTAGCCTCACTCATTGTCACTGAATGTCATAGGAATAGATTAGGACGTATTTAAACACACTTTTATACTTTGGGGGTATGTATAACCACATATACTAGGTTATGCATATCATTTATGCCCCCACAATGACCACCCTTAGGCATATGAGTTAGTTATCCTATTGAACTTAGATCTGGGGATCCCCAGTCAACTAAGTTAGGTTCCTTCACACACCCTTTTTCCATGGGCTTTAGTCTCATTCCACAACTTGATCTCTAATAAACCCTCAGGTTGTTAAATCCATAACACTATCTTTGACTTTGTCTAGTCATTACAAATAACTTTGCGTATTTGAGATCAGTTGTCATGATGTGTTGTTAACTCGTAAGTTAATTTTGCCTATAGTCAATTTCTAAGACTATAACCCCAGTGGTCATCTGAATCTAATTATAATATATGTCTTTGTATGATATGCGTATCATTTAAGGAAAACACATCTCCATTATGCACTACGACTTTTGTGTCCTCCACTTAGTCATTTGTTTGCAATGTTAGATTTGATTACAAAATCCTTATTGCCAAAATTTTATGGTACAAATGCAAGACATCCCCACATTTAAGTGTTATTGGATAACATCCGGATGGGGTAATGAAAACCATTTCTACATACCCTTATAGGGTTGTTTTTCTTAAATGGTATCCTCCCCCACATTTCTTGCCATTTGATCAACATTTCTGTAACTTCACTTATGACGACATTTATACACATGATTGAACAAGATCAACCTCATTATATCAGTGTTCAACTCATATTGTATTAGTTTACATAAGCTTCCGAGCTGACCAAAGCAACACATGCCATTGTCATAAGTTTGTCACAACTTAGAATAATTCTAATTTAACATCTAGAATAAGCGTAGACAATGAGTTCTCCTCATTAGCTTTACGAACAAACTCTTCAAAAGTTACATGTCTTTTCTATATAACGAATGAAAATTATCCCTCAACTTTGTCTATACAAGAATTCTTTTTGTGTTAATACACATTTGAATGTTTAGAGTTAATTGGTCTCCGTCAAGACCCATAATTAACCAAGTACTAGTCTAGCATGGTTTAGACTACAATACTTTAGCATGTGAACAGAAGATGCATCATTCTGATTCTTCACAGCCCCAAGGATATTTTAATATCACTTTGCAACATTCATCCCTTGTTAAGACAAAATAATTAGACTTATTCATAATCCTAAAACATCAATATTTAGGAAGGTCTCACAAATTATTGTATATAGCACATAGCTAAATTTTATCATTCAATTAAGGAACATAACATGTTTACCTTTGATCTCCAACGCTTTACCATTGACTCATAATTACTTAAACATAAGTCTTAATCCAAGTCACTTGCTGAACACACTCATCGCCAACAAGATGAATGTTCCTCGTCTACAATCACTATTATGTGGAAGATAGAGTCAACTAGATCCACACTCAACAACATAGCATCCATAATTTTGCGATAAGTGATTTGCACACATATATTGTTATTCATTAGGAGAGATGTATTTTTAGGATGTTCTCCCAAACGAAGGTAAAATTTACATATTCAAGTGGTAGACGCATCTACGTATAAATCTTGCAAGATTTATTAAAGGTATACAATAACATATAGTACTTTTACTTTCATATGTTAGAATACACACTTGTGAATTTTCCAACGACTTCTAACGAAGTATTTCGACATGAATCTCGTTTTTGTATTTTATCTCAATACACTCACTACTCACTCATGATGTGGTTACACATTTGATGTCTCGTTTTGACTTTAAGTCAATGCAACAATTCTGAAGTTGTTTATATCCAAGTATTTTCATGTACTATCCATTTAAAACCATATATTCTTTTAAATAATAATTGACGTTATAATTATTTTCCACAAAAATAATTTATAATAATAATCACAATTATCCGAAGATATTAATTTATAATAATAATTTATACGTCACAAACATTAGTGATTTATTTCTTTGCAAAAATTGCACGTGTTATCCGAAGATATTGAACACAAAACAATAAAATACATTCGAATTAAATCATAAGTACCAAACACTTTTGAAATTTAATCGGTAGCATAGACGATATGTAGACATCAAATATCAAAGTGCTTTTATCTTAAACATTTAATAATCTGACCAAAATCTTGCAAAGATATTATCCCATAGAATGTCTTAAGGTACTCCTTTAATAAAACACTCTGCACTCGTAAGTACAAGTTTCTCATTTCATCTTGAAACTATAAACTTGGACAATCATACTTAAAACAACACCAAGTTGTTACAAAGACTACTTTTAAGTAGTATACTTAAACAATTAAATTTCTTCACAACAACACCAAGTTGTTATCCACCAAATAATATCACGAGATTATTACTTTGTTCACCATATGTTACTTCTATCAAGAGTAGCAAACCATATGAATTATCAATGCGATGTAAACTTTGTTTTAAAAATTATTCTAAAACATTTCCTTAGTTTTGCAATACTGTATTAATAATATCAATTAGGGTTTATGAAAACATAAATCAAAACCCAAAATATCAAATGGTTTTATATTGTTTAGTCTTACTAAGCATGTACTAAATGTTTTCTAACACGCATGTTAAAAAAATGTTTGTATCGGATACATTATAGATTCGAACGTTTATATAAAACGTTTTTCAAGGATAAAGTTTACACAATAAACTATTTCTCATCGTTTTTAATGCACACATAAGCAATTAAATGTTTATAATCTCTAACCTTGTATTTGTGATACACTTTTTATAACACTCGTGTTAGAAAATTCAAGTCATTATATATATATATATAACATGATCATTTGGATTTAGAAATCACAAATTAAGTTGGTGATAAATCTCACACAACTACACCATCACTTTATAGGGATTTAATTCTTGTATTCTTACTGTTGTAGTTTTCCAATCTCATCAAGTTAGGCACATAGCCTACTTTTAATACAAGAGACATGGGATGGAGAAGAGTGTCACTTAATTAGAGATTTTATTAGAGACATAAAATCTAATAAAAACTAATAAATTGACATAAAACTCTACTTAAGGGTTTTTCTTCCATATGAATAGTATAGTAAATAATTATAATTTCATTAAATTCATATAAATAACAACACCATCACTTTATGATGATTTAATTCTTGAAGCCAATCAAACATCAACTTCAATGTATGACCTTTTAGTTCTAAACCATACGAAGTATAATATAAGTGTTTATATTCAATGCTACAACAAATTACTTATATAAAATGTTTACATAAAATATTTCAAAACATTTGTATGTAACCATTTTTTACAATCATGTTAAAATAAAAGAAATTCTAATGCGCACATTAGAAATGTTAACATTTCCACAAAATGTTAATTCGACTTGCTATAAACGCATATATGGTTCAAATAAATAGCTATTTCCAATACACACGTTAGAAAATAAACAATTAAAAAATTGCTAACAAACTAACGCTTTCCATGAACATTTCTAACACACATGTTAGAAGACAAATGAGTACAAAAATCGTTTTCTAATTTAACAGTTTTATAAACCGTTTCTAACACTTTTGTTAAAAGTAAACAATTACAAAATTGTTATAAAGCTTATCAATAAATAAGTTCTAACAAGCTCGTTAGAAATAAACGATTACAGAAACAAAACTTATCAGTTTTTATAAAGAACCAATTCTAACACGCTTGTGTAGAAATAAATGATTAGAAAAATCAGTATAAGGCTTATTAGTTCATATAAAATAAACTTATTTTTAACACTCATTCTTTAAATCATATTATATAAATAATATGATCATTTCTAACAAGCATGTTAGAACATGAAATGTTTACAAAAAACTTATTGTTTATAAAAATAAAGTCGGTCTAACGCACAAGTTAGATAATTTAATGTTTACAAAAAACGTGTGGTGTACACTAATAAACCCGGTCTATCACAAAGGTTAGAAAAATTAACGATTCTAAAATCGTTTCTAGAGGGGTATGGTCCCAAAAACCTTGCGCCTGCGCAAGGTACCATACCCTCAACAGCATAACTACAAGGATAACCTTACGCGCAATGTGCAATGGTGCGCCTTCCTTGAAATCAATAGGTTGTACAATGAACCTTGTGCACTTAGTGCAGCAGTAAATTAGACCAGCACACGTAGGTCACACAACGAGCCTTGCGCACTCAGCGCAACGGCAAGTTAGACCAAAAAATATAAGTAACACAACGAGCTTTGTGTACTTGGCACATCGGCAAGTTAGACATATACGCGCAGGCGACTAGATCCTACGCGGAACAAACAACCCTCTAGTCATGAATCCTAAAACCTTGCAAGGCCAAGACAAACATGAGAGCACCTCATAGTCTTGGGACAAAAGGATTTACCCCTGCCACTCTACGCTGGCCAAAAAGCACTGACAACCTCGCAGAAGGGATAAGCACTAAGAGGTGTTGACCATACTCAAGGGTACGGAGTGGCGGAACTGTAACCGATGGTTGCTCGGCAGGTTGCATTTGACAGTGTCGCATGAACAGTGATGTAGACGTCAGACTTTGCACCAAATCGTACTTACACCAGTGACTGTTACACCTTCTCCACTTTCGGCTGGCAGTAGGTCTGACGCTAGAGACAGCTGCCTTTACACGTGGCACCATTCAGCATCCGACAAAGCATACCTCCTGACAAAAGACATTAATTCTCCTACAAAAAAAATTAATGTCTGACGCAGAGGGACAAAACGGATGTCTCTGGCCGTATGACGGATCCAAGGCCCATCAGCCCATCTCCATGCCCACATATTTTCAGCTATAAAATAAGTATCGGATCACCAGGTAAACCATATAGAAATATACGAACTAACTTATTGCATGCAATTTTGAGCTTACTTGCTTATTACTTGCAATCACCAAATAATTATTCTCACGCTGGAGTGTGGTAAAGGAGAAAACCACTCTTTTCCCCATGACGAGACTAACGGTGCTGCTAGTTTTGCAGAACAGTCTGAGTGAGATCACCCTGAAGAACAAGCGAAGAGACAACCCTTTTATGCAGAAATCCCTTGGTTGTAACTAACATATCCCCGGATATCCCTAGGTTCAACGGGTGTTTCTTCATTGGCGCCATCCGCTATTTACTCTCTCTTTCTCATCAGTTCCTTCGTTTAATTTTTTCATAAACCTCACGTCCAAATGGTTGATTTCCCATGTAACACTCCACGAGGTCCTCGAGCCGAAGGTAAGAACCCATTTCATGCCTCTCGAATCGACGGGCTAGTGGAAGAAGCTTCTTCTGGGAATGCCGGAACTCACCACGACTCAGGTCGTGTGTATATCCCGGTTCCCCCGGAGCTCAGATGGAGACTTCTTTCGTACAAATCACATCGGTCTTACCCCCGGGTGAAACCCCAATGTCCTGGTACATCAAGTCTCAGGCGGCCCTAAACGTCGTTTACGCACAACTCTGCGCACAAACAAACACTTCTGCTGCTCCAGTGCAGATCACTGCTCAGGTGCATGCTTCGCCTACACCAAGAATACTGAGCTACGACTCGCCAGCTGGGGCGAGCGTACCATCTGAGCTCCGTACCCGAGAGACGGAGTACACTCAATCCCCGCCTAAACCTAAGTCTCATACTCAGAGGCGAGCATATGTCCACTCGCGGTTGGGCCCGCGTCCCCTTGGGGAGCGGTACACCCAATGTGAGGAGGACAAGACATATGACGAGGGTGATAGCGCCAGTGTGTTTCACCGGATGCCGAAGGATCATGCTGCGTACAGATCTGCGCCATGGGCTGGTTACAACCCGGAGGCGGAGTATAACGATAATTTGATCTACAGGCCGGTTGAAGCAGCCGAACACTCAAAATTTATCGAGGAGATCGCACTCAAACCACCAGAGCGCGCAAAGCTTCCCTCCAATGTTGGGAAGTACAATGGGTTGACAGACCCAGATGACCACCTGTGCCTCTTCACTGGCGCAGGACTGATCGGATGATGGACGCTACCTATGTAGTGTCACCTATTTGTCCAAACCCTCATAGGCGTTGCGCGCCTATGGTTTGACAACTTGCCCACAGGCAAGCTCGCGTCATGGAACGATTTGAAAGACAAATTCCTGACGCACTTCAGCCAACAGCGGGGTTACGTCATAGACTCTTCTGACAATTCCTGATTCGTGCACAGTTCAAACACATTGTACGCTTTGATGAGATGATCAAAGTCTTGTCAGGAACTACAGGCCTCCCAAAGAGTTGGGAAAAGCTCATGGCAGCAGCAAAGGTCTATGCGCTGATGGAGCGCAACCTCAATAACAGTAGACCTCCCCTACCTCACCACCATCCCCAAGACATTAGCAAAGGTTTTGGGAAAAAGAATAAGAGTTGGAGGGAGCACAACCAGAACCCTCCCTACTCACTGGTCAACAAACGAGTGACCATTAATAAACTCGCTACCCAGCGAGCAATAAAGCAAGATAATCGTGACCGCGAGTGGACTCCACTGACGAAAACACCGGCGGAGGTCCTCAGCTTTGAAGACCATCAGTTCAATCAGTCGTCGCCGATGCGCAATAAGAAAGGTCAAGACCCCAACCTTTTCTGGGAATATCACAAGGATACGGGGCACACAACTGATAACTGCATCTCCTTGCGCATGAGATCGAGAAAGCGCTCAAAAGTGGGAAGCTCACTGATGTACTGAATAATACATTCATTTATCGTGTACAGTTTGTAGCATTTTAGTTGGTTTTTGTTTTGGTTCGTCAAGAATATATCTACTTTTAATCCAAATACATTTTGCAGGTCTTGGTTCGTGAAAGTGGCTGAAAAGATGGAAAAAACGAGCTGAAACGATAATCGGAACCAAGCCGGATCGTAGTTGGAACCCGAGAGAAGAAACGAATTGAAAAACTTGTGAAATTACTTTCTGGCAGGCCACGACCGCCACATTTAATACCTCTCGCAGGTGGCGAGAGGGTGATAGTTATCCAGAATTCTATAACTCGGTCGCGCCATAACCCTCTAGCTGTCGGTGAGAGGGTGAGATTTCCAGAAAGTTTCGAAATCCCATCAGATTTGGAAAAGATAAGTATAAGTTGAAGAGTTTAACTCTAATTGCAACATCTTTGGACGAACTTGGAAGCTGAGGAGCTTAATTATGGATTTAAGAAGTTGGTAATTGGGAGTCTAAGCTGATAGGAATCATCAAGGTGAAGCAAGAGCTTGGAGACTAACTCAAACACGGGTTTTATTGCACAATCTTTTCACTTTTTAGTTCCCGTTGTTCTTACTTTGATGAATTCCGTTCTTGGCTTTGTTTTGATCATTCTTGAAACCATGTTAATTGGCTAGACTTATTTTGCTACCTAGGTTTGGATTTATTGTTTATGAAAGTTTGAAACTTGATTTGATGTTATGATGTTTAAATGGTATTTTTGGTAAAGTAGTTAGCCTTGACTTCTTGATTTGGTGTATTTGCATGGTTTGGATTAGTTATTGATTAGTTAGTTGTTTTACATAAATCTTGTTGGATGTCTTCCATAGAATAGGTTTGTGTTGATTTTCGGGTCTTAACGGGTTCGGGTAATCATTCGGTCGAATTGGCCAATAAACCGGAAAAACAACTAAGTAAAATATATAATTAGTTCTTAACATTATACATAAATTAATTATTGAGAAATAATAAGTTGTTAACTGAATTGGTTAGGTAAATTGTTAGATTTAGGGTTTGAGAAAATTCCAAGTCTAGTTTACCTGCCAAAATCGAGTCAGTTAAACTAAATCAAGATTCTTAGGTTGTCTAGGTTTTCTATTGAGAAGTAGTTAACTAAATTGGACACTTTACTTAATAATAGACAACCGATAGGAAGTCTTAAGAACCGGTAACCTCAAACTATTCTTAGGTTTCATAGGTGTCTTCCTGAGAAGGGTCGGGGTCTTGTTCGGTATACCTTAGAGTTTAGTATCTCAAGATCCCGGTTCACCATTTAGCATTATTAATCAATGAAAAGACCAAATAAGTATTAGTAGAAATCTAACATAGGTAGCTGTTTTACCATTCTGTAAATTATTCCCTAATTTAAAAGTTCAATTTCAATTGTTTTATTAAGTAATTTTAATTAAGTAATAATTTTAGATTTAAAAGCAAACCCCCCCCCCATATAAATAAGTGTGTTAATTAGGTCTAGATTGAGTCGTCAACTTAAAAACAGAGTCTCGTGGGTTTGATAATCCGGACTTACTTAAACTATTCTACAATTGATCGGTCCACTTGCCGGTTAGTAGTTTAGTAAAATTTAGGAGTCTAGAGTCTAATTTGAGTCTAGAATAGGGTAATCTTAATTGGTTGTAATTAACTACTTTTAGAACAACAAGTTTTTGGCGCAGTTGTCGGGGACTCTTTTTGGCAATTGCGTTGATTACTTGATTTAGGCTTAATTGTTTTATACATGTTTACCTTTTTTTTTGTTTGTGCCGTAGGAGTCTAAATAATTTAGTTAGTTAAATTTATTTAGTTTAAAAAAAATTGGTTTAGTTTCTTTTCTGAATTCTCGTACTTGTTTCGTTCCGGTTTTTAGTGGATGCCCCACACGCGTTCGCAAGGACCTCCGCCGAAGCCGCCGTCGGATACATCTTCTCGTCTTGCACCAAAGGTTAGTACTTCTCCGTCCTCTTTTTTCCAGTTTGTCCCGCCCTTTTAATTCACCCGACTTCGATTTTACACCAAAGCCCTCACCGCCCGGTTCCCCATCACCCCGTGTAGTTCATAGAAACGCAAGTCCACCACCTAATTTCCACATGGCCAATAACCAAACCGTTTACCAACAGGCCACCACCGGTTTCACCGGTGTGAACTCGCCCATAACTCTTCCCCTATGAATAATGACAAAGCCTGGCATATCCCATCTTACATCATGACCGCTATAACCAACTCTTGCCAATTCCACGGTCATGATGACGAGGATGCGCATGCCCATATTAACCACCTCACCCGCCTTTGTCACACTTTCAACATGGAGGGTGCAGGCAACGATGCGTGCTTTTTTCAAGTCTTTCCCTTTTCCCTTGGAGGCCGAGCCGCCATCTCGCTTGACTCTCAACCACCCGGTACCATCATTACTTGGGCCGCCCTACGAGATGCTTTCCTAAAAAATACTTTCCACCCGCAAAAGCATCTCGCCTTCATGATCAGATCCATTCGTTCCGAATGGAAACTGACGAGCCTTATCATCTAGCCTTGGAGCGTTTCCAAACCCTAGTGTCCCGTTGCTCTCAACACGGTCTGTCGGATTGGGCACTCATAGAGAAATTCTACAACGTTCTCACTCCTGAAACCGAAGCTTGATTTGACACATCTGCTGGTGGACACTTAATGGGAAAGAAGACGGTTACTGAGTTTAACAACCTCTTCGAAAGCTTAGCACATTCAGACATAGACTACAGCACTGCCGGCAGGAATTGAATCCATGTTTCTCGTACAACCCCGGTTAACCGGGGTTTACACCAAGTTAGCTTGGAAACTAAGGTAGCTGCCCATTAGATAGCTTTAAGCGTGAGGTCACTAAGGATATTCAGGAGTTGAAAAAGAAAGTGGATAGGTGTGAGTGTGTCGAGGGGTTCATGATACGATAGAGTGTCATACGCTCACTGTTGAGCAGGTAGAGTTCATTACAGGTCATAGTAGAGGTCCAAAGAACCCCTTTAATAATCATAATAATTCAAATTATAACCCTAACTGGCGTAATAATAATAACTTCCTCTCTTCCGGTAACCCCCCTGGTTTCCAATCAGGTTCATATCAAAACAGGGGGCAGGGTCACTACTCTAGTGGAGGTTCAGGTCAGTTTAGTGGTGGGGGTTCGAACCAAGATGGTCAGAATAGGAGTGGAGGTTCGAGGGTAGTCTAGATAGAATTGAGGAGCTTTTGTCTCAATTAGTGGTTAAGGATCAAGCTACCTAGAAAACTCTAGCGGAACACGATCTTCTCTTGAAAAATCAGCAGTCCGCACTCTTAGATCTTCAGAGGTCAGTAAGTAGTATCGCTAAGCAGCTGCAATAGCAGCAACATGGTCAGTTCTCGGGTAACACCCAACCTAACCCGGTGAACCAACACTCAAAAGTGATAACACACGTGGCGGTACGAGTTTGAAAGAGGTGGTGAGAGAGGGGGTAGAATTAGAGGAGCAGAATGAGGAGATAGATGAGGAGATAGAAATGGAGGCTCCACCAAGGGTGCAAATTAGGCTAGACCCAGCAAGTACCGCACCAAACAGTGGACCTTCAGTCGAGAGTAGGGAAGCGAAGAAACCGGTAGAGGTTAGGCCATCACCGCATGTTGATCCTTCATGCCTACCCTACCCAGCCCGTCTTAAACAGCAAAAATATGTTAAGAATACGGGAATTTCCTTGATATGTTTACTCAGTTGAAAATAAATCTCCCGTTCATAGAGGCCCTCCAGCATATGCCTAAATATGCAAAGTTTTTGAATGATCTTCTAAAACGTAAAGATAGACTGGGGGAGCTTTCGAATATTCCGTTAACTGGAGGGTGCTCCGCCGTAGTTCTGAATAAGTTACCCAAAAAATCACTGATCCGGGTATCTTTACTATTCCATGCTTATTCGGTGGGTCCATCGCTCCACCTCATGCCTTAGCCGATCTAGGGGCTAGCATCAATCTGATACCTTTCTCTCTTTAGGAGAAATTAGGTCTAGGGGATCTCACTCCTACTCGTATGTCACGATCTCTAGCTGATCGGTCCTTTAAGTATCCGCAGGGAATTATAGAGAATTTGTTAGTTAAGGTTGATAAATTTGTTTTCCCCGTGGATTTCGTTATCTTAGATATGGAGGCCGACTCAAAAGTGCCCATCATCTTAGGCCGTCCCTTCCTTCGTGCCGTGAAAGCAATTATTGATGTTCATGATGGCAAAATCACACTTCGCGTAGGGGATGAAAACGTCACTTTCGAAATCGCAAGGTCGATGCAACACCCTAGCGGTGGCGACAGCGATAGTGGCCCATATCATTTCGTCTACTTCCTCAATTCATTCATGTCGTGCATAGATCATTGTATCGAGTACATCAGCGAAGCCATTACTGAGTGAGGGAGTATTAGAAGAGGAGAGCGAGGGAGAGGACATCAGGGCGACCCACTATGGGTCCCTGAGACTTTAGATTTTTGTGAGGTTAGTGCAGCGAGTGAGAGTACACCCATAGATACTCCAGCCCCCGTAGAGTTTAAAGTTCTTCCCTCCCATTTAGAGTATGCTTTCTTAGGTGACAATTCGAGCTTACCCATTATAATTTCTTCGAAATTGTCAACAGAGGAGAAGGATAGATTGATAGATGTTCTTAAGGAAAATAGGGAGGCTATTGCTTGGAAATTATCCGATATCAAGGGAATTAGCCATACCTTCTGTAATCATCGGATCCTCATGGAGGATGTTTTTAAGCCTGTAGTGCAGCCTCATCGACGCCTCAACCCGAATATGCAGGCGGTCGTTAGGAAAGAGGTACTCAAGCTGATGGAAGCCGGACTCATTTACCCGATATCCGATTCTGCATAGGTGAGTCCTACTAAGGTTGTTCCCAATAAAGGGGGAACGATAGTGGTCATGAATGAGAAAAAGGAACTCATTCCATCGCGTACAGTCACGGATTGGCGGGTGTGCATTGATTACAGAAAATTAAATGACGCCACCCGAAAAGACCACTTCCCTCTCCCGTTTATCGATCAGATTTGGAGCGACTCACGGGTCGACAATTTTGTTGTTTTCTCGACGGGTTCTCAGGGTACTTCCAGATCCTCATCGCTCTGGAGGATCAAGAGAAGACAACCTTCACATGTCCTTACAGCACGTACGCCTATCTTCGCATGCCCTTTGGATTATGTAATGCTCCAGCTACATTTCAGCGATTCATGGTCACTATCTTCCAAGACATGATCGAGACTTCGATTGAGGTTTTCATGGATGACTTCTCATTCTATGGAAACACTTTCGATCAGTGCCTTCTGAGCCTTGATGCGATGATGAAGCGATGTGTAGAGACTAGGCTGATGTTGAATAGGGAGAAGTGTCACTACATGGTGGCAGAGGGGATAGTGCTAGCACACAAGATATCTCGCGCAGATATAGAGGTTCACAGAGCTAAGATATATACCATCAGTAGACTTCCTCCACCCCGACAAGCGTGAAATCTATCGTAGCTTTCTAGGTCATGCGGGTTTCTATCGACGGTTCATTACGGATTTCTCTAAGATTACATGACCCATGACCAGCCTTCTAGAGAAGGATGTCCCTTTCGTCTTCGAAGAAGAGTGCTTGAAGGCTTTTACCATTTTGAAAGAGAAACTAGTGAGTGCCCCTATTCTTGTCTCACCCGACTGGAGCTTGCTTTTCGAGCTCATGTGTGATGCGAGCGACTATGCAGTCAGCGCCATTCTGGGCCGGAGACGAGATAAGCTTTTCCACCCCATCTACTACGCTAGCAAAACCCTGAATGACGCTCAAGAGAATTACACCACTACTGAAAAGGATCTCCTAGCTGTAGTTTTTGCATTCGATAAATTCCGCTCCTACCTCGTCTTTCCAAAACCATAGTCTTCACTGACCATGCGGCTCTGCATTACCTCTTCCAAAAGAAGGACGCGAAGCCTCATCTTATTCGGTGGGTTCTCCTGCTTTCTGAGTTTGATATAGAGATTAAAGATAAGAAAGGAGCGGAGAATGTAGCCGTCGATCATCTATCCCGATTAGAAGATCCAAATAGAGAAGAAATTAGAGAGGAGGAAATCGGTGATAGATTCCCTCATGAGTCCGCAGACTTGTGGCGGCAGAGAAGGAGGGTATGTCGTGGTTCTCAGATTTTGCGAACTACCTCGCAAATGGAGTGGTTTTAAAGGGTATGACCATGCAGCAGAAGAAGAAATTCTTCCGTGATGTTAGGCGATATATCTGGGATGACCCGTTCTATTTCGGGTAGGAGGTGATCGAATTCTTAGGCGTTGTGTCAGTCGAGAGGAGGGACTGGAGATCCTTAGGCACGTCTATGAGGGGTTAACAGGAGTCATTATGGTTCGCACGTCACCGCACAAAAGGTCTTTGATTGCGGTTTTTACTGGCCCTCAGTAGTTAAGAATGCCTTAGAGTTCGTTAGGACATGTGATCGTTGCCAGCGCACCGGTAACATCTCATCCAAGGTCAAGATGCCCCAACATCCAATCCAAATTCTCGAAGTCTTTGATGTGTGGGGAATCGACTTCATGGGAGCGCTTCCCGTCTCTGGCAGGAATCGGTACATCCTTGTGGCGATTGAATATGTGTCTAAATCGGTACATCCCGTCAAAGCTTTACCCACAAATGACGCCTGAGTGATGGTGAGATTTCTGAAGAAGCTATTCACTCGCTTCGGGACCCCACGAGCTATCCTTAGTGACCATGGCACTCATTTCTGCAATGCCGTCATGGAAAAGGCATTAGCGCGCTGCAGTGTCACTCATCGTTTCTCCACTGCTTATCATCCTCAAACAAGCGGTCAAGTGGAGAATGCGAACCGAGGGGTGAAGCGGATTTTAGAGAAGACGGTGGGCAAGAGTAGGAAGGATTGGTCCGATAAACTAGACGATGCATTATGGGCGTTTAGAACCGGCCTATAAGACACCTTTAGGAACCACACCCTTCATGATTGTCTATGGCAAAGCCTGTAATCTTCCAGTTGAACTCGAGCATCGAGCATTGTGAGCCCTCAAAACTGTGAATTTAGACCTCACCGAAGCTGCTAGGAGACAATATTTCCAAATTCATGAGTTAGAGGCGCTTCGGGATGCAGCCTATGAGCGTTCATGGAGTATTAAGAAGAAAACCAAGGCGTTGCATGATAGGAGATTAAGGGGAGTGAAGGAGCTTAAGATAGGCGATAAAGTGCTTCTATACAATTCAAGATTGAAATTATTCGCCGGGTAGTTGAAGTCCAAGTGGACGGGTCCGTATGTGGTGAATGAGGTATTTCCATACGGGACGGTGGAGTTGAAAGATGAAGCCAATGGAGGTACCTGGAAGGTCGGTCAACGGCCATAGATTGAAACATTATTTAGGAGGGCCGCTCGATTCCACCGAGATGGAGGAAACTCCTTTCGAAGTTCCACCTCACACCGCATAGGATTTTGAGTGTAAGCTCAAGTGTAGAGTTTGTAAATTTTGGTAATTGTTTGCTTTTAATTTTTTATTGTGCTAAATTCCTGTTTTCGTAGTTTTTGTTTCGTTTTTTTGTTTGTCGTTTAGCTATTGCAACTTTATCGCTAACAGAACACCACGATGACGAATGCGTTGCAGGGTAGTCTTACAATAACGATGAAAAGAGTGTTCACTAGAGTTCACATTTAAACAAAAATGTTTCAAAGGTAAAACACTGGCAAAATTTCAAAACTCTCTGTGAAAACACCCCTCTCGCGGGGCGCGAGAAGCAGGCCTCATCTCGGTCCGGGGTGCGAGAAGCTTTTGACTCCGTATACCACTACTCGGTCGCTGGCCGCGAGAGGATTCATATCCTCTCTCACGGCCCGCGAGCGACCCTAACAGCAGTTTCAAAACCCTAAATGCCAGATTCATCCCTTTCAACCTCATATGCTCCCACTTTTACATACTGCTCCTTCACTTTTCTCCACCAAAATCCGCATATTTTCATTTACATTCACCCAAATCTTCTCCTACTACTTTCCCCACATCAACATCAACCCATTTTCTAGTGAAAGTTTGTGTTTTTCATCCTCAAACGAGCAATTCAAGAGTTTTTTGCAACCTATCCACTACTTGCTTAATTTTTCTCTTGTACATCGGCATTATGGTATGTTTTCTTGCAACTCTTATGCTTTAATCTTCATATTTTACTTAGTTGCTGAACGTATTTTAGTGTTTGGTCCTTTTAGGTTGCATGCTAGTTACTTTGAGGGTTTGGGGTGCACTTGATTTGGGTTGAGTTTTGATTATTGTGGCTGAACTATCTCTGTACAAGAAATTTGGGTGTAACTAGGGTACATTTTGCGGGTATTGTGGTTTGGTAATGTTCCACATTGAGTGTGGGGATTCGGGTTAGTAATTCTTGGTATAAAAATCATATTTTTTTAGCACTTTAAACCCGTTTTTCTGCTTTGTTTATAAAGTTATTATCTTTGGTGTTGCACTCGATGTTGGGTCGGCACCTGGGTTTTAATTGTGGACAACTAAAGAGCCGGAAGGGGTAGTCGTACTGTTTTGGATATATTTTGGGATACGGGTTAGCAAAATATGGGCATTCATGCATATAAGATCACTCGCCCGTACTCAATCTCCATTCGGGCAAGATTCGGTCTAATTAATTAATTAATAATGTTGCTGACACCCAATAAAATATATCTAATAATATTTGGTAAAGTGTTTTTCTGTTTATGACCGCTAACGAAATGTTATATGGTCATTGCTCACACACGGCTTATTCCTTCTAATGTTCTACTTGTTTTTCTTGTGAATTAAACGATTTCTGCAGATGTCTGGAGAAGGTAGTTGGAGTAGAGCAGCTAGGAAGACGAGAGGGCCTACACCTCGACAGAGGGGTGACCCAGCTGAGACACAACCGCTGCCCCTGAATTTTGGGCTGCGAAGGAGCATAAGAGATAAGGGAAACGGTATTCCCCATGGGCAGAGTACACAATTAGTGGACAGCCCTTTGTTGCAGTTTGATCTAGATTCTCATGAGAGTGAGAGATTATCTACCATGATTACATGTGATTTATTGCCGTACAGAAGAATTGATTGGGGATGCTTGACCATCTGGGTCATTGGGGGAGGATCGAGCAACTGCTTGTAAATAAATTCAGAAGAGTATTGGATGTGATGAAAGACAATATAAGGAAATTACTCTTGAATTTCACTCCACCTTCGTATATAAGCAGGGGAAGTTCGATGAAAGTGATGCTATCTCGTTTGCCATGGGGAGGCACGTATATGAGATGACAGTTCCATAGTTTGCTATAGCCACTCTGTTCAACACGGCAGATGAAGTTCAATCGCCGGAACTCATCACTAGTTTGCAGGGATTGTTCAAAAGGAGGCACCCACATAGTGTTCAGACATACGAGTTAGTCCGATTCTGGGGTACAATCTCTGCTGCACCATATTCCAATAATATGGTGGCTAGTGATATCATCGATCCGGTCTACCGGTTCATTCATAAAGTTCTGGCAGCTACACTAGTTGGAAGAGGGCAGGGAGACAATAAGGTGAATCAGGTTAGTTTGTTTTGTTTGATGTGCATGGTGGAGAGAAGATCGGCGAATCTGGCGACTGTCTTTGCGTGGTCTATGAAGCGGTTGTGGAGAGGAGGCCCTAGGGCTAGGGTGTATTGTGGGCCCTTGATTACGTGTTTGGCAGAAAGTCTTAGGGTGTTTGACAGATATCCCTGGGACAGGATGAGAGAGGGCCCGTCCCGTGTTTTATGATTTACGTGACCTTCAGGCGGCTGGGATTTTGACTTCGCAAGAGCCTGTTAGCTGGGAGCCGATCAGACAGGGTCCTCAGGTTCAGCCTCCTCCGAGTTCTGAGGCTGCTTCATCTATGCAGGCTGGAGTTCCTACCCGATATCAGTGACCGGTGGCACGTCAAGAGTTGCCGGGAAGACAGTATTCTCTTCATCAGCCCCGTCCTGATCCACTTACATTAGATTCTTTGTATGACAGGATGGAGACTGGGTTTGGTGATCTGCGAGGGTATGTAGACCAGCAGTTTGGTGGAGTGCGCCAAGTTGTGATGAAGAGTAGGAGGATGCATGAGAATGGTCAGAGAAGGCTAGAGGATGGGATGCGCTATATGATGGAAAATTTACACACGGGGGTGCCATCCTATTTCTAGCAGAGAAGTCAGCCGGGTCGTATTCAATTCAGCAAACTGGAGGATGTTCAACCGTATCAAGTGTTCGAGTCATCTGAAGAGAGAGAAGAAGATGATTGAGCAGCGTCGAATCTATAGTGATGTTTATTTTCCTTTTATGTTGTTTTCATCTATTATTGGTCTGTGCTCTAAACACTTTACTTGTTGGGATTTGTGGGTTGGTTGGGTACGATGGTGGTTAACTTCTGGAGACAATTTATTTATTTACTTGTTCTATTATGTTTGGAAGTTGTTATGTTGGTTGATAGGTTAATGTTTATATGTTGTTTCCGTTTGCGTGATAGATTTAAGAGTTGTTTGTTGAGCGTGTTCGGATTGGAGGGCATGAGTGGATTGACTGGCACATTGACAGTCTTGCATTATCAGCTAAGTCGTTTCACTTGTTTAGTTTTTATTTATTTTTGTTTTTCCCCGTTTTCTTATTGTTTAGTAGTGAGTTGTCTCATCCTTTCATTAGGGACAATGCAATATTTAAGTGTGGGGATGAGAGTCGTAGAGTAGTTTTAATTTGTTTGAAAAGAAAAAAAAGTTCAAAAATAGAAAATGTCTTTTGAAGAAGGAGTTTGCATAAATATAAACGGAAGATGATAAAAAAATTGAGTTTTTAGTCGATTTCAAATAAAGATAATATGAGTAATAAAAGGTTGAGTTTATATCTAACTTGTGATATGTGAGTAGGCTCGATTCGGTTTTTAGTTTCTTTAAGATTAATATGCCTTAATTGTCGGTCTACTAGTGGGTACTCACCTAAGAAAAATGGGAAACTGAAACTGCCAAAAATAGTATAAGGAATGCCGTTATAATCTTAAATCTTTAGAATTTTTTATCATGTAAATAAATGAGAATAAAAATGAAAAAATATAAGAAAAATGAGCTTGATTGAAAAAGTAGACGAGGCCTATGGAATCTCCCTTGGGGATTGTGACTCTGATCAAGAATCCCTCTAGGATAAGTTGAAAATTTTAAGTATCGAAGCCCACGTTGTCGCTCTCGGGGATGGTGCCCTTGGTTGAGACAGCCTCGAGGTTAGATATGCAAAAAGAAATCAAGTGCTCAAAAGAAGAAAAAAATAGAAAAAGGAAAAAAAATTACTTGATTTTTTAAATTCCATTGATTTTGGCATAAAACGGTTAGGAAATGGATTGAATAATTCGTTCCTTTTGTTCCATAAGCTTGAGGTGGGACTTGGTTTACTGTTTTTCTTAGTGTGAGACCTTGGGTAGATTGATCGAACTTAAACTAAATACACATGATAAGAATTTTGAACCGAGTTTTAAGTTTAAGTGGACATGAATATTCACAATCGCAGTTAATGTAAATTCTAACCTTAATAAAATAATCCTGATTTTTGAAATCGAATAAATTACTTGGTTATGATTCCGTTTGTGCACAATTCTTTTTTTTTTTGGGGACGAACTGTGGGGATATTTGATGTATTGAATAATACATTCATTTATCGTGTACAGTTTGTAGCGTTTTAGTTGGTTTTCATTTCGGTTTATCAAGAATATATCTACTTTTAATCCAATCATGTATTGCAGGTCTTGGTTCGTGAAAGTAGCTGAAAAGATGGAAAAACGAGCTGAAACGATAATCGGAACCAAGCCGGATCTTAGTTGGAACCCGAGAGAAGAACGAATCGAAAAAATTGGTGAAATTACTTTCTGGCGAGCCACGACCGCCACATTTAATACCTCTCGCGGATGGCGAGAGGGTGATAGTTATCCAGAATTCTATAACTCTGTTGCGGGGCGCGACCGAGACACATAACCCTCTCGCGGCCGGCGAGAGGTGAGATTTCCAGAAAGTTTCAAAATCCCATTAGATTTGGAAAAGATAACTATAAGTTGAAGAGTTTAACTCTAATTGCAACATATTTGGACGAACTTGGAAGCTGAGGATCTTAACTCTGGATTTGAGAAGTTGGTAATTGGGAGTCTACGCTGATAGGAATCATCAAGGTGAAGCAAGAGCTTGGAGACTAACTCAAACACGGGTTTTATTGCACAATCTTTTCACTTTTTAGTTCCCGTTGTTCTTACTTTGATGAATTCCCTTCTTGACTTTGTTTTGATCATTCTTGAAACCATGTTAATTGGCTAGACTTATTTTGCTACCTAGGTTTGGATTTATTGTTTATGAAAGTTTGGAACTTGATTTGATGTTATGATGTTTAAATGGTATTTTTGGAAAAGTAGTTAGCCTTGACTTCTTGATTTGGTGTATTTGCATGGTTTGGATTAGTTATTGATTAGTTAGTTGTTTTACATAAATCTTGTTGGATGTCTTCCATAGAATAGGTTTGTGTTGATTTTCGGGTCTTAACGGGTTCGGATAATCATTCGGTCGAATTGGCCAATAAACCGGAAAACGACTAAGTAAAATATATAATTAGTTCTTAACATTATACATAAATTAATTATGAGAAATAATAAGTTGTTAACTGAATTGACTAGGTAAATTGTTAGATTCAGGGGTTTGAGAAAATTCCAAGTCTAGTTTACTTGCCATAATCGAGTCAGTTAAACTAAATCAAGAGTCATAGGTTGTCTAGGTTTTCTATTGAGAAGTAGTTAACTAAATTGGACACTTTACTAAATAATAGACAACCGATAGGAAGTCTTAAGAACCGGTAACTTCAAACTATTCTTAGGTTATCATAGGTGTCTTTCTGAGAAGGGTCGGGAGTCCACTTCGGTATACCTTAGAGTTTAGTATCTCAAGATCCTGGTTCACCATTTAGCATTATTAATCAATGAAAAGACCAAATAAGTAGTAGTAGAAAATCTAACCTAGGTAACCGTTTCGCCATTCTGTGAATTAATCCCTAATTTAAAAGTTCAATTTTAATTAGTTTTATTTAAGCAATTTTAATTAGTAATAATTTTAGATTTAAAAGCAACCCCCCTCCCCCCAAAAAAAATATATAAATAAGTGTGTTAATTAGGTCTAGATCGAGTCGTCAACTTAAAAATATAGTCTCGGGGGTTCGATAATCCGGACTTATTTAAACTATTCTACAATTGATCGGTCCACTTGCCGGTCAGTAGTTTAGTAAAATTTAGGGGTCTAGAGTTTAATTTGAGTTTAGAATTAGGGTAATTTTAATTGGTTGTAATTAACTACTTTTAGAACAACACTCACACACTTATTTTAGAACGTGCGCAAGGAGGTGCGCCAAATCACTCGAGGTGGCGAGGGCCCGTGTAATGAAAAGATGAAGTTTGTTCATATGATCCAGGTGGCCCATCGCGCAAGCGCAGCAACCAGAAAAGTTGCACGGCTCACTAGCGTGAGCAGCAAGTCATATTCCCCTTAGTTCCCGGGGGTCCACAAGAAGACCAACCGGTCATGATAACTGGCATCTTAGGCCATTATCGCACCTATTATATGTTCATAGACCCGGGGAGCTCTATGGACATCATCTATGAACAATGCTTCCAGCAGCTGGACCTAGAGGACAAGGCGCGCCTAGAGCCGGTGGATTTCCCACTCACTGGTTCTGCAACAAGGTCGTCTTCCTCTGGGCCAAATTTCTTTTCTGGTGACTCTATTGACGGGCGACACTCTCGCACTATCTCAATAAATTTCATGTTCATGCCCGCAACACTGGGCCGGCGCGCTCAACGAGAGTTCAGCATGATCACTTCCACTCCCCATGCCGCCTGCGGTTTTCCCACGGAACTGGGGTGGCCATTATGTACGCAAGGAAGGAAATCATGTCCGTTGAAGAGGAGCCACTGACGAAACAACCAAAGTCATCATCCAACGGTGAGCCAGAAAAGTATGTACTAAATAACAAGTAGCCAGAGCAAATAGTACTATTAGGACCCGCCATGACTCCCGCAATCAAGGGCGGTTGAAACAACTATTGTTCCGCAACGTAGATATTTTTGCATGGTCACTGACGGATATGACTGGAGTGCCAAGGGATATAGCTGAGCACACGATGCACACATTTCCTTCAGTTCAGCCCATCGTTCAGAAGAAGCGCAGCTTCGATCCTGAAAATACCCGCGCATTGAGCGAGCAAGTTTCAGAGCTTCTCCAAGCTGGAATCATCCGAGAATTACGATATCAGACATGGGTAGCCAACCCAGTCATGGTCCAAAAGTCCAATGGCAGTTGGCGCATGTGTTTCGATTTCAAGGATCTCAACAAGGCATGTCCCAAGGACTGCTACGCCTTACCTGAAATCGATAAAAAGGTGGACTCCCTCGCTACATTTAGGTGGAAATGCTTCCTTGATTGCTACAAAGGCTACCACCAAATCCAAATGAAGAAAGACGATGAAGACAAGACCGCTTTCCGAACAGACAAGGGGATTTTTTGTTACACAAAAATGTCTTTCGGACTGCGCAATGTTGGAGCCACCTTACAACGTTTGATGGATCATGTCTTCGGGGACGACATTGGTGAAACTGTAGAGGTGTACATTAATGACCTCATCATCATGAGCTTGGATGAGGAGAAGATGCTGGCAAACATTCAAAAGATGTTTGCATCCTTGTGCAAGGCAAACCGAAGCTGAACCCCAGCAAGTGCTCGTTTGGAATAGAAGAAGGCAAATTTCTAGGATTCATCGTCACGCGTGATAGTTTCAAAGCTAATCCCGATAGAGTGGAAGCAATTCAGCATATGCCTTTCCCCTCAACTATCAAAGAAATGCAACAATTAGCGGGGCGATTAGCTGCGCTGAACAGGTTCTTGGCCAACCACGCAATGAAGTCTTCCCATTCATCATAACTTTGCGGAACTGTGTAAAGCAAAACAAGTTTCAGTGGACTCCAGATGCAGATAAAGCCTTCACTCAAATGAAGAAGTGGTTAATTCAACTACCGACGCTCACGGCACCGCAAAAGAACGAGCCACTGATACTTTACCTTTCTGCATCAAATATCACTCTGGGAGCAGTCCTACTAGTAGAGCGCGCAGGAGTTCAAACTCCGATCTACTATGTTAGCAAGATGTTGACTGACCCAGAAACACGATATCCTATGATGGAAAAGCTTGCTCTAGCTTTAGTCCACGCATCTCGTCGGTTGCGTCGATATTTTTCCGGCCATGTGATGATAGTTCTCTAGAACTATCAGTTAGGCAAACTTTTGTCGAAACCGGACATCTCTGGCCGACTAGCAAAATGGGCGATTGAGCTTGGTGGACACAACATATGTATAATAAAAGGCCAGAAATTAGCCGCTTTCATTGCAGAAGTACCACAGAATAAAGTGCAAGAGTGTGAAGCTGTACAGATGACCGCGCATGGATACTTCACAGAAATGGCGCATCCAACGATGATAGCGCAGGGGCAGGTCTTTGCCTAATAAGCCTCGACAATCAGGAGTTCACCTATGCCATCAGGTTGGATTTCAAAAGTACCAATAATGAAGCTGGGTACGAAGCATTCCTGGCAGGTCTTCGGTTAGCAATCAAAATGGCCGCACAGAATTTGGAAGCAAATGTCGACTCCCTTTTAGTCGCATATCAAGTCAACGGCCTATACGATGCAAAGGGCGAAACGATGGCATTTTATCTAGAACAGACGCAAGCCTTAATAACCAAATTCCAACACTTCAAAATAACCCATGTCAACCAAATCGAGAATAAACACGTCGATGCGCTCAGCAAATTAGCCGCTATGAGCTTCAAGCACCTCGCGCGTGAAGTGCGCATTGAGGTACTCAAAAACCCTTCTGTTCCTTTGCGTCAAGTCAACATCAATTAAGTGGGGAATCCCTCCTGGATGTCTCCCATAATCATGTTCTTACAACACGGGATCCTCCCTGAAAACAAAGCGAAGCAAGGAAGGTCCAGAACAAGGCACTCAACTACGAAATGGCAGACGGTATCCTATACCGGAAGTCATACCTTAGACCACTCCTCCGCTACGTTGATCCGCAAGATGCGCAGTACTTGATCCGCAAAATACATGAAGGGTTATGCAGAATTCATGTCGGTCTGTGCATGGTCATAGCAAAGATCATGAATGCCGGTTATTATTGGCCTGGCATGCACCTAGATGTGGTCGAAACGCTGCGGATGTGCGCATCATGCCAGCGTCATGCTCCGAAAACATTGTGCCCCAAGAATCCTTTGATCCCTGTGACAATAGCGTGGCCCTTCCAGCAATGGGCAATCGATAAGGTAGGACCTTTCCTAGATGCCTTAAGTGCGGTGAAATTCATAATCGTTGCAGTTGATTATTTCACCAAATGGGTGGAAGCCAAACCCCTTGCATCCACCACAGCAACTGTAGTTCGAAAATTTATCTGGGAGCACATCATATGCCGTTTTGGGTTACCCCTGCACATTATGAGTGACAATGGGCCCAATTTCGCAGCTGATGAACTACAACAATGGATGAAGAAAATGCATATCGAGCATGTTTTCACTTCGGTCGCACATCTCCAAGGAAACGGCCAAGTAGAAAGCATAAATAAAGCATTGTTAAAGAGATCAAGACGAGATTGGGTACGGCGCGAAGAGGCTGGGTAGATGAGTTACCAAGCATCCTTTGGGCTCATCAAACCATGCCAAAGACTAGCACAGGCGAAACTCCTTTCAGCTTTGTGTATGGGACAGAGGCAGTAATTCCTGCAAAGATAGGCCTCCCATCACCACGCATGCTAGCTGCGCAAAGCCAAAATAGTGAAGATGAGCGTAAACTTGATTTGGACATACTAGAAGAAAGGCGCGAGAAAGCCGCTATCAATGAAGCAAAGTACAAGTCCAAGCTTGAGAAATACTACAACGCGCGAGTCCGTATATGTACCTTCTTACCTGGTGACTTTGTTCTACTCGACAATGAAGCGTCCAACGCTGAACATCCTGGAAAACTCGCACCTAAGTGGGAAGGTCCTTACATTATCCATGAAGTCCTAGGAAAAGGCACTTACACCCTTAAACGCTAAGACGGTACAAACATTCCTAGGACATGGAATGCGCATCAGCTAAGACGATGCTACATGTAAATTCGCAAGTTCATTATCTTATTGTCTACCTTGTACATGGCGCTTACGCCTTATTCAATAATATAGACAACGGTTGCATTATTTTATCTTAATGTTTCGTTACAAATGCGCGAAGTCACTTTGGGTCTACACGAAAACAGCTCAGTATACAATGACTCGAATCAAAGTTCACCACCTATTGCACACGCATGGGAGCGGATGTTCATACACGAGTTCATTACCAGTTTTATTCGCTATACCTACACAAAGTTGGTCCTCTTTTCACGCAAATATTGTAACAAGGAAGAAACATTCCATTCAAGATAAAAATTATTTACACACTTGCGCAATGCGCAATACATTCAACGATCCTATAAAGATATTCCAATAAGGATCCTACTCTAATCTTCATCCGCAGCGGCCTCGGCTTCTTCCGGAAATAGTCCTTCAAGTGATCCACGAAGTCGTCGTGAGTGAGAGCCTCGCTCACCAATTCCATAGCCGGGATGTTGAGACGGTTGTACTCCTGCTGAGCCTGGGAGAAAGCGGCTCTAGTAGCAACACCAGGAGTGGCAGCGCGGCTGGTGTCCCATGGGATGTCCATTGCATGAGTGACATGTTGCGCATACTCAGCATAACCCTGCGCGTACCTGTCGTGGCGTGCAGTGACTACCAACTTAGCCACTACGTCGTCCAGCTCCGCGGAGTTTAGAATGGAGTTTGCAATCTGCAATTTCGAGAAAAGAGTTAAAGAGTCTGCACAACATGACCAAAACACAAATCGAGTACTTACATTAACAACTCCATGTTGTTGCATCCACAGCATGTTGTTAGTCAGCGACTCCACCAACGACTTGGAGATGGCGCGGGCATCTTTAGAATTTTCCAGCTTCTTCTCTTTGCCAATCGCAGCCGCTCCTTATCTTCCAGGTGCATGCGTTTAATTTCAGCCTTTCACCAAGGCCACCTGGAGATCCTTCTGCACGCCCTGGAGATCTCTTTGTGCGCCATAAAAATCCTTCTTCGCACTCTCCAAAGCGGCGCGAGCAGCAACCTGGTCATATATATAAGGTTAGTATGATAATTCCGCAACTTATGCAAAGGAAGGAAAAATATTGAGGCAAGTTTTTACCTCTCTCTGCTCACTACGTTCGCGGTCAGCCCTTGCCTCTGCAGTCGCAGCAGCTGCTGCTTCCTTCTCCTTCTTCTCGCGCGCTACCTCTGCGTGCAACCGGGCCAACTCATCCCTCAATGATTTTTTTCTCATTGTTTTCCCTTTCAAGCCTTCTTCCACAACTTCCGCTCATTCGCAAGTAGGGCATCGGAGGTTTCGACCCTCTTCTTCCACCCCAGCGCGACCCACTCTTCAACCCGCTGGCGGTCGGCATAGGCGGTTTCCTTAGACGCCACCTCAGCTTCTCGCGCAACCACTTGGGCTCGCTCCTTGGTCAGGTCCACTTGTGAAGCTTCATCATTTTTCTTTTCTTTAAGCAAACCCCGCCATTCACGAACAACCTTGTGGGTAACAGAGGCGGAGCTTGCAGCTGCCTAGAGGTACGTGCGATACGTGGTTTCTTGTTCATGTTCAGCAAGTGCACACACCTTCGCTGGAGGGAAGGCTCCCTTAAACCACTCACGGCATGCCTGCCAGTGAGAGAAGTCATCACCCTTCTTCAATTTCCACACAAGGGTGTGGATCTTTTCAGCATGAGCCGCAGAGTAAGACCTGTAATAATAATCACCTGGGGTCTCGTCCGGGCGGATTGGAGATCCTTCGACGGAAGGGCTTCTACCAGATCCCCCAGCTTCACCCCCGAGTGTTGGCTCCTCCACATGCACCCCCTATGGAGCATCAGTTTGCGCATCCTCGACGGAAACTGTCACCACCGGCTCCGTATTTTCAACAACACCTGCGCCTCCAGCCTGCGCAGGTTCTTCCACCACCATGGCGAGTTTAACCATCACCACCCGTGATTCCTCCTCCACCTACACGGGTTCTTCCACCACCATGGAACCCGCGTTAGTCTCCACCTGCAAACTTTCCACCACCACCTGAGGCTCTTCCACCATCACCTCAGGGTCTTCCACCACCTCATGTTCCGCCACCCAGTAGCGGAAACCCCACCCTGTGCGATGGACGCTTGCGCGCCTTCACCCACAGGCAGGGGCATTGGAGTATCTTGGGGGCGGCCATTGTGGTGGATTCCATAAAAAACAGGATTATCCCCACCTACAGGATAACAAACAGTTGGCTAAACTTTTACAAAAACATGGCGTGAGGAAGGCAAGTTATAAACTTACCTAGGGAAATCCTGGCAGTGAGGGTCTCTAAACTCCCCCTAATCCCTATTGCCTTCCGCGCAACCTTTTTGGGGGGGCTGCTGTAACATTCGTCGAAAAACGGGTTTTCAAAACCCGCTTCGGTTATTAATCAAATATCCAGTTATAATTTTTGGTTGCGTATTTATTGCTCAAATTAATTTAAACGATACATAATTAATAAATATATTAGAATTTAAAAACCATAATTTAAAATTACTAATAAATAATGAATAAAAAAATAATTGCAGACGCCGGGTTTCGAACCCGGGTCACTCACAAGACAAAACACACAAAACACGATACTCTGTACACCCAGGAGCCGACAAGATGTATCAAGACCTACGATACACCTACTGGTGGCCGGGGCATGAAAAAGGATATTGCTGTTTTTGTTTACAAGTGCCTTACCTGTTCCAAAGTAAAAGTTGAACATCAAAGACCTTCAGGACTTCTAGTCCAACCTGAAATACCTGTATGGAAGTGGGAAAACATAACCATGGATTTCATTACCGGGTTACCTCGCACCTCCAGTGGGTATGACACCATATGGGTAATCATTTATCGTCTTACAAAATCAGCTCACTTCATACCGATCCGCGAGGACTTCAAGAACGAGAAGTTAGCTCGTATCTACATCAGCGAGATCGTAAGCCTTCATGGTGTACCTTTAAGCATCATTTCAGATCGTGATGGTCGTTCACTTCACGAACATGGCGAGCCGTACAAACCGCCTTGGGTACGCGATTAAACCTCAGTACCGCTTTTCATCCTCAAACTAATGGACAATCTGAACGCACCATCCAAACTCTTGAAGACATGCTTCAAGCATGTGTCATAGACTTCAAGGGAAATTGGGACGCTCATCTACCATTAGTTGAATTTTCGTACAACAATAGCTACCATTCAAGTATCGGCATGGCTCCTTTCGAAGCTTTATATGGTCGTAAGTGCCGATCTCCAGTATGTTGGCACGAAATTGGGGAATCACAAATCACCGGTCCAGAGTTAATTCAAGAAACAACCGACAAGGTCATTCAAATTCGAAACAATCTTTTAGCGGCTCAAAGTCGTCAAAAGAGTTATGCAGACAAACGACGAAAGCCCTTGGAGTTTGGCATTGGTGATCAAGTACTTTTAAAAGTATCACCGTGGAAGGGAGTGATTCGTTTTGGCCAGAAGGGCAAGCTAGCACCACGCTACGTAGGACCTTTCAAGATACTCGAAAGAGTAGGTCCTGTAGCATACAAGCTTGACCTACCAGAAGAGCTCAACAGAATTCATCCCACATTCCACGTATCAAACTTGAAGAAGTGCCTTGCCGATGAAAACCTCCATATTCCTCTAGAAGACATTCAGATCGATGAATCTATGCAGTTCATTGAAAGACCAGTAGAAATCATGGACTTCGGAGAGAAGCGTTTAAGACGAAGTCGTATTCCAATTGTCAGGGTACGTTGGGAGTCAAAACGAGGACCTGAGTTTACTTGGGAACGTGAATACTCAATGCGCGAGAAATACCCACATCTTTCGGGACGAAATTTCTAAAAGTAGGGGATACTGTAACATTCGTCGAAAAACGGGTTTCAAAACCCGCTTCGGTTATTAATCAAATATCCAGTTATAATTTTCCGTTGCGTATTTATTGCTCAAATTAATTTTAAACGATACATACTTAATAAATATATTATAATTTAAAAACCATAATTTAAAATTACTAATAAATAGTGAGTAAAAAATAATTGCAGACGCCGGGTTTCGAACCCGGGTCACTCACAAGACAAAACACACCACACACCGCTCCGCCACACGCTGATTTTGTGATAAACATGGAAACAAATAACATATATACTAAAACTAGAAAATCAAAGTCCGGACCTCAGCGCGCCAGAACTCGCAATCACCGGAAAATCCGGCAATCCGCGAGTTTAGCCATTTTTCTTTTGACTAAAACACTATAACAGACTTTGACATCGGTTATAACCGACGTCTAACAGTCAATTGCGGTCATAACCGCCGGAGAAACTTTGACCGCGAATCAAGACCCAAACTCGGACAAAATTCATCCAGTTCTACCCTATAAATACCCACTCAATCTTCCGAAATCCTTTCGCTCAGAACCGCACACTTTTTCGTTGTTGAAATTTCTCAAAAGCTCGTCGCCGGAGATTTCCAATTTCGCCGGAACATCGCCGGAAATCCTTGATCAGAAAACCGTATTCATTCCTCGACCAGTATATCTATCAAAAACTTCTCTGCTATCTCTTAATTCATACTCTAATCGTTCAAATCAATAATCAAAACTGCTAAACAGTTCATACAGCCGGACATCGCAAATCGGAGCCGACGATACTTGCCGAAAAACCGAAGCAAACCCGCTGTTCTGGTACACCATATCATTTAATTTCTCTGTTCATTTCAATCAAGTTTAAATCGTGAACGACTAAACAAGAACAGTCGGAATCCACTGTTCTGTGTTCTTAAACGAAGAAGATGAAGTCGCAAATAAGTATAAGTATAACTAAAATCAGATATTCGAACGGGTTAGACACACAGTCCAGCGGTGAACTGTGTGCACAAACAATACACACGTCCCGGGTTCGAATCGCACACGTTACCGAATTTCAGAATTAACATTTTTACAACTGAATCGGATCAGGTCACCGAATGTTAACAAGAAGAATTTAATCCATAAGTTAAACAGATATGACACACAGCCCAACTGGTTGGGCTGTGCGCACTCGAACCGAAGGACCCGAGTTCGACTCCGGGTCCCTGCAACCGGTTCGGCCATATAAATCGTTTTTAATAAAAACCCAAATAAGTTAAAAGTTAATTAGTATATAAATATAATTAAAACAGAGAATATTTCAGGTTAGACACGTAGCTCAGTTGGTAGAGCTGCGTGCACGTATACGAGAGGTCCCGAGTTCGAACCTCACTCAGCGCATAATTAAACACAATCCGATCGGTCAACGGTCAACGGTCAAAAAGTCAAATTTTTTTATTAATTTATTTAATCAGAAAATCATTTAAAAATACTTAAAAATAAGATTTTAAAGTTAGAAAACCTCCTTAAACTCACAAAAATAAATCTAAAAATCACATTAAGAGTATGAATTAAAAGTACTAATTTACCGAATCATTTCGTTATTATTTTAGGTTAGTTTTCCTCGTCGATCAAATCCTAAAATTCGTGCGCATCCAACGTCATCAAAGAACGCACCCAATGTGAGTGAATCTCTACCAATTCCCCGTTTTAATCACATTTTGGGGTGTATCATGTGTCGTTTAATCACTTATTATATTTAAACACTTGTGCATCCATCATATCCGTGATGAAATGTGTATCAAATATGTATCAGTTGTTGTGTGAATTATGTTTAGATTGAAGTTATCATTTTCAGTGCATGCATTTCAATAGGCCCATCAGCTCCCCGTGGGATACGGGTTGAGTATCAGGTGCCTCATTCGATCGGCTCCGTTTGATTGAGCCTTGATCTCACATTCATCATCATTCATGTCACTCGATCGGCTCCGTTTGATTGAGCCTTGATCTCACATTCATCATCATTCATGTCATTTACTCATCCAATGTGGTTTGTGTTTTTGTTATATATATATGTTTGCTCACATGTGATTATTGCACAAATTTTCAATATTAAATACAACAAGAAAATTAATAACAATGTTTTCTCAAGGTTCACTCGCCAACTTTTGTTGACCCAAAATATCCCCCGTTTTACACATGATACAGGTGATCCAGTTGAGGCAAGAAACACATAGGAAGGCCTAGAAGAATAAATCAGTTTAAGCTTGGGATTGTTTTACTTAGTTTCATTTCCTTGTAATTGTATGGATTTGATTTGAATATTTAAGTTGTAATTTGAATTTAATAAATATGAAACATTTTAGTAAACATCATGAGCTTTGGTGATAACCCAATTATGCCCCGACTCTTATTCCGCTGCGGGTCGGGGTGTGACAGATTGGTATCAGAGCCATGACTATAGGGATATAGGATAGGTTATTAGACCCTTAGAGCCTATACTATAGTTGATTAAAATTTTAAATTGTTTATGCGTTACATACAAAATTCATGATGTTTATATGCTTTATGTTTATTGTTACATTCAATGTTATGCAAGCATGTTCATAAGTACATATTATTATACAATGCTCATCATGAATCATATCCTCATAACATATCATATACATGAGAGCACACACCTCACAATTCCCATTAATTTTGCAACGATTTTTGTATTTTTCAAATCACGTCAAAGTGAGTTCTCATGACGGGCATGTAGTAACTGGAAGGGTACGAGTACCGGTAGTCGGAACGTCCTGTCTAGGCTTGGCATTCGTATAAATCCAAAACAAAGGACCAGTTTTCCTACATGGGGACTAACGATGAGAGTACGAAGGACATTTTAGGCCAAAGCATGCTATACCAAACGTCGTGTGAGCTAACCCCACTTTGAGTTGTCATTGTGTCTACACCTGGACACCCTCCTACCATACATCTCGCAATCATATTTCATGGTTTTCATTCGGGTGATGCAAGTGTTAAACCGCCAACACCAATGTGAATCCTACTAAGCCAATAGTCATGGGGGCCCACATGACTATACAGGCGATGGTATGGGGGACATTAGAGGCCCAAACATGAGCAAACCCAAGACATCCTATGGATGTAGTTGCATTATTGATGGTTATGTTATTTTTATTCTTTTAAAGACACATGACACCTAAAAACTTCTTAAACTCACAATTTTAATATGTATGTTCCTGTAGATGTCGGCTAGG